>JAMPIT010000019.1:0-364452 GCA_026261815.1 Monarcha castaneiventris obscurior | reverse complement strand
ATTATGATCATGAGGGTCTTGGGTGTCTACCTAGATAAAGGCTCAGGTCTTCCTCACATCTAAAACTTTTCAACTTTGTCAACGAAGGTCGTGGCATACTGGTGCTTGACCAGCATCAGAGCCCCTGGCGACACTTCTCATGAGTACATTCTGCTGCTTCCCAATACTCCTGTACTTCTCTATTTTTGAGATGATTCACCTGGTGGCTTGGTGTTTACTTGAGCATTAAGCGATTAGTTCACCATATACTAGCTAATACACTGCATGGAAAGTTATGATTCGGGTTCTATTGGTATGTTATGAGTCAAGCTATATAAGCATCTTGTAACTTTGACCCCAGTCAGAATGTTAACTAGTTAATATCTGCATAGCAAAGTTATTATTAACATATTTGCACATCGTATTTCCTGTAGTATTCTGATACATAATATTTCTTAGGTTTTACTGCCTGCAAAACCCAATGCTGTAAGAGCTGTTTATCACACCAAAAACCAGACCCTGCAAATCCAACGCAGTCCCCAGGTGCAGGGCTGCTCCGGGCCCGTTCCCGGCTGCCCCGCTGGTGCCAGGGCCCTTTGTGACACAGGACACGGTGGTGGCCAGAGACCTTTGTGACATCAGAGACCCCCACCCTGGCTGAGGGGTTTCTAGGGGCACCGCAGGGCCCGGGGTGCCCCATCCCAGGAGAGCCACTTCGGAAGGAGGAAGCAACTCCCGGGATCTGTCTGCGTCCCAGGCCGAGAGCGACGGACGAGGACAGAGCCACCAAAGCCACTCCCGAGTCCCGGTGCCCCGGCCCCGTAGGCAGCCGGCCGCACGCCCAGGCCCTCAGCAGGCAGCAAGTAGGGGCAGGGAGCAGGTCAGGCCTGCCACTGTCACGCACCGGGAAGGACAAGGGGAGCTTTGTACACATGGCCAAAATGAGCCAGAACCCTTCCCTGTGGGAACCTGAGACGGAGCAGGGGATGTCCCAAATCTCCCTGTGGGAACAGCAAATAGGGCCAGAATTGTCCCCAGTGAAGGACAGCAGTGACAAGGAGCTGTCCCGAGGGGCACAGGAAGGAGACCAAGAGCTGTCCCAGTGGGAGGAAAAGGCACCGGAGTCTCCTGTGCCCAGCGAGGAGCTGCCGTCAGCAGGGGCACAGAGCCCGGTGCCTGCCCCACAGAGCCCCCCAGGCCGCAGCCAGGCTCTGGACTCGGCCCGGCGCCTCAGCCGTGACAGCGTGAGGCGGATCCTGCTGGAGATGCAGGGATCCGGGCGGCAGCCGGAGGGACAGCGGGATCTGGAGGAAAGCGTGGCTGTGGAAATGGGAGAAAGAGCCACAGCTGAAAGGGAGCAGAGCCCGGTGCCGGACACGCTGAGCCCCCCCAGCCCCTCGCCCGCCCAGCTGGGAGCTCTCAGTGAGCTGCAGGAGGGGACAGGGCCGTGGTCAGAGGAAGGCAGCGAGGAGGAGACCTCGGACTGCCACAGGCCCTGGGACTCCTGCAGCGACACAGACCTGTCCCAGGGGGAATATGACACTGACACGGAGCTGTCCCCAGAAGAAGATGAGGAAGAGCTGTTTCGGTCTCGTGTCACCTTCACCGCTGTGAAGAGGCCCTTGAGCCCAGAGATGGAGGGGGACGTGGTGCCGCAGCCTTGTTCCCCAGCGGGGCCCGGCATGCTGTCCCACTGGGTCCGTGCCAGCTTCCCGCTGGGAAGACACGCTTGAGCCCAGTGATGGAGGAAGAGGAGGAGGAGGAGGAGTCTGAGCCTTGTTCCCCAGCAGGGCTGGGCCAGCTGTCCCAGTGCGTCGATGTCACCTTCAGCACTGGGAAGCAGCCCTTGAGCCCAGAGGAGGATGAGTGGGACGAGGTGAGCGTCCTGGAGCTGCCCCTGGAAGAAGACAGGGAGCAAAAACAGCGAGCTTTTGCTGAGGACGGTCTCCCAGTGCCTGTGCCTCGTGAGGCCTGGGTTGAGTGCCGGGCACCGGAGCCGTGCAGCCCAGGGCCGCTCTGTGCCTCGCCCGCGCCCCTGCAAGGCCAAGGCCCTGTGGGACACGCGGCTTCTCCTGCCCTCCAGGAGCCGGTGCCAGAGGCAGGGACACAGAGCCCGGCTGCCCCCAGGAAACGTCCCTCCCGCTTCAGGCGGGCGCTGCGGGCGCTGCGGGGGCTGTTCCGCTGTCCCTGCCTGGCGGCACCGCCCGAGGAGTAGCAGGGACACGGCACCCACAGCAGCCATTGCTCCAGAGCCGCCCTCCCTGCGGGGCTGCGGCACCCACGGGGCTCCCGACTCACGGCAACGGGAACAGGGAAGGTGAGGAAGGCACAGACACAGACAAAGACAAAGACCGAGACGAGGACCGTGATGACAAAGATAATGACCGAGACAAAGATGATGAAAAGGATGAAGACAAAGAAGACAGCAAAGACGATGAAGAACACGGGAGATGGAGAAGATGAAGACGATGACAAACACGACAAAGACGAAGAAGAAGATTAAGAAGATTAATTTAGAGCTACATAGAAGAATAAGGATAGTGATAGGAATAAGGATTTAGCAATAGAGAATAGAAGAAGAGCAATAAGAATATAAAAATCCATAGGATAAGAGGAATAAGAATTTAAACAGCTATAGAAGAAGAATAGTAATAAGAATAAGAGTTTTAAAATCCATAGGAGAAAATGAGATAGAAATAGAAGAATATAGAAAGACATAGAAGAGGAGAAGAAGAAGAAGAATACTAAGAATATGGAGAATGAGAAGAATAGTTTAGAATTCCATAAAGGAAAATAAAATCCAGTAAACAAGTAAAATTTGCAAATAATTTCTCTTTGTCCACATTGTATATTTCTATTGCAGTAGAGGATAGAAAAACATGAATACACTCTAGGTTGAATAGAACAGAGTTCAAATTCCTGAAAAATTTTTATATTTTCCAATACAATTTGTGAGGCACAAAGGCAGAGTCTCCCGATTTCCTTTCTCCCCTCTCCGAGCCATTGATGCATTTTCCACCTCAGTCCCAGGGAGTGCCCTGGGAGCAGCCACTGCTCAGCCCCAGCGCCCGCGGGAGAGTTCCCGGCTGGCACCTGGAAAGGTTGGAGCCAGCTGGGATGGGGCTCTGCTCCCAGGGAAGGAGGGATGGGATGAGAGGGAACGGCCTCCAGCTGTGCCTGGCCACAGTCAGGTTGGAGACTGGGAACAATTGATGCCTGGAAAGGGTTTTTCAGCCCAGGGATGGCTTGGAATGGGATCCTGGAGCAATGGCAACTGCACATGGTGGGATGGTTCCAGGCCACATTTTGCCATGGAAAACACAACCCATTCCCTGGCTTTGGAATAAAGCTGGAGTCAATGCAGCTCCCCCACTGGGCTCTGGGCACAGCAGGGCCATGAGTCCTTGGTGTGGTTTGGCACTGGCCCTACTCCTGGCACCCACGAGAGTCACTCACTGACCCTCCCCTGCCACAGCTGGGCAGAGGAGAGAAAACTGTAATGAAGTTGAGCTGAGCTAAGGACCGGGAGAAAACACTCCAAGGGCAAAACAGGCTCAGCTTAGAGGTACAAAGTGAGTTTATTACTGACAAAATCAGAAGAGGACAATGTTATGAAAATATGATAATTTCAGATATTAAGCCAAATAAAAAACGGTTTATTTAACAATTAAAGAAACCGGATTTTAAAAAACCCTGAAAAAAAATCGGATAAACATTGAAAACCCCGGAACCTCCAATTAAAGACACTTTTCAGCTGGTTTGGCTATCAAAACCCCGGCAAAGCTTTTTTCTCGGCGCAAAGCTGCTTAATAAAGGCAGTAAAAGCTGGAAAATCGCCTGGTCTCACCACGCCCAGGCTCTCTCTCTGGCTGGTTCCGGCGAGAAAGAGAAAGAGATGGGGCTTAGACATGGGATATAGGGACGAGTCTCCGCCCAGCTTCACTCTCAGTCCTGCTTTTCCTGTCTCACAGTCATTGGTCGTTTACTCTCCAAGCAGTCTTTAGCCAATGGCTCGTTGGTTTCTAGGATTGCTGGCAGCACCAGTGTTTCTGACAAGGAAGTGGATACATGCTTTATGCGAGGCTGGAGAAGCTCCGAGGTTTGTGGCGGGAGACGAACTCATTTTAAATGCATGGTTCCCATGGCGACAGCTGTAAGGTCTTTCTCTGGCTGCTAAAACCAGGATATGTGCTTGCAAGGTATAAGATTTTAGAATATAAGACAGACAACACTAAACGACAGCTCTTAAAACTATTTAAACACTCTTAAAACATTTTCCTAACTGTCTAAATAAAGGATTTAGTTAATTTTACATTTTAGTTATAATAACATTTCTTAAAACTACTCTTTAATTAGTAATTAGTTAGTAACTTTGATACTTGATGAAAGATGATGCGAAAGTCTTCAAAGGGGTTCATGCATAACAGACAAGGAGAAGTAAAAGAAGCCCTTAAAACAAGCACCATTTTCCCCCAAGCCCTCCCTCCTTCGCACCAAGAGCGCAGGGGAAAGGGCGTGGGGGCTTGCTCAGTTCATCAGCCGAGGTTTTCTTCCGCTGCTCAGGTAGAGGAGTCCTTCCCCTGCTGCACCCTTGGGCCCCTCCCAAAAGACACAGGTCTCTCTGAACCTCTCCAGTGTGGGTCCACTCTCAGGAGCAGCAGTCCTGCCAAAACTGCTGACATGTGATTCCCTCCCATGGGCACACGGTCCTCCCAAAACTGCTGCGGCGTGGGTCACTCTTCCTCGGGGTTCAGGCCGCCAAGGCCAGGCTGCTCCAGCCTGGAACAGGGCCCCCTCTCTCTTCCCTGTCTCCCACTGGAGCACAGCCTCCTCCAGGCATCCACCTGCTCTGGCATGGGCACCTCCCCCACGGGGTGGATCTCTGCATCCCCCGTGGACCTCCAGCGGCTGTGGGAGGATCTCTGCATCCCCCGTGGATACCCACGGGCTGCAGGGGCACAGCTGCTTCACCCAGGTCTTCACCTCAGCCTGCAGAAGAATCGCGGCTCCAGCACTTGGAGCACCTCCTGGCCCTCCTTCTCCACTGGCTCTGGTGACTCCATGTTGTTTCCCTCACATGTTCTCACCTCCTCCTCTTCTCTGGCTAACAAAAAACTGCACGTGCCCACTCCAGGCTTTGGATTTTCTTCTTCAATCTCTTATCACAGAGGTGTTACCAATGTGAGAAAGGAAGCCCGCTCTTCTTTTTGGGGTTTTGTCGCGCTGACCGCTTGGCCACCCGGAGGCCCAGCAGGCGACTTGCATCCGTGTCCTGGTCAGGGAACCACTGGGTGCAAGCAAAGTTAGGGCAAGCCCCTTCAGGGGCTCTCTGCCCTTAGGTCTCAGAGGAGCAGGCTGCAGTCAGGGTGGTTGCTAGACATCAGGCAGAGGCAAAGGAGAGAGAAGGACCTTTTCGTGCAAGAGTGTCCAGTTTATTGATCCAGGGGAGATGCAACCAGAAAGGCGAGGGGAGGGGCTGCTGGCAGCTTTTATACAAGGGGAGTTTAGAGGTGGATCCGAGGGATGAACCAATAAGAAAATGACAAGGGATGACAAGAGGCCAATAACAGGCAACAGAGGGAGGAACTAGGGCAAATTAACCAATGGGGGACACAGCTGAAGTGAACTTTCTAGAACTTAATTGCATATGCAACAGGATTTATGAATATGTAAGAACAACTTAGCCAGTGGAGAACCGAGGACTACAGAACTTTCTGGGTGAATGGGAGGAGATGGCTGCAATGGTGACACCCAGGGGGCGGCTCCCTTAAACCTCGGTGTCACTCACGGGACCGCCCTCGGAGACACTGCAGTGGGCGGGGAAATCCACCCAGATGATGTCATTGGGATTGCCAGTGGGCTGAGCCAGCGCAACAGGGTTTTATTAATTTAATAAGGGACAATAGGGGACAAAGGTCACTTAAAGCAAAATCACAGCTCTGGGTGCTTGGCTCATAACCTGAGGCAGACACACTTATGTACATTTCCAGTTTCTATGCTTTAACAATATGCATATTAATAAATTGCATTTTATAGGCATAGTTTTATTAAGAACTCATTTCCTTTTCCTTAGGAGGGATAAACACAGTTCCTGCCCCGATCCACCTTTTAGGGTATGTGTATTATGATCATGAGGGTCTTGGGGGCCTTCTTCGATGAAGGCTCAGGTCTTCCTCACATCTAAAACTTTTCAACTTTGTCACGGAAGCCTGTGGCATACTGGTGCTTGGCCAACATCAGACCCTCTGGTGACACTTCTCAGTAGTACATCCTGCTGCTTCCCAATATACCTGTACTTGTCTATTTTTGAGATGATTCACGTGGTGGCTTGGTGTTTACTTGAGCATTAAGCAATTAGTTCACCATATACTAGCTATTACACTGCATGGAAAGTTGTGATTCGGGTTCTATTGGTATGTTATGAGTCAAGCTATATAAGCATCTTGTAACTTTGACCCCAGTTAGAATGTTAACTAGTTAATATCTGCATAGCAAAGTTATTCTTCACATATTTGCACATCATATTTCTGACAATATTCTGGTACATAATATTTCTTAGGTTTTAGTACCTGTGAAACCGAATGCTCTAAGAGCTGTTTATCACACCCAAAACCAGACCCTGCAAAACCAACACAGTCCCCAGGTGCGGGGCTGCTCCGGGCCCCTTCCCGGCTGCCCCGCTGATGTCGGAGCCCTTTGTGACATGGAACACGGTGGTGGCCAGAGACCTTTGTGACATCAGAGAGCCCCACCCTGGCTGAGGGGTTTCTAGGGGCAACGCAGGGCCCGGGGTGCCCAGTCCCAGGAGAGCCACTTCGGAAGGAGGAAGCAACTCCCGGGATCTGTCTGCGTCCAAGGCCGAGAGCGACGGACGAGGACAGAGCCACCAAAGCCACCCCCGAGTCCCGGTGCCCCGGCCCCGTAGGCAGCCGGCCGCACGCCCAGGCCCTCAGCAGGCAGTGAGTAGGGGCAGGGAGCAGGTCAGGCCTGCCACTGTCACGCACCGGGAAGGACGAGGGGAGCTTTGCCCACATGGCCAAAATGAGCCAGAACTCTTTCCTGTGGGAAACTGAGATGGAGCAGGAGATGTCCCAAATCTCCCCATGGGAAAAGAAAATAAGGCCAGAATTGTCCCCAGTGAAGGATAGCAGCGACAAGGAACTGTCCCGAGGGGCACAGGAAGGAGCCCAAGAGCCGTCCCAGCGGGAGGAAAAGGCACCGGAGTCTCCTGTGCCCAGCGAGGAGCTGCCGTCAGCAGGGGCACAGAGCCTGGTGCCTGCCCCACAGAGCCCCCCAGGCCGCAGCCAGGCTCTGGTCTCGGCCCGGCGCCTCAGCCGTGAGAGCGTGAGGCAGATCCTGCTGGAGATGCAGGGATCTGGGCAGCAGTCGGAGGGACAGTGGGACCTGGAGGAAAGCACGGCTGTGGAAATGGGAGAAAGAGCCACAGCTGAAAGGGAGCAGAGCCCGGTGCCGGACACGCTGAGCCCCCCCAGCCCCTCGCCCGCCCAGCTGGGAGCTCTCAGTGAGCTGCAGGAGGGGACAGGGCCGTGGTCAGAGGAAGGCAGCGAGGAGGAGACCTCGGACTGCCACAGGCCCTGGGACTCCTGCAGCGACACAGACCTGTCCCAGGGGGAATATGACACGGACACGGAGCTGTCCCCAGAAGAAGATGAGGAAGAGCTGTTTCGGTGGCTCGGTGACACCTTCACTGCTGCGAAGAGGCCCTTGAACCCAGAGATGGAGGGGGACATGGTGCCGCAGCCTTGCTCCCCAGCGGAGCCCGGCATGCTGTCCCACTGGGTCCGTGCCAGCTTCCACCCTGGCAAGACACACTTGAGCCCAGTGATGGAGGAGGACGAGGAGGAGTTGCAGCCTTGTTCCCCAGCAGGGCTGGGCCAGCTGTCCCAGTGCGTCGATGTCGCCTTCAGCACTGGGAAGCGGCCCTTGAGCCCAGAGGAGGACGAGGTGAGCGTCCTGGAGCTGCCCCTGGAAGAAGACAGGGAGCAAAAACTGCGAGTTTTTGCTGCAGACGGGCTCCCAGTGCCTGTGCCTCGTGAGGCCTGGGTTGAGTGCCGGGCACCGGAGCCGTGCAGCCCAGGGCCGCTCTGTGCCTCGCCCGCGCCCCTGCAAGGCCAAGGCCCCGTGGGACACGCGGCTTCTCCTGCCCTCCAGGAGCCGGTGCCAGAGGCAGGGACACAGAGCCCGGCTGCCCCCAGGAAACGTCCCTCCCGCTTCAGGCGGGCGCTGCGGGCGCTGCGGGGGCTGTTCCGCTGTCCCTGCCTGGCGGCACCGCCCGAGGAGTAGCAGGGACACGGCACCCACAGCAGCCATTGCTCCAGAGCCGCCCTCCCTGCGGGGCTGCGGCACCCACGGGGCTCCCGACCCACGGCAACGGGAACAGGGAAGGTGAGGAAGGCACAGACACAGACAAAGACAACGACGAGGACCAAGACGACAACGATAATGACGGAGACAAAGATGATGAAAAGGATGAAGACAAAGAAGACAGCAAAGACGACGAAGAAGACAGAGATGGAGAAGATGAAGACAATGACAAAGTCGACAAAGACAAAGAAGAAGATTAAGAAGATTAATTTAGAGATACATAGAAGAATAAGGATAGTGATAGGAATAAGAACTTAGAAATAGAGACTAGAAGAAGAGCAATAAGAATATAAAACTCCATAGGATAAGACAAATAAGAATTTAACAGCTATAGAAGAATAGTAATAGGAATAAGAATTTTAAACTCCGTAGTAGAAAATGAGATAGAAGTAGAAGAAGAATATAGAAACATGAAGAAGAAGAGAAGAATACTAAGAATATGGAGAATAAGAAGAATAATTTAGAATTCCAGAAAGGAAAATAAAATCCAGTAAACAAGTAAAATTAGCAAATCATTTCTCTTTGTCCACATTGTCTATTTCTATTGCAGTAGAGGATATAAAAACATGAATACACTCTAGGTTGAATAGAACAGAGTTCAAATTCCTGAAGAACTTTTATATTTTCCAATCAAATTTGTGAGGCACAAGAGCAGAGTCTCCCGATTTCCTTTCTCCCCTCTCTGAGCCATTGATGCATTTTCCACCTCAGTCCCAGGGGGTGCCCTGGGAGCAACCACTGCTCAGCCCCAGCGCCCGAGGGAGAGTTCCCGGCTGGCACCTGGAAAGGTTGGAGCCAGCTGGGATGGGGCTCTGCTCCCAGGGAAGGAGGGATGGGATGAGGGGGGAACGGCCTCCAGCTGTGCCAGGCCAGAGTCAGGTTGGATACTGGGAACAATTGATGCCTGGAAAGGGTTTTCCAGCCCAGGGATGGCTTGGAATGGGATCCTGGAGCAATGGCAACTGCACATGGTGGGATGGTTCCAGGCCGGATTTTGCCGTGGAAAACACAACCCATTCCCTGGCTTTGGAAAAAGCTGGACTCAATCCAGCTCCCCCACTGGGCTCTGGGCACAGCAGGGCCATGAGTCCCTGGTGTGGTTTGGCACTGGCCCTACGCCAGGCACCCATGAGAGTCACTCACTGACCCTCCCCTGCCACAGCTGGGCAGAGGAGAGAAAACTGTAATGAAGTTGAGCTGAGCTAAGGACCGGGAGAAAACACTCCAAGGGCAAAACAGGATCAGCTTAGAGGTACAAAGTGAGTTTATTACTGACAAAATCAGAGGAGGACAAGGAGAAGTAAAAGAAGCCCTTAAAAAAAGCACCATTTTCCCCGAAACCCTCCCTCCTTCGCACCGAGAGCGCAGGGGAAAGGGCGTGGGGGCTTGCTCAGTTCATCAGCCGAGGTTTTCTTCCGCTGCTCAGGGAGAGGAGTCCTTCCCCTGCTGCAACCTGGCCTCCCTCCCGCGGGAACCTCTCCAGTGTGGGTCCACTCTCAGGAGCAGCAGTCCTGCCAAAACTGCTGCCATGTGAGTCCCTCCCACGGGCACGCGGTCCTCCCAAAACTGCTGCGGCGTGGGTCACTCTTCCTCGGGGTTCAGGCCGCCAAGGCCAGGCTGCTCCAGCCTGGAACAGGGCCCCCTCTCTCCTCCCCGTGTCCCACTGCAGCACAGCCTCCTCCAGGCATCCACCTGCTCTGGCATGGGTACCTCCCCCACGGGGTGGATCTCTGCATCCCCCATGGATCCCCAGGGTCTGTGGGAGGATCTTTGCATTCCTCATGGATCCCCAATGGCTGTGGGAGGATCTCTGCATCCCCCATGTATCTCCTGGGGCTGTGGGAGGATCTCTGCATCCCCCGTGGATCCCCAGGGGCTGCAGGGGTAGATCTCTGCATCCCCCGTGGATCCCCAGGGTCTGTGGGAGGATCTCTGCATCCCCCGTGGACACCCACGGGCTGCAGGGGCACAGCTGCTTCGCCCAGGTCTTCACCTTAGCCTGCAGAAGAATCGCGGCTCCAGCACTTGGAGCACCTCCTGGCCCTCCTTCTCCACTGGCTCTGGTGTCTCCGTGTTGTTTCCCTCACATGTTCTCACCTCCTACTCCTCTCTGGCTCGCAAAAAACTGCACGTGCCCACTCCTGGGTTTGGATTTTCTTCTTCAATCTGTTATCACGGAGGTGTTATCAATATGGGAAAGGAAGCCCGCTCTTCTTTTTGGGGTTTTATTAATTTAATAAGGTGCAATAGGGGACAAAGGTGACTTAAAGCAAAATCACAGCGCTGGGTGCTTGGCTCATAACTGGAGGAACACATAATTTTGCAAATTTCTGGTTTCTATGCTTTATCAATATGCATATTAATAAACCACAGTGCATGGGCATAGTTCTTCTGAGAATTCATTTCCTTTTCCTTAGGAGGGATTAACACAGTTCCTGCCCCGATCCACCTTTTAGGGCATGCATATTATGATCATGAGGGTCTTTGGGTGTCTAACTAGGTAAAGGCTCAGGTCTTCCTCACATCTAAAACTTTTCAACTTTGTCAAGGAAGCTCGTGGCATACTGGTGCTTGACCAGCATCAGACGCCCTGGCGACACTTCTCATGAGTACATCCTGCTGCTTCCAAATATTCCTGTACTTGTCTACTTTTTAGATGATTCACCTGGTGGCTTGGTGTTTACTTGAGCGTTAAGCGATTAGTTCACCCTATACTAGCTGTTACACTGCATGGAAAGTTATGATTCGGGTTCTATTGGTATGTTATGAGTCAAGCTATATAAGCATCTTGAAACTTTGACCCCAGTTGGAATGTTAACTAGTTAATATCTACATAGCAAAGTTATTCTTAACATATTTGCACATCATATTTCCGATAATATTCTTGAACATAATATTTCTTACGTTTTACTACCTGCAAAACCCAATGCCCTAAGAGCTGTTTTTCACACCCAAAACCAGACCCTGCAAAACCAATGCAGTCCCCAGGTGCGGGGCTGCTCCGGGCCCGTTCCCGGATGCCCCGCTGGTGCCAGGGCCCTTTGTGACACGGGACACGGTGGTGGCCAGAGACCTTTGTGACATCAGAGAGCCCCACCCTGGCTGAGGGGTTTCTAGGGGCACCGCAGGGCCCGGGGTGCCCAGTCCCAGGAGAGCCACTTCGGAAGGAGGAAGCAACTCCCGGGATCTGTCTGCGTCCAAGGCCGAGAGCGACGGACGAGGACAGAGCCGCCAAAGCCACCCCCGAGTCCCGGTGCCCCGGCCCCGTAGGCAGCCGGCCGCATGCCCAGGCCCTCAGCAGGCAGTGAGTAGGGGCAGGGAGCAGGTCAGGCCTGCCACTGTCACGCACTGGGAAGGACGAGGGGAGCTTTGCTGACGTGGCCGAAATGAGCCAGAATCCTTCCCTGTGTGAACCTGAGACGGAGCAGGAGATGTCCCAGATCTCCCCGTGGGAACAGCAAATAGGGCCAGAATTGTCCCCAGTGAAGGGCAGCAGTGACGAGGAGCTGTCCCGAAGGGCAGAGGAAGGAGCCCAAGAGCTTTCCCTGCGGGAGGAAAAGGCACCGGAGTCTCCTGTGCCCAGCGAGGAGCTGCCGTCAGCAGGGGCACAGAGCCTGGTGCCTGCCCCACAGAGCCCCCCAGGCCGCAGCCAGGCTCTGGACTCGGCCCGGCGCCTCAGCCGTGAGAGCGTGAGGCGGATCCTGCTGGAGATGCAGGGATCCGGGCGGCAGCCAGAGGGACAGCGGGACCTGGAGGAAAGCATGGCTGTGGAAATGGGCGAAACAGCCATAGCTGAAAGGGAGCAGAGCCCGGTGCCGGACACGCTGAGCACCCCCAGCCCCTCGCCCGCCCAGCTGGGAGCTCTCAGTGAGCTGCAGGAGGGGACAGGGCCGTGGTCAGAGGAAGGCAGCGAGGAGGAGACCTCGGACTGCCACAGGCCCTGGGACTCCTGCAGCGACACAGACCTGTCCCAGGGGGAATATGACACGGACACGGAGCTGTCTCCAGAAGAAGATGAGGAAGAGCTGTTTCGGTGGCTCGGTGACACCTTCACTGCTGCGAAGAGGCCCTTGAGACCAGAGACGGAGGGGGACGTGGTGCCGCAGCCTTGTTCCCCAGCGGAGCCCGGCATGCTGTCCCACTGGGTCCGTGCCAGCTTCCACCCTGGCAAGACACACTTGAGCCCAGTGATGGAGGAGGAGTCTGAGCCTTGTTCCCCAGCAGGGCTGGGCCAGCTGTCCCAGTGCATCAATGTTGCCGTCAGCTCTGGGAAGCGGCCCTTGAGCCCAGAGGAGGATGAGTGGGACGAGGTGAGCGTCCTGGAGCTGCCTGTGGAAGAAGACAGGGAGCAAAAACTGCGAGTTTTTGCTGAGGACGGGCTCCCAGTGCCTGTGCCTCGTGAGGCCTGGGTTGAGTGCCGGGCACCGGAGCCGTGCAGCCCAGGGCCGCTCTGTGCCTCGCCCGCGCCCCTGCAAGGCCAAGGCCCTGTGGGACACGCGGCTTCTCCTGCCCTCCAGGAGCCGGTGCCAGAGGCAGGGACACAGAGCCCGGCTGCCCCCAGGAAACGTCCCTCCCGCTTCAGGCAGGCGCTGCGGGCGCTGCGGGGGCTGTTCCGCTGTCCCTGCCTGGCGGCACCGCCCGAGGAGTAGCAGGGACACGGCACCCACAGCAGCCATTGCTCCAGAGCCGCCCTCCCTGCGGGGCTGCGGCACCCACGGGGCTCCCGACCCACGGCAACGGGAACAGGGAAGGTGAGGAAGGCACAGACACAGACAAAGACAACGACGAGGACCAAGACGACAAAGAAAATGACGGAGACAAAGATGATGAAAAGGATGGAGACAAAGAAGACAACAAAGACAACGAAGAAGACGGAGATGGAGAAGATGAAGACAGTGACAAAGACGAGAAAGACAAAGAATAAGAAGAAGAAGATTAATTTAGAGATACATAGAAGAATAAGGATAGTGATAGGAATAAGGATTTAGCAATAGAGACTAGAAGAAGAGCAATAAGAATATAAAAATCCATAGGATAAGAGGAATAAGAATTTAAACAGCTATAGAAGAAGAATAGTAATAAGAATTTTAAAATCCATAGTAGAAAATGAGATAGAAGTAGAAGAATATACAAACAGGTAGAAGAAGAGAAGAAGAATACTGAGAATAAGAAGAATCATTTAGAATTCCATAAAGGAAAATAAAATCCAGTAAACAAGTAAAATTAGCAAATAATTTCTGTTTGTCCACATTGTATATTTCTATTGCAGTAGAGGATAGAAAAACATGAATACACTCTAGGTTGAATAGAACAGAGTTCAAATTCCTGAAGAACTTTTATATTTTCCAATAAAATTTGTGAGGCACAAGAGCAGAGTCTCCCGATTTCCTTTGTCCCCTCTCCTAGCCTTTGATGCATTTTCCACCTCAGTCCCAGGGAGTGCCCTGGGAGCAGCGACTGCTCAGACCCAGCGCCCAAGGGAGAGTTCCGGGCTGGCACCTGGAAAGGTTGGAGCCAGCTGGGATGGGGCTCTGCTCCCAGGGAAGGAGGGATGGGATGAGAGGGAACGGCCTCCAGCTGTGCCAGGCCAGAGTCAGGTTGGATACTGGGAACAATTGATGCCTGGAAAGGGTTTTCCAGCCCAGGGATGGCTTGGAACGGGATGCTGGAGCAATGGCCTGGAAAGGGTTTTCCAGCCCAGGGATGGCTTGGAACGGGATCCTGGAGCAATGGCAAGTGCACATGGAGGGATGGTTCCAGGCCGGATTTTGCCGTGGAAAACACAACCCATTCCCTGGCTTTGGAATAAAGCTGGAGTCAATCCAGCTCCCCTGCTGGGCTCTGGGCACAGCAGGGCCATGAGTCCCTGGCGTGGTTCGGCACCGGCCCTACACCAGGCACCCACGAGAGTCACTCACTGACCCCCCCCGCCACAGTTGGGCAGAGGAGAGAAAGCTGTAATGAAGTTGAGATGAGCTAAGGACCGGGAGAAAACACTCCAAGGGCAAAACAGGCTCAGCTTAGAGGTACAAAGTGAGTTTATTACTGACAAAACCAGAAGAGGATAAGGAGAAGTAAAGGAAGCCCGTAAAAAAAGCACCATTTTCCCCCAAGCCCTCCCTCCTTCGCACCGAGAGCGCAGGGGAAAGGGCGTGGGGGCTTGCTCAGTTCATCAGCCAAGGTTTTCTTCCGCTGCTCAGGTAGAGGAGTCCTTCCCCTGCTGCACTCTGGGCTCTCTCCCAAGGGAACCTCTCCAGCGTGGGTCCACTCTCAGGTGCAGTATTCCTGCCAAAACTGCTGCCATGTGAGTCCCTCCCATGGGCACACGGTCCTCCCAAAACTGCTGCGGCGTGGGTCACTCTTCCTCGGGGTTCAGGCTGCCAAGGCCAGGCTGCTCCAGCCTGGAACAGGGCCCCCTCTCTCCTCCCGGTGTCCCACTGCAGCACAGCCTCCTCCAGGCATCCACGTGCTCTGGCATGGGCACCTCCCACAAGGGGTGGATCTCTGCATCCCCCGTGGATCCCCAGGGACTCTGGGTGGATCTCTGCATTCCTCCGTGGATCCCCAGGGGCTGTGGGAGGATCTCTGCATCCCACGTGGATCCCCAGGGGCTGTGGGAGGATCTCTGCATCCCCCGTGGATCCCCAGGGGCTGTGGGTGGATCTCTGCGTCCCCCATGGAACCTCAGGGGCTGTGGGAGGATCTCTGCATCCCCCGTGGATCCCCAGGGGATGTGGGAGGATCTCCGCATTCCTCATGGATCCCCAGGGGCTGTGGGAGGATCTCTGCATCCCGCATGGATCCCCAGGAGCTGTGGGAGGATCTCTTCATACCCCGTGGATCCCCAGGGGCTGTGGGAGGGTATCTGCATCCCCCGCGGATCCCCAGGGGCTGTGGGTGGATCTCTGCATCCCCCATGGATCCCCAGGGGCTGTGGCAGGATCTCTGCATCCCGGTGGATCCCCAGGGGCTGTGGGAGGATCTCTGCATCCCCCATGGATCTACAGGGGTTGTGGCAGGATCTCTGCATCCCTCGTGGATCCCCAGGGGCTGTGGGAGGATCTCTGCATCCCCCGTGGATACCCACGGGCTGCAGGGGCACAGCTGCTTCGCCCAGGTCTTCACCTCAGCCTGCAGAAGTATCGCGGCTCCAGCACTTGGAGCACCTCCTGGCCCTCCTTCTCCACTGGCTCTGGTGTCTCCGTGTTGTTTCCCTCACACGTTCTCACCTCCTCCTCTTCTCTGGCTAACAAAAAACTGCACGTGCCCACTCCTGGGTTTGGATTTTCTTCTTCAATCTCTTACCACAGAGGTGTTACCAATGTGAGAAAGGAAGCCCGCACTTCTTTTTGGGGTTTTATTAATTTAATAATGGACAAAGGTCACTTAAAGCAAAATCGCAGTGCAGGGTGATTGTCTCATAACCAGAGGAACACACACTTATGCAAATTTCTGGTTTCTATGCTTTATCAGTATGCATATTAATAAACCGCATTGCATAGGCATAGTCCTTCTGAGAATTCGTTTCCTTTTCCTTAGGAGGGATTAACACAGTTCCTCCCCCGATCCACCTTTTAGGGCATGCGTATTATGATCATGAGGGTCTTGGGGGCCTTCTTCGATGAAGGCTCAGGTCTTCCTCACATCTAAAACTTTTCAACGTTGTCACAGAAGCCCATGGCATACTGGTGCTTGGCCAATATCAGACCCTCTGGCGACACTTCTCATGAGTACATCCTGCTGCTTCCCAATATTCCTGTAGTTGTCTATTTTTGAGATTATTCACCTGGTGGCTTGGTGTTTACTTGAGCGTTAAGCGATTAGTTCACCATATATTAGGTGTTACACTGCATGGAAAGTTATGATTGGGGTTCTATTGGTATGTTATGTGTCAAGCTATATAAGCATCTTGTAACGTTGACCCCTGTTAGAATGTTAACTAGTTAATATCTGCATAGCAAAGTTATTCTTCACATATTTGCACATCATATTTCCTGTAGTATTCTGGTACATAATATTTCTTAGATTTTACTGCCTGCGAAACCCAATGCTGTAAGAGCTGTTTATCACACCCAAAACCAGACCCTGCAAAACCAACGCAGTCCCCAGGTGCGGGGCTGCTCCGGGCCCGTTCCCGGCTGCCCCACTGGTGCCGGGGCCCTTTGTGACACGGGACACGGTGGTGGCCAGAGACCTTTGTGACATCACAGAGCCCCACCCTGGCTGAGGGGTTTCTAGGGGCACCGCAGGGCCCGGGGTGCCCAGTCCCAGGAGAGCCACTTCGGAAGGAGGAAGCAACTCCCGGGATCTGTGTGCGTCCGAGGCCGAGAGCGACGGACGAGGACAGAGCCAGCAAAGCCACCCCCGAGTCCCGGTGCCCCGGCCCCGTAGGCAGCCGGCCGCATGCCCAGGCCCTCAGCAGGCAGTGAGTAGGGGCAGGGAGCAGGTCAGGCCTGCCACTGTCACGCACCGGGAAGGACAAGGGGAGCTTTGCTGACATGGCCGAAATGAGCCAGAACCCTTCCCTGTGTGAACCTGAGACGGAGCAGGAGATGTCCCAGATCTCCCCGTGGGAACAGCAAATAGGGCCAGAATTGTCCCCAGTGAAGGACAGCAGTGACAAGGAGCTGTCCCGAGGGGCACAGGAAGGAGCCCAAGAGCTGTCCCAGCGGGAGGAAAAGGCACCGGAGTCTCCTGTGCCCAGCGAGGAGCTGCCGTCAGCAGGGGCACAGAGCCCGGTGCCTGCCCCACAGAGCCCCCCAGGCCGCAGCCAGGCTCTGGACTCGGCCCGGCGCCTCAGCCGTGAGAGCGTGAGGCGGATCCTGCTGGAGATGCAGGGATCCGGGCGGCAGCCGGAGGGACAGTGGGACCTGGAGGAAAGAGTGGCTGTGGAAATGGGAGAAACAGCCATAGCTGAAAGGGAGCAGAGCCCGGTGCCGGACACGCTGAGCCCCCCCAGCCCCTCGCCCGCCCAGCTGGGAGCTCTCAGTGAGCTGCAGGAGGGGACAGGGCCGTGGTCAGAGGAAGGCAGCGAGGAGGAGACCTCGGACTGCCACAGGCCCTGGGACTCCTGCAGCGACACAGACCTGTCCCAGGGGGAATATGACACGGACACGGAGCTGTCCCCAGAAGAAGATGAGGAAGAGCTGTTTCGGTGGCTCGGTGACACCTTCACTGCTGCGAAGAGGCCCTTGAGCCCAGAGATGGAGGGGGACGTGGTGCCGCAGCCTTGTTCCCCAGCGGAGCCCGGCATGCTGTCCCACTGGGTCCGTGCCAGCTTCCGGCCTGGCAAGACACGCTTGAGCCCAGTGATGGAGGAGGAGTCTGAGCCTTGTTCCCCAGCAGGGCTGGGCCAGCTGTCCCAGTGCATCAATGTCGCCTTCAGCACTGGGAAGCGGCCCTTGAGCCCAGAGGAGGATGAGTGGGACGAGGTGAGCGTCCTGGAGCTGCCCCTGGAAGAAGACAGGGAGCAAAAACTGCGAGTTTTTGCTGAGGACGGGCTCCCAGTGCCTGTGCCTCGTGAGGCCTGGGTTGAGTGCCGGGCACCGGAGCCGTGCAGCCCAGGGCCGCTCTGTGCCTCGCCCGCGCCCCTGCAAGGCCAAGGCCCTGTGGGACGCGCGGCTTCTCCTGCCCTCCAGGAGCCGGTGCCAGAGGCAGGGACACAGAGCCCGGCTGCCCCCAGGAAACGTCCCTCCCGCTTCAGGCGGGCGCTGCGGGCGCTGCGGGGGCTGTTCCGCTGTCCCTGCCTGGCGGCACCGCCCGAGGAGTAGCAGGGACACGGCACCCACAGCAGCCATTGCTCCAGCGCCGCCCTCCCTGCGGGGCTGCGGCACGCACGGGGCTCCCGACCCACGGCAACGGGAACAGGGAAGGTGAGGAAGGCACAGACACAGACAAAGACAACGACGAGGACCAAGACGACAAAGAAAATGACGGAGACAAAGATGATGAAAAGGATGGAGACAAAGAAGACAACAAAGACAACGAAGAAGACGGAGATGGAGAAGATGAAGACAGTGACAAAGACGAGAAAGACAAAGAATAAGAAGAAGAAGATTAATTTAGAGATACATAGAAGAATAAGGATAGTGATAGGAATAAGGATTTAGCAATAGAGACTAGAAGAAGAGCAATAAGAATATAAAAATCCATAGGATAAGAGGAATAAGAATTTAAACAGCTATAGAAGAAGAATAGTAATAAGAATTTTAAAATCCATAGTAGAAAATGAGATAGAAGTAGAAGAATATACAAACAGGTAGAAGAAGAGAAGAAGAATACTGAGAATAAGAAGAATCATTTAGAATTCCATAAAGGAAAATAAAATCCAGTAAACAAGTAAAATTAGCAAATAATTTCTGTTTGTCCACATTGTCTATTTCTATTGCAGTAGAGGATAGAAAAACATGAATACACTCTAGGTTGAATAGAACAGAGTTCAAATTCCTGAAGAATTTTTATATTTTCCAATAAAATTTGTGAGGCACAAGAGCAGAGTCTCCCGATTTCCTTTGTCCCCTCTCCTAGCCTTTGATGCATTTTCCACCTCAGTCCCAGGGAGTGCCCTGGGAGCAGCGACTGCTCAGCCCCAGCGCCCAAGGGAGAGTTCCCGGCTGGCACCTGGAAAGGTTGGAGCCAGCTGGGATGGGGCTCTGCTCCCAGGGAAGGAGGGATGGGATGAGAGGGAACGGCCTCCAGCTGTGCCAGGCCAGAGTCAGGTTGGATACTGGGAACAATTGATGCCTGGAAAGGGTTTTCCAGCCCAGGGATGGCTTGGAACGGGATGCTGGAGCAATGGCCTGGAAAGGGTTTTCCAGCCCAGGGATGGCTTGGAACGGGATCCTGGAGCAATGGCAAGTGCACATGGTGGGATGGTTCCAGGCCGGATTTTGCCGTGGAAAACACAACCCATTCCCTGGCTTTGGAATAAAGCTGGAGTCAATCCAGCTCCCCTGCTGGGCTCTGGGCAGAGCAGGGCCATGAGTCCCTGGTGTTGTTTGGCACTGACCCTACGCCAGGCACCCACGAGAGTCACTCACTGACCCTCCCCTGCCACAGCTGGGCAGAGGAGAGAAAAATGTAATGAAGTTGAGCTGAGCTAAGGACCGGGAGAAAACACTCCAAGGGCAAAACAGGCTCAGCTTAGAGGTACAAAGTGAGTTTATTACTGACAAAATCAGAAGAGGACAAGGAGAAGTAAAAGAAGCCCTTAAGAAGAGCACCATTTTCCCCCAAGCCCTCCCCCCTTCGCACCGAGAGCGCAGGGGAAAGGGCGTGGGGGCTTGCTCAGTTCATCAGCCAAGGTTTTCTTCCACTGCTCAGGGAGAGGAGTCCTTCCCCTGCTGCACCCTGGGCTCCCTCCCGCGGGAACCTCCCCAGCGTGGCTCCACTCTCAGGAGCAGCAGTCCTGCCAAAACTGCTGCCATGTGAGTCCCTCCCACGGGCACACGGTCCTCCCAAAACTGCTGCGGCGTGGGTCACTCTTCCTCGGGGTTCAGGCCGCCAAGGCCAGGCTGCTCCAGCCTGGAACACGGCCCCCTCTCTCCTCCCGGTGTCCCACTGGAGCACAGCCTCCTCCAGGCATCCACGTGCTCTGGCATGGGCACCTCCCCCACGGGGTGGATCTCTGCATCCCCTGTGGATCCCCAGGGGCTGTGGGAGGATCTCTGCATTCCCTGTGGGTCCCCAGGGGCTGCAGGGGCACAGCTGCTTTGCCCAGGTCTTCACCTCAGCCTGCAGAAGAATCGCAGCTCCAGCACTTGGAGCACCTCCTGGCCCTCCTTCTCCACTGGCTCTGGTGTCTCCGTGTTGTTTCCCTCACATGTTCTCACCTCCTCCTCTTCTCTGGCTAGCAAAAAACTGTACGTACCCACTTTCTTTTGATTTTCTTCTTCCATCTGTTATCACAGAGGTGTTACTAGCCTCTCTCATTGGCCCACCTTGGCCATTGCCATGTCCATCCTCAGAGCCATCAGGGATTGGCCCTGCTGGACATGGTGGAAACTTCCAGCAGCTTCTCATGGAAGTCACCTCTGTGGCCCCCCTGCTACCAAAAACCAGACCTTGCAAATCCAACACTCTTCCCCACCTTTCCTTCTCATCACTGATGTACGTTATGCATATATATTTCATGTAGTTCCAACATTGTTTCTCCTACTCCGAGGATCACAAACAGTACTGATACAGTTTTGCTGGGCTTCTTTCTTGCTAATTCTGGTTCCAGCAGCTGCCTTGCCTGCTTGTATGCCACCCCTGTGCTTGCCTTGGAGGTTTTACCACTTGCATGTGTCTTCTACATACCTTGTTTGGCTGACTCTGGCATTAAACCCCGCCCCTTAAACATTATATGTTCTTCCCATGTTTATGCTCATCTATGCAGTTAAATTATTACATAGGAATGTAAACTGCTAGTTAGGGGGTGATGAAATATATACTGTCACTATTTATTTATTTTTGTGTGTTTATATCTGGTTTCAAGGCAAGGAAATATGAGATGAGCTTTAAAGTCCCTTCCAAAGCGAGCAGTTTTATGATTCTGTGATTCTGTGATTTGATAGTGTTTCTGAGTACTGAAAATGTGAGGTATTTGCAAAATGGAATTGCAACCTGCAATAAATATATGAAGGTTTCTTGCGAGAAAATACTGGCTGTGGATCAGGAATTTGTGTTTCACTACCAATTTGTAGTGTTCAGCAAAGGAATATCTACTCTTCCTACCTGAGATTGTGTATTTCAGAAATATTCATGTTATTGACAAATCATGTCTCGTAATAAAGAGGAGAAAATGATCTTTGAGAATGGATGAAGGACAAAAAAAAATTTACATGTCTTCTCTACTTACTTTGCTGGTTGGTATCTAGGGCATTCCCTGCTGACTGACTTCTTCCCAGCCATGTATTTTTAATTATCCAACAGCTCCTGAGCTAGCGCAGCCATGCTGCTGATTAACGTGACTACAGACAGGGCAAGGGGACCTCACTTGAATAATTATCAGCTTTCCATGTAGTCTAGAGAGGTTTGTAATCCTTGAATTAACTTTTAGAAAAACTCAATGTCCAATGCCAGGACCACATCAGATTGTGTATGACCTTTAGTGCTAATCAGGGAGCTGTGTACTAACGAGAGCTGCTTATATTTGCTTTTTTTTCCCACAGAATCAATAACAGCTTGTTATGTTTAAAGCATTGCTTTATATGAGACTCTGAACAGCTGAGAAACACTGTGAATCAGATCCTGTTTATAAATTTCCAGATATATTGCATAATTTTAGAATTTCTTGATAATTGTAGAGCTGGGTCGACCAGAGCAGTCATAAACGTTACTGAGTTTTGTAATTTTAAGTAAAGGTAAAGCAAAGAAAAGCCCCAAGTATTAGGAGCACTACCTATTTTCCTGTTTTCCCTTAATTCATGTGTCTCAGTGGAAATTATCTTTTCTTCAGGCCTTCCAATTTTTAACTTTCTCTCTTTGTTTTACCTTCTTTTGAAAGGAACACAGAAAACTTTTCTGCTGTTTTCCTAAAGGCAGTTTGGTGTTTTCACAGGGACAGCCTCAGCTGCTTTTGCTTTTCCCCAGGTTGTCACAGCACTGCCATGGATCTGGAACACGAGGATGGAGTCAAAGCAAGGCCTTTAACACCTGCTGCTCACCTTTATCACAGCTCTGTCTGACTGATCACTGGGGATCTGGAGTCATGCCACACAAAAACAGGGGAGTCTATGCTTAATTTAAATACTTGTTGACTAAATTTAAGGACACAATAGCAAAAAAACCAGTAAAACAATTGTCTTGGGGTGACTATGATGTGTATCCCCTATCATGGCTCTATGCCAAAAAATTAATTTTGTGCCTTTAAACTGAGCTTGAGAGGGGAGGAAAAAACAGATGAACTTTTCAAAGCAGTTCCCAAGGACACAGAGACAGAGACTTCCCTGCGTTCTCCGGTGGTAATAGCACGGAGGGAGCTCCCTGCCTGTCTCTTCAGCCAGGTTTTTTGGGTTTTTTTCCTTCCCTTTTTCTCCGGCGTGTTTCCTAGGACTTTGGTGGGGTTTTTTTTTCCTTTTTTTCCCCTCTTCTGGACGGTTTCAACAACATCACAACACATCAGGAGAACTTCTCTTCAGGCCCGGAGGGGGCCTAAGGCCACCCCCCACGCCAGCTCCGAGAAGGAGGGACCACACCTACAAGAGGACTCTAATTTCTTCCCAGGTTTTCTCGTTATACTGAGGGGTTTTACTATTTAGTATTATTATCCTTTTCCTGTGTGTTTGTTAATAAATAGGTTTTATCTTCTTCACTCTCCTTCGAGGAATTTTTTTTCCCGAACCTGGTGGGGGGAAGGGCGGTTGTAACCTGACTTTCTCCCAGAGGATATATTGCTAGATTTTGGCCAAAACTGGCACAACAACAATGCTAAACACTCACCAGTGACAAGTAGCGGAGCACAAACACGCCAGACTCACACCTGACTCATCATTGTTAGGTGCTGTTTCCAGCCCACACCAGGGATGGAACCCTGGAAGACACGGCCCCACTCAGACAGCACCTGCCTGACACAAGCCACTGATGAGAAGGGTTGTTCTCACTACTGCCCAAAGTAGGTGCAGCACTTGATTTATTCCATGACTTCACTTATTCCCTGCTGTGTGCAGTGAAGACAAGGCTCCAGCACTTTTAGGTAGCAGTCAGGCCCATGGCAGCTCTTTCTGGGAAGTTCTCAGAATGTTTTCCCTAAATATTTTTTACCATACTGCGTTTACACCACTAAGCCTCCTGGTCTGCCTGTTAGGTGGATTGCCCAGTCAAATATTACTTTTGACTATTTCATTCAACCATTATCTTTTCATAACCATTTTATTTTATTTACTGTTGTTAATTGCTTCCTAAAATTATGTACAGTGCTAATACATTTCTTTATTTTCATCTGGATTTTGCATCACTAATCTCCAAGCAATGCACTGTATGCATCCTTCCATCTATATTCTTTTATTCTTTTTTCTTGTAGCTCTGAGGACTAGAGCTGTAAGGGCTGTTATGTGCACATTTGTCTCCTGCAAGGTCATAGCATCAAGAGAAGGTCACTCAGACTCCTCCACAGCTGTTTGAAGGACTAATGTCAGAAAGAGCAATACTAGTTAACTTTCTTTTATTTTTCTAATAGCTGAGATAACTCTCCATGTGGTACGATTGAGCAAGTTAGTGTGGTGTATTTGCTTTTATAATGAGCAAAAACAAGGACACAGAAGATGCTGTAGCCTGGAAACAGGAATTTTTTCATCATGCTAGTGCATGACTGGAAGGGCACAGGTAAAAAGCCCAAAGCAATAAATAGAGTGTATTGGTAGTGAAAATAATTCATTTGGTTGCTACTTAAGGCAAATTATGTAACAAACCCAGAGCCTGGAATACTTTGAACAGCTTGAAACTTGCTCTTATTGGTCACTGCAGCTTTTCAAGCTAAAGTTTCCTTTTCAAATATGTCTGTCACTAATTACGCTCCTAGAAATTCATATACAGCCGAAATGAAGCAGCTGCAAGTACAGTCAAAGAGCACAATTGCTCTCATCCTGTCCACATTGGTCTGTGCAGCATTTTGGTGTCCAACATAGGCATTTAGGTTAGATTCATTTCACTATTTTTGCCCTTCACAATGAAGGTTTGTAGGTCCTTGAGAATGGTTTATGGGTTGTAGAGGTGTTTTCTTTGTGATAGAAAACCATTCTGTTCCCCTATCAGACAGATGTTTTAAAGCATGGTATCTTTTGCCCTCATAGAGTTTGAGAAAAAGACGTTCTGAAAACTTCTATGATGTCCCTGACAAGAAAAATCACAGGATGGTTGAGGTTGGAAATGACCTCTGGAGAGTCTCCAGCAGGTTCAGCTGGAGCAGGGCACGCAGGACCATGAGCAACTGTGTTCTCATCTCCAAGGATGGAGATTCCACAACCTTTCTGGCCTAAGGGTTCCTCTGCTCACTCACCCTCACAGGACAAAAAATCCTTTGCTTTATCTCCATTTTGGGGAGGTGATTTCAGAAGATGTCAAGATATCAAAACTTTTGTTAAATTCCTTTTCTTCATTTCCTGAGTATTTTTTATTGGTTGATGTTATGGTCTTTCCAATCTGTGTGTTGGAAAGAGGGAGTTCATATCATTTTTCATTACTGCACTGCACACAGAATTATTAAGAATGGTACTTGCAAGTAAAATTAATGCAACTGATTTTTTTTTTTTTTTTTAATCTCCAGATAATGCACTGTGTAGGCTACTCTAGGTTTTGGTGCAGTATGAGCAATATTTTAAAAAATAGGTTTTATTCCAATCAGTGTGAGAAGCAAACACATTCCAGTCAATGTGAGCAGCAAACCCCATGAACAATTCAAGGACATCACAATAATTAAGAATTTCTGTGTTACAACTTAATTATTTAGATAGAATGTGAATATGACTGACTAATAGTCTCTGCACCAAGACATGATTTTGATTGAATGGGCTACTCTTGGCATCCTTCCAGCATAAATTTTCCCCTTTTTATTTCTTTTGCCAAAAGTGTAGAAGCAAAACAAAGACCTGGAAAAGCTCCAAGTCCTTTGGGACACTCTAATGAATTATATGTATTAAAAAAATGGCTAGTTTTCCGTAGGAAAAATTTAAGACGGTGCATAATAGGTTAGAGCAGCAAGGGGAAGAAGCTCAGATAACATCTGGAACACACTGATTGGGAAAAGTCAAACTCTGTTAATGGACGTATAAGATATAACTTGATGTTTTCCAGGAGGCTTCAACACTGCCTTGGAAGGAAAAAGAAATTAATATCCATTAACCAGGGAGCTGTATTTGTATTAAACTGTGCTATGGAGATCAATGGGAGTGGCAGTCTTTGGCTCCTACTTATATTTAGCTTGCATTTACAGTGTAAAAAAATACATCTGCCGAAACTGAAAAAGACTCCCCACTCTGATTTTTTCAAATGTAACTTCTTCTTTGATGTAGAGAGATAATTGCTGCTTGGTATCAGATGGACACTTGGCAATAAAAACCTAGACAGCAATTATGAGACCTAAAGCCTACTCGGAAATCTTTTTTTTTTTCTGTCCTTGTCCAATAGAGCTCTTTTGCATGTATGTTATAGCATCAGACATTTATTCCTAGGTTTTCCAATCATTCCCCCAAACTTCTGTTTTGGTTGGGTTTTGGTTGTTTCTGGATCTTAGGGGGTTTTAACTTTGTGTTTGTAGAACACGTCAGATGTACAAGATGTCACCATGCTCCAGTTCCTGTCTTTACTGCAGTAGGAAACGATAATATTAATAATTCCCACTAATAATTCCCTGTCTGAGATTGTCAGCTGGAGTAGGGAGATTTCTGGATTTTTTCTCATGCCTTTTATTATTAGGCAAGTTGAATTCATTAAAATAAAGAAACTAAAAATGAAGAAAATTGTGAAAGCCACAGTTTTCAGTCATGTTTTGTTATTGTCACTGCTCATATTCACTTGTGAGACTGGGGTTTCTGATTTATTGGGGGAAATCTTCCTGAATTCCTGAATTGCTCACATTTTCCATACTATGGATGTCAGGGCAATTGGTAGGTAAGAGGGATATCCTGTAGGGAATCCAAGTCTTAATGGACTTCTGTGCATGTGTAATGAATCTGACGGACTAAAGGGACTTCCAGAACTTCCAACAGGAGCCAATGGCCTCATCCTTGACTCGATGATCTTAAAGGTCTCTTCCAACCTGGTGATTCTGTGTGATTCTCTGATTCTGTGGCTTGCATTCAATATTCCCTTTGGAACTGGGACATTTGAAGTTTTGAATCAGAGTTATTTTTCTGTGAAAAGAGAGCAGCTTTGCTCCTGTTTCTGGGGGAAACAGAGTACAAGGACACTGAGAGGAAGCACAAGCAAAATAGCAGAAAATCTGAGTGACATTTTCCTGCATTTCAGCTTATTCACTTGCAGTTACCCTGGCACATGATCCATATATATAATTCACAGCTAAACCTCTCTCACAGAATCTGTTTTAGGTTGGTTTTAAAAAGACACAAGATTTTAAAAATTAAATTAATAATTTTAAAAAATCAGGGCCATTCCTCCATAAGTTTATTTGGTTGGTTTGTTGGCTGATTTGTTTTTTAAAATAATGTGTTCATTTCTTGCTTGTTTCATGCCTGTGCCCAAAGGGATACATAGCAACCATGGAGTTTCTCCTGTATAGGAGTTAGTACAAATTCTAGGATTAAAATTATGACAAAGCAGGTGAACGGTGGAAGAACACAATAAATATGTCACGGAAGATAGTGTAACTCTGAGGGAAGTTTATGAAACAAGTTATAGTACATGATAAAGAAAAATAAATCTGAATTCATGAAAAGTAGAACATGAGAAAAAAAGACTGAACCCGTTAAACTGTAGGAGACAATAGAAAAATGTCAACTAGATCAATGACACTCTGTAGGAGAAAACAACAACAATTACTCCAGAAAAGGTGGAAAGATTATCAGTTTGGGGACATTTTTGGCGACAAAATAAAAAAGGCCTGACAGGTGAATGATCATTCTAAATGAGCATACTCAATACGACAGGAGATGTGAGCAAAGAAAATAAACATGATTTTCTGTCATAACTAGAATAAAACATAATGATAGGGATATTTCTGTTTCTACTATAAAGACTGTAAAGTCTTTCTACTGTAAAGACTATTCTACAGCAAAAATGTTGAGATCATCACTCTAGGAACACCAGAAAAAATGAAAACACTGCTGCTTTAACAGGTTTTTTAACAATGTATTATATTTTCTGTTTTTGAGAATATTTTCAGACATAAATATTAAAAACTCATTACATTTCCAAATACACCTGACAATAAGGAAATGAAAAGAAATTTCAGCATTTACATGAAAAACTTAGTGTTTTGATAGAACAATTGGTGAGTTAATGACTAATGAATAATTAAACATCTCTGACAACGTATTAATGGTCCATGACTTTGCCGTAGGCTACACTTCAGTCCTTAGATTGCAAATGATTTAGAGGTGCTGATCTAATATTATTAATTTCTTCAAACTTCTTAAGGCACAGATGTTCTTGGGCACTCTTGCTGTATGAAACATTCCACAGCAAAATTAACAGTTGTAATTCGTGATGTGCCTGACATTCCTGAGTTCTGAGGGAAGTTTAACTTAGCAAAGAGTTGAAAGTAACTTTTCCTGTTTAATGTGGTGAAGCACTAGCACAGGGTGCCCAGAGAAGCTGTGGCTGCCCCTGGATCCCTGGAAGTGTCCAAGGCCAGGTTGGATGGGGCTTGGAGCAGCCTGGGATAGTGGAAGGTGTCCCTGCCCATGGCAGGGGGTGGCACTGGATGGGCTTTAAGGAATTCTGGTATTCTGTGACTCTAATATTAATTAAATCACAATCTTTTTGAAGCAGTTTGTTCAAAACATGCATGTATTACATCATTGTTTTACTACTCTGATTGCTAAAATTACGATTTGAATTCTAATGTCAGGACTTGCAAGACATCATCTGACAGTGGGCACGTCCAGACCAATAAAACCCAAACAAACAAAATCCCAAACCACTCCCCTAAAATACTAATTTTCTAAATGAATAGGTAAAGGTTGCTGTCTTCTGAGGACATACTTTACATGTCTTCACTAGTTTAAGTTTCTTATGGTTCAGCCCTGTGTTTCATCTGTAAGTTCTATTTTTAATTCTCCTGTTCTCTGTAACTGCAGTTTAGGTTGGGTCTTCCACCATTAAGGATTAAATAAAATGTTGGTTATTAAGTAGCTCCTTTATATTCTTCTTTTTATCAGAAAAATCCAGTTTTCAAGGATGGACACCTGAGGGAATAAAGGGCATACCTAAGAATGAATTTCTGAAGTTCTTATGATTTAAGAGTCTGATAAAATGATTGCCAAAATATTTGTTTAGGACAGTAGGTTTATATAGAAAAGGAATGTATGTAATTCTCTGTCAAAACTTGTTTGTCAGCCTGATCCTCTAATTGCATAAATAAGAAGAGGAACAAAACAGCAGAGTATTTACACTCCAATGTGTACATATCTTAAATGATTACTTGATTTTCTGTCAGCATCCTGTGAAAATTAAAGCACAGTTGTTGTTGCATGATGAGAATTACAGACAAAAAAATATTTCCTTCAGTGGGAGCTGAAATCAGTCATTATTTGACAGAAAGAATTCATTGCCTCACTGATTTGTTCCCCTACACTTAATAGCACCCTTCGAACTTAAATCACTTCCAAGCAATAAATTTATGGATTGAATCCCAGCGAGTGCAAACTGAGTTGGTTCTTCTGAATTCAAAGATATTTAATTTTATGCAAATAGAGAATCAGTTTGTGCTTCATCAGTTTAGTTTATATATGCAGGATGTACCTTCTTTCATCCCTAATAACAAGTTCAAGCCTTTTAAGTAATTTCTGAGTTCTCAAAGGTGGCTGATCTTTGAAATAATTTCTTAATCAGCATTCAGGTACAAGGAGGAGGCAGGCTGCCTGTTCTCCAAGTGGTAATTCCCAGGTGCAAAGTGGGAAAACTTCAAAGACTGCAAAATCAGACAAAGTTAGTTTCATGAACATATCCTGCCTCTTGTTGTGTCTCTTGCTACTGTTTACAACTATCCATATGGTCAGTGCCCACAGTTTAATAACAGGTAAATGATACAGCTTGCCCTGGGGCAGAAAATAGACTATAAAAGAGAGAGTAACCTGTAATTTTGGTGTCATTGCTTCTCCAGTCAAACAGGCCTGCCTCACACTTCACTCAGTGGGAAAAACAGGCCAGCTGAAGTAAGAATAATCAGGCAGAAAATGCCAGAAGGAGGAAAAATCCAATCCAAGCTTCTGTTGGCTCAAGTCTTTAAGAAGAAATTGCACAGCTCATAAAGTTTCACAGGGAATCAATTAACAAATCAAGAAGCGAACAAAATAAAATACCACTGAAAGAAAGAAAAAAAAAAAGAATCTTCTTGGCTTTTATTTCTTTTCAGGCTTTGTGTTATGCTTTAATAAAGACCTAAGATTCAGAATTTTATAGAGTTTCTGAGAGAGGAGAACTAAGCCTTGGGAACAAATCACTAAAGTTATACAACTGTGATAATTTCCTCCCTCTCTCAGCAATCTCCGGGGAAAATCATAGAAGGACAGACGAAATAACCATCTCTCTTACTTCTATTCTTAGTTTCCATTGATTTTTGGTCTTGTTTTCCACCAGATCCCTTTTAATGAGCTCTACCTTTTGGCTAAGCTTTTATTGCAATGCACTTTTCATATTATTGTAGACTTAATTGAATCTTTTTTAAATTATGATTTTCATGGTGAACTCACCATTTGCTCAAAAGCTTGTTGCAACCAGCTGCTTTACTGGCCTCTTTTTGTTAATAACTTCAGTAGGTTTTAATTAAGGATTTTGGGGAATAGGGAGGACAATAAAATTGAGGATTTAGCCTGAGCTACATTTCTGTGAATTCAGTGTGTCCTTTAAACATTCCAACAAGGAGAGAGGATTAGGCTCGATTTTAGTTGCAGAAGAGGATTGCACTTCCAGTTTGGTAAGTCTTGTTTAGGCAAAAGAGAAATTGGCTGAATGGTCATTGACGGCAAATAGCTTTGATTTATATGAACAATAATGTCATACCTTAAAAAATGTTAGAATAACTTGTGCATGGAATAACATTAGATCCGTGGAAAGCAATTTACCGAGAATTTGGAAAATATGGGGTTTAGTTTCTCTAATTCAACATCTACAGAATGTAATTATTATTTCTCCTTCTTAGAATCCGTTTTTTCACAAACTAGAGTGTAAATCCATGATGTGTTCTTCCTGCAGGTTAAGTTGATAGATTTGTGATGTTTACAATTAAATGGTTGGGATCAAATCAATCCAGAAAACAGTGAACTCATCCACTACTTCATGCAACACCCAAGTGAAACGTGAACCTTGGCTGAGTTATGTTCTCTCTGATTTTCTACCAGTGTGGAAGACATTTGAAATTGCAGAAATCCCCAGGGCAGAACAGAAAGGAGAACTTTTCTAATCCCCAAAGCCAGATTTTTCTCATTCTGCAGAAAATGCAATATATTAAATACACACAAAGTAGATAAACACATATCTTTCAATAGAAAAATTATAAATACATAATTTTTATGAATACATAAGGAAGCTAGGTATCAATACAATATATTAATAAAATATACATACACTATATAAATAAAATAACTATATGCATATGTATCATCTTTTATAGATAAAATATATAAAGAAAAATTCTAAGTATACATAAAACTAAAAAAACCTGAAAATACCAGGAGATGTGAGGAACACATCCGTGCATGGTGGCTGGGTGCATACTGTGTGTGAAGGACATATGGCAGAGCAATAAAAAAAAGAGCCAATAGACTTCTTTACTTGGTAAAATGAGAATTTCTACCTCCTATAATAACCAATTCTTGGGATATATTTTTGCAATTATCTTTTCCTTCTGAAATCAAGCTTTTTCTATCCTGCAGCTCTAAAAGCAGCACAGGGAATATAACTTGAAATAATGACAAGGGGTTAAAAATTCAGATTTTAATATAATTTATCCTAATTATAATATCTATTATAATATAATGTAATGTATAAAGAATTATAATTTATGATTTAATAATTTTTGTTTTATTGAAGTAATGGATGGAATAATATTCTTCCTAGATATTGCTTTAGTGTGACAATTATATATTCTTTTTAATATGCTGTTCTGTACCTCTAAAATATTAGAGAGAATGGAAAAGAGATCACAGAGAAAATCGATCATGTAAATAAGGTAATGACTTGAGTAAGGCAGAAAGAGGGAGGTGTAGACTTTAATTTGGTTTAAGTGCATGTGAACCAGTAAATGATCAGGACATGAACGTTTACCATGTACAGAGAGATGTCTGTGTGTTGTAACCACTCTGTGCAAAGACTGTGAGTTTAGACTGCTGCCATCACTTCTCTTTCTGCTCTCTGGTTCAAAGCACATCCTTTGAATTGAAATCAGTGCCTTCTTTTGATTCAGGAGAGCTCCTGTGGTTGGCATCAGTGGCAGCATCTCACTGATTTGCATTGCACTGGAACCCCTCCATCTTAGGACACTTGGCTCCAGTGCTTCCTACTGCTTATTCATCCATTAAAAAGGATGTGTACAACTTCCAGTTCAAGGAAGCTTGCATTAGCAATTAATGAAAAAAAATCGATGCGATTTTAGGTAGATTAAAAGTCTTCTAATGACAAGTCCATGGAATGACAAGCTTGGATTAATCATCAATAAAAGAGCTGCCTTTGTGTCATCAGTTTGTGGTAATGTGGTCTTATTATGTAGTTAAAAACAAATGGTAACAATGGGTCCTGTTCCATTATTAGAGAATAAATGTTGATTTTTTTTCAAATGGATACTAGAAAAATATAAAGAAAAAATAAATGATATAACTGTTTAAACTGTGCATTTTTCCTTTTTAAAATGTATACAAGGAGACTATCATTTGTCTGCTGTTGTGGAATGAAGCTGAAACCTGAATCTTTTTGAAAGCAATTACCTACAGATGTCGAAATTTTCAGTTTTAGGAAGAGCTACATAAATGAGGATAAGGACTCACCCTCAAAATTCAAATGTCTGCATGATGCAGGAAGGGTTTTTTAGTCTGGAAACTGAATCTCACACTTATCAGAGGCATATTGTCCTACTAAGCAGTTCTATCCTCTTTGGCAGTGTCATGTTCTGTGTTTAAAGAAAGGTATTCAGCCTTCTTGACAGCCCTGTAATGCTCACAATACCTGCAGGAATGACCAAAAGTTAAAGCCAATTATTAAGGGCACTGCCCAAATTTCTCTTAAAAACTGACAGGTTTGGAGTGACAACCTCCTCTTTCAGAAGTCTGTTCCAGTGTTTGACCACACTCTTGGTGGTCTTTATGTGGTCCTTTTCAGCTGACAACATCCTGTGATTCTGTGAAAGATGTCCCTGTCCATGGTGGAGAGAGGTGGGGAAGTTGAACTCAGTGATCTTTGAGGGTCACTGCCAACCACAAGCATTAAATTTAGTTTAGGTTTGGCACATCTGCCTCCAGGAAGGCAAACACTCAGCCTGGTCTCACAGCTCAGCTCAACGTTGTGGGAAAATGGGGGCATTTCTCCATGCTACTCTCTTATCTTACTATGTTCCTGTTTGGTTTGTGCTCTGGGAATCAGTAGATCCATCTGAAATTTTATGTGAAGTCAGTGTTTCTCAGTGTTTATAGAGAAGGGACAACATTTTCAGCCCAGTTTTCGGTTGTGTAGATACAGTGAAAACAAGCCTCAGTGAGTGATTTGAAAAGTCTCCTGGTCTTTCAGTTACCACACTGACATCTGACCCCTGAGCAGAGTGGGGTGAGAAGGGTGTGATGGCCTCACAGAACTGGTGGTGTGTGAGACATCACAAATTCCTCTGTAAAAAGCCCTGTTTTCTCACACAAAATATCAGTTTTGTGTTCCTTTACTTTGTTTTTATTGTGGTCTAAATCACAGGCAATGAAACAGTCCTGTATCTCTTATATTTGAAAGATATAGACTAAAGAAATTCATATTGTTAAGATACTCAGTTTTCAACCTGTCAGTTGAAAGGAGAAAGGGAAAAACTGCAGCTATGGGTCTTGTATATAGATGTGCTGTTTATGAAAATCCTCAGAATGTTTTGTCACTCATAATTGCAACAAAAGAGATGTAGAAAGGAAATTGTATCGTAGCTATAGATTTCAGCCTCTGAGTTAGAAATACTCCAGCTAGGTGCTACTGTGCTTCTGTGGTGCTACTGTGGTTCTCAGCTTAATTGTGTTCTCCCTCAGAAATCTGGTTTAAATTATAATTGTGTCTGGTTTGCCAAGCAGCGCCAGTTCTACAATGTGTAAAGAGGTGAGTATTGGCCTTGAGGTATCTGCACTTACTGAATTAGATTAAATCTCTAGTGTTTAGCTTATTTCTCATTCACAAATATCTTAAGTCAGGTACATTCCTTCCCTTTAATCCCATCCCTACCAAATTCCTCAAAATGACATTTATGAAGAGTTGTCTACATTGAGTGACAGGAGCAAGAATTGTTCAAATTTTGGATACTAAAATTGTGAGAATTGCTGCCCTTTCATCATTCCTTAGCTCTGTTGAGCAACAGGAAGAGTAATATGGCACCTGTTAGGCCACTACTGAAAATAAGTTTCTGTGAAAAAACTCTTGCAAGAATTTTTTTTTTAAGAAGCTGTGTAACCCACATTGCATTGTTCTGATGTTCCCTAATCAGACAGTGCCACGGATGATCAATCTTACTATAGGGAGTCCCTAAGGGAGGTCATGAAGGCATCTGGTAATGAATCCATCCTCCAAGGGTACTGAGAAATAAGTATTTTTAAACACCCTTTTTAGGGTTTTTTTTTCCCATACGTTGTATTGCACGGTGCATATTTTGGCAGATATTTACAATGACACCTAGAATCTGTGCATAGATGCAATGAAATCATTAAGTGGGCAGAAATAATTATGTTTGGATTGCTTTTCCTGCTGGCAAAAGGCGGCAGCATCCACCACCAGGTCAAGGATATGTTAGTCTTTGGTTCCAGGTATCTTTATCTGAATGAACATGGTGTAAAGGTTTTTGAGTAGAGAGGCTGCTGGTCTTATTTGTTTCTGTGGTAATGAATTCAGAAAACACAACACTTCACTTTAAGAAAAAGTACTTTTTGTGCTCTTGAAATAAACCTTAACATCTACTTTATTTCAAAATTATACTTTCATGAACTCTAAACTTTATTTGCAGTGAAACTGATTTACACACCTGTGGAAGAGTAGGTTTTTTTTCAAAAAAGGGACAATGGAAATCCTTTCATGTCCTAAAAGCACCTAAACAGCTCATGGAACAACACAAGATTGAGGGCAAGGCAGGAAGTGCCTTGGCTCTTTGTCATACTCTTTCTGATAAATCTAACACTGTGAGCACTGAAAGTTATATTTTGGTTGCATCTCTCCCCCCCACCACAGTGCTTATGTCTTTAAAAATGTGATTTACATCAGAAACATCTAAGCCATCTTCTTGAAACTGCTTGTCAAAGAAATCTGACAGCACCTTATGGGCTTTTATTAAATCAACAAATTTTGTGGAAGGCAAAACTAGTGTTTCATTACAAGTTCTTTCTGACAGTGATTTGCAGGGTTTCTAGATTTTCAAGTAGTCTGTCTTCTTGTCATGGTTTTAAACCCAGCTGGGAGTTAAGCACCACACAGCTCGACCCTCCTTCTCTCCCTCCTTGCCCTGGTGGAACGGGGAGGAGAATCAAAGGATAATTTGTATGTTGAGATAAGAACAGTTTAATAGCTGAAAGTAAAGTAAAATACCATTATAATGGTAAATAATAATACTACTACTAATACTACGAATACTACTAATAATAAAAAGTGAAAAACAGGGGATGCACAATACCATTGCTCACCACCTGAACCCAGACTGGCCCTTCTGGACAACTCCCCTGTTTATAGACTGGACATGATGTTCCATGGGGTGGAAAATCCCTTGGGCCAGTTTGGGTCACCTGTCTCAGCCGTGCTCCCTTCCAGTTTCCTTTGTGAACCTCCTCAGTGGCAGAGCAGGAGACAAGGGAAAAAAAGTCCTTGACTTAGGATAAACACGACTTAGCAAAAACTGTGTTACCAACACCATTCTCATTGTGAATCCAACACACCACACTGGAACAGCTACTGAGAAGAAATGAACTCTATCCCAGCTGAATCCAGGACACTTCTACAGAAGCACGTGCAAGTCAGTGCATCACTGATTGATTCTTCTGGGAGCTCTCAGTAATTACATTAATTTCCAACAAGCTTTAGACCTTCCACCAGACCATTTTTGGAGAAAAGCTCTTCAACTGGACTTTTATAGAGTCATGGAATTGTTAAGGTTGGAAAAGGTCTTTAAGATTATCAAGAGCAACCATCAACCCAACACCACCACCATGATTAGCACTAAACCATGTCCTCAAATGCCATATCCACACCTTTTCTGAGTATTTCCAGGGATGGTGCTTCCACCACTGCCCTGGGCCATCTGTTTCAAGGCTTTGCAACCCTTTCTGTGAAATACTTTTCCTAATACCCAATCTAAATCTCCCCTGGCACAGTTTAAGGCCATTTCCTCTCATCCTGTCCCTCATTCCCTGGGAACCGAGCCCAACCCCCCCCCGGCTGCCCCCTCCTGTCAGGGACTTGTGCAGAGCCACAAGGTCCCCCCGGAGCCTCCTTTTCTCCAGGCTGAGCCCCTTTCCCAGCTCCCTCAGCCGCTCCTGGGGCTCCAGCCCCTTCCGAGCTCCGTTCCCTTCCCTGGACATGCTCCAGCCCCTCAAAGTCTTTCTTGTCATGAGGTCCCCAAGCTGAGCATAGAATTGGAGGTGCAAATCACTGGGACATGCACAAGCAAGGGACTGACAGACTTCTGTGTGTAGCTGGTTGAACAATATTTTTAATGGTTTTATAAATGCCCTAAGAACAAAGCCTCACTGACCAGGGTTTGCTGGAGCTCGCTGGCTCCTGTTACTGTTCCTGAGTACAACCTGTTACAGGGACATCTGTGAAAGCATGGCCATAGCCACTCGTATTGTGACAGATTTGAACACAGTCTTCATCTCAAAATTTGAAACTAAATGATTCATTAGTGGTGGTATATATCTATGGCACGTCTGTAGACATATATGTATAACAATTTGGTGTAAAATGACTGCATGCAAAGCCCTGAAGCAAAAACACCATCCTAAGACCAATGTTTCTCTTCAATTTAATTCTAAATGCAAAACTTTCCCCTCGAAAATTTTGTCTGACTTCTCAAAGGTGGTGCCACTAAATCTGTTTATTTCTTATGTGCTTGGTAGCTTAGCTTTTTAAAGTTGTGCATGAGAGGTCAGATGACCTAGTTATGTAATTTACACTTGCACACATACAAGAAAAAGAAAAATTATACTCTTTCTTCCTGGCAGTAAAATTCAAAAACTATTTTAAAAGCCAGAAACACATCTTTTAACAACACCTACACTTTTTTTTCCTTCCGTGTCAAAAATTCATAGGATGGAGGAGTGAATTATTCTAGGGGTTTTTTTTTTTACATATTACATTCAAGATAGTGTTCATCAAAGCTTGTAAGAGAAAGACCCACCCCTCACGAATCATTATAAGATTTTATGCGTGTCATATCTAACCTAAATCTTGCACCTTCTTCACTCTTTGTTACTATTCAGCATCCCAGATACCTCAAATCTTATTTATTCCATCATTTTGAAGCACTGATATGTCTTATCTGTATGGAGATTGTTTGCCTTTGATCAATCCTTATCTGAAGCAACTACTTTCAGATTTCTTCTAATAAGAGCACACTTTTACGGTATGTTAAATTGTAGAAGGATAGATAAAACAGCCAGAAAGCACCCAGGGATTACCTATTTCAGTGCAGTTTGCCTAAAACACATCGAGTTTGTTAAAAACTTCATGTGCAGCAGCTCTGCCTCCTTGGTGCCCTGTTGGCCAAATTACTGTGTCACGTTGGCCTTGCTTTGGCAAGGCCACTCTGCATTTTCCTTGGGGTTACTTTGGAACAGCTACAGTGGAAAGAAATTGCTGAGTTAGGTTTGTTTCTTACTCAGATTTTAGCCAGATTCTGCAATATTTGGTTTTCATTCCCCAGCTTGTCTGTAGTTGCATCAAACCCATGTAAAACCCCTAGCACATGGCATTTTTTTATGATGGAATGTTACTTTACTTATTTTTACATGAAGATATTGGTTACGGAAAGCTACCTAAAAATCAGAGGCCCAAAGCCAAGGCACTGTTCCTGAAAGTGGGTTCAATTGTCCTGCAACTGTTGTTCCTATATTTGTGGGGTTATTAATAGCATAATTCATTATAAATGCCCAGACATTTTCAGTGACTTTGCTCTATGAATTTGAGAGAGAATGATAAAGAGATGGAAGAAAACTTCCTACAACAGCAATTAGCCCAAACTTTTCAATACTGACTTGCAGGAAACCATCTTAAGTTCATAAAAATGAGTTGATCAGCACAATTTCACCACCAGGCCTCAGGTTTTCCTGGGGCGCTGAAGAGAGGGAAACAAACAAATATAAATCTTTCAGTCCAAACTTATACTGAAAGGCAATTTGGTTTTCTTTTCAAAATATCTTAGGCTTCACCATATATGAGGTTACATATCCAGAATCACTTTGGCTGCTGTACCCAGAAATTCAGTGAGGCAGAAGCCCAGCTCTGACAAAAATCATGTGGGAAAGAAGACATGGAAGATTTAATTTGAAAGAAGAAGAGGTACAAACCAGGAAGGAATTAGAGTTACAGGGCAGTATTGTAGATGCTTATTGTCTGTTTAAAAGACATGGGGATCCTTTTTTATTATTATAATTTTTAAATTAATTCTCTACATGGAGCTCCGAAGGAATTCAGTTCTTATTGGCCTTTCACTGGGTTTTACCTCTCCTTTTCTGCCACGAGATCAACCTTACAAAAAGCACAAGCTTCTATTATTCAGTTCTTACAGCCGTTTATAGAGAACTACTGCATGATTGGATTTTTCCTCCATAAATATAGATATTTGTCTCGAAACTCATAAGGAAGATTTAACACCTTAGCAGTATTTTCAAGTAAATAGTCCTTTGAGAGCAATGGCGGGGGAAAGGATTGTCACATTTGACTAATATGAAATATGAAAAGTGAGCCTGCATTTGATGGATATCTAAGGGGTAAAAAGTACAGACCTTTTCTGTGTCACGGTGAAATGTTACAGCAATAGAGCTGGATGAGTTTGTGATAAGGAGATAATGTAATAATCTGTGCAGAGTGTGCTCAGCTCTGTCCAGAAGAGTAAGTAGCAAGGTGATAAGATCCCAGGCTGGAAGAATTGACTTTTAAATGACAACCTAAGAGAGTGCTGGAGATTGTAGAGCCAAACCACCTGGCTCCTTAAAAACGTGCTTCATTGAGCTTACTGAGGATGCAACTGTAAGAATGTGAGCACCTAAATTTAACTTTTAAACGTGGTAAATTTTAAAAATAAGATACAAGGCATAAACATAAATTATATGTGGCATTAATGATACAAACAGAAGAGCTGCTCTGAAGTCCCTTGCTGGATATTTAGGACTTTTCACGTGGCCTAAGGGTTCTATCAACTAATGAAAATTCAACACTCATTTAGATCACTGTACAAAGGGTTGAATGTATTCCAGAAATATATTTTCATTTAAAGTTCTGTCTCTTTTGCTCACATTCTCTTTCTGTTCTTGCGTCATGTTTTAGCCAATATTTGACAACATCAAACAGAGCCTTTTGCTCCTATCTGTATCATGTCCATTGTTATGTAAAATCTTCTGTACAAAAGATGTTTTACTTCTGCCCTCAGAAAATGTACTTTAACATTATTATTTTTCTTTTGAATTCTACCCTTTAAAAAAAAAATCAGAGACCAGATAAGACACTTGAATAATTACCTTTCCTACTGTGTCTTTGAAACCTTAGTTATTATTTGAATATATTTTCCTTATAAATCTACCTTCTACTTGCCAATGGATCTAATGAATAGAACATCAAAGTACATTTTGTCATTCCCAAGGTGTCATATAGGTTTGCATGTGTAAATTTATGTATGATGTTTTATGCTGGAACTAATATAAGCACAGTCCTTTTTCAGAAATGAAACTTTTTTTCTGGACTGTTATGGCCTCCGAGCTGCTAGACATTTTGAAAATACCATACAAACTTGAAATTATCTTGACATACTAAAGAAAAATTCACCTTCCTCTTAATATGGTGTATCTACTGTCTGGGATCAATTTATTTTTAATAGATTTCGTAGTTTTAATAGTCTTAACCCAGACTATCAGGTTTGACTATGCCATTACACATCAGGAAAACGTTTTAAAGGTCACAAGGATATAGTCAGTTGCTTTGTACTTTTTTTTTTTTTTTTTAAATGTGAAATGTTAAACGTTTTGGAGTGATGCTTTGCAGTTTGAAATGGCTGTGTATTTTATTATACTTTAGGCTAGAGTTTCCCGTTCCAGTCAGAAGATGGAGCATTTCCTGTGCATTCTTGGGAACAGGCAGGAAACCAAGTGTGTCACTCTAATGGAGGGCAAGGATCAGCTGCTGGCTGTGGGGTTATCACTGCCTGCTCAATATGAGGGTCTGGTCCTCAAATCCACACCCATTGTGGCCTTGTGTCATCAAAGGGCTCAGTTAAGGGGATTCTTACTGACTGCAAATCAACATTAAATTAGAAAGAAGCCTGCCATTCTTGTCCAGTGTACCTTGGTGAGAATTCATCATAGCTGTGATTTCTTGGAGAGCCATGTAGCACTAAATCTTGAATTGATACTTGTGACCACTGAAAGACATAAATAATTTTCTTATTAAATATTAGTTGTGGGCTGCCCTTTATATTCCTGGTCTCTCTTGTTCAATTATGAGCTACAAAACATACAAAACTTTGTCTTTTCTGTCTGTTCAGTGCTTTAGAACTAAAGTATTCAGTGCTTTAGCACTAAATTATTATGCACAATAATAAAAATGCAATGGCAAGCTGTGTCATAGGAGGCACAACACTTGTCAGTGTTGCTTCAATTTGCACCTTATGCCTAGGCTAGAAGTTAAAATTAAGCTAAACTAAGACTGCAACGCAAAAAAAGCCACTTGGGTATTCACATTTATTTAACATCAGGAAGATGCTCTCTTCTAAACTAAAATTTTGTTTCTGAACAGCAAATTTTGCAGACCTGTATAAAAGGGAGCTTATGAATTCTGTTGTATGATTATTTACAAGCTGCCTAAGCAGTTTTAAGTGGTCTTCCACCCTTGTGCAGGGTATTGTGTTTTAAAACTGATTTGTATTGACTCTAATGAAGGACCTACCAGAAGTCAATGTAATATAATAAAAACAACATATCTCAAAATCGAGAGGTTTGGTTAATGACCCTTCCTGAACACGACCATTTTTCTTGACAGAAATATTCAGAATATACACAGTGAAAAAGTAGAACTGATATTTATAGGCAGAAAAAATTCAGAAGACATGAATTTAGCAACTAAACAGACGCTTCCAAAAGTGCACAGTTCTGGAGAATCTAACACAAAGTCATGCTGTGGACAGATTTAAGAAGCTGTTGGGCTCTCTTTCTATGAATCTCCTGGGAAATTTTCTGTTGTGTCTCCAACTACCAATATAAGTAGTTGTCTTGACATGTTTAAAATTTTTGGAGATACCTCACATTGAAAAAAGACTGATTGTATTCTCCAGATCTCCTTTCAGTTCTAGCTCACAGCACCAGCTTTAGATTTCTATCATTTGATATGAAGACATGCAAGTCATTTAAGCTGAAGTCTGGCACTGTCAATTGAAGAAAATCTCAGTTAAACTCAACCCTATCGACTGGTGCTTCAATGTCCTCACACAGATTACAACCACTCTAATATTTGAGTAAATTTTTCACTAAATGAACCATTTTAAATGAAACATTTTACTTTTGCTATTACTTTAATGCATCTTTTTATACCTAGCCAGGGTTATATATTACTAATTGCTTGACCCAACACTGCCAACTATATTATTATATACTGGAAGCATATAGCTTTCCTTAATTCTTTCCAATTATTTATAATATATGATATGGGATGAAAATCACTAAAAGGCGAATCTCAATGAAAATTTTAAGACAGTAATTTGGATAATTCTGAAATTAATCTCTGGAGGCATTTTCCTGCCTAAGATATCTCCTAAAACCACCTTCAAGTCAGCCTGGACAGGAATAGAATAAAGTGGGAGAACAAGAGAAAAATCACTATTAATATCATCAACCTAATAACAGAATCATGGGGTAATTGAGGTTGGAAGGGGCGTCTGGAGATTGCCTGCACCCTGCTCAGGGCAGAGTCAGCTGGATTCCATTGTCCAGAACTTCATCTTCTCAGGGTTTAAGTATCTCCAAGAAAGGCCTTTGATGATGCCTTTTGTCACAAGCTCTTACATCTCACAAGGGACACTTGGGAAAGATGATCTTTCTCTTGTTGTGATGCCATGATGAATTTTGTCTTTTCTTTTATACCCTTGTTATACCTTTTTGCAGCTTCTGTATTCTTGGTGCTTTTTGCCTACATTCTTGGACTTGTTTGTTAAGCTAAGAGACTAAACATAGACTAAACAAGCTTCATAGTTCGGGTGCCAGGGTGCCCAGACCCCAAGGTCCTCTCCAGAACATATTTGTAAACTCAGATAGAACCATCCAGGGGAAGGTTCCTTCAGAGGGGGGGCTCATTTGAGCCTCTCATTTGGGAATATTTGATAGATATGCTAATTAGTAAGACCTAGAATGTAAGACCAGATCTAGGAGAGAGGGACTTTGCAGTGGGGATGGGGGGGGTACACAGAGGTGTATTCGACCTGTTCGTGGTGCACCTAAGGATCCTTACAATAAATACCAAGGTAAAACCCTTTTTCCCCTTCTAACCGTGTTTGCCTCTTGATTTTTAAGACCAGGAAAGGCATCAGTTGGACTTTTCGGCCACCCTCAACGTTGTCCAGCTGTGCTCTGAATATCTCCAAGGATGGATGTTTCCCAACCTGCTTCAGCAATCTGTTCCAGTGCTTTAACCATCTTCAGGGGTTTTTTTTCATAGGAGCCATGCTCCAGCCATGCTCTGTCACACTTGGACATGAAAGAAGCACGCAGACTCAAGCAGTCAGGATAGGACCACTGAGCAGGGAAAAGACCCTGCCCTTCTTTATTCTGTCATTTTTATATGTTTCTCAAGACAACCGTGGACTGGAAGATGAGGTTCCACCTCTCCAACTCCACAGGACACTGACACGGTCTATCATCTTTCTACTCCTTAGGAGAAAGGAATTCAAAACAGTACAGGAATTCAAAAACAATATAGGCCCGTTAGGAAAACAAGGACTGTGTTTATAGAAAATGCATGAGGAATTCTACTACAGAAATAAAAACATCGAAACACTGCAGAAACCAGGGCAACAATGCTCCAGTCCCTCTGCCACCTTTGGAGCTTCTCCTGGAACTCTCTCCAGGACGTCCACGTACCTCCTGTTCTGGGAGCCCCACAACTCCCAGAATCACCTCACCTGTGCTGAGTAGAGCAGAAGGACCCTTTCTGCTCCCAGGGCAGCCCAGGGGCACATCAGACCTCTTGGCTTAACACTGTTGGGTCTCTGGGGCTTTGTGTTCATGATCCTTTAATATAACTAATTTTTACAAATTTTTTAACAGTCATATACAACATTGCAGGTCGTATAAAACAGACATAACCTCAGTATAAAATTCACTGCTCTCCCAGTTTATGAAGAACTTGAATGTGCTGGAATCACTGGATCTTCTTTTTTATTAGTGTTTGGGTTGACCAATTAATTTCTTTTTTGAGATGTATACACAATAGTGACTCATTGGTATAAGTCAGTGTAATCTATTTTTATTTCACAGGTAAAAAGCAGGGATTATTTTGGTTAACAGAACTGCCTATTTTGTCTTTATTTTGATTCTATATTATGCTTTTTGCTAACATTTTAAAACAGTCTAATTGCCAGGGTACAGATAAGTAATTAAAAATTCATTGATCATTTTCCCCAAATGTTGCTTGCCTGCCTCTTTAAATAAAAGCAAGCTATTCGCAGTCAGTCTGAACAATTATGTGACAGCTTTACAACACTTCACAACTAGATTAGCAGGATTTCTGTCCTTCTGGGAGGTTTCAGGAGCAGATGGGTTTAAGGCCTCCACGAGGGTCTCAGTGACTCAGGTCAACTCGCATTAAACTGCCCAGCAGACACTAATGCTGTGGCATTAGCAGGAATTTAGGTCACTCTTGGTAAAGTTATTTTTATTAACACTATGAGCCTTCCACAATATTTCCCAGACATGTCCATGTAGCATTCCTGACTCTGCTTATTTATGAAAGCAATACCATAGTGTGTGTTAAACTAGTGTTGTTCCAAGTTTCTGTTTAACACCACAATCCAAAAAATTATTTTTAGCAAGACCTCAGAAATATATGGGGTTTCCCATTTCAGGTATAATGTGAATATATTCCACCACCTCTGTAGAAAAAACTGTGCATATCTAACAGAATTTTACGGTTTCACATGGTCTAAGCCTAAAAAATGCTAGAAGCAGTCATTTTCATTTTGTTCACTTAATTAATATTGTTATCATTCCAAAAACTCTTTAAGAGAAAATTGAAAGCAAACACCTTGCTCACTCATCATTTAAGCATTGAAAAGTATATTTTAAAACACTTTTTTTGAAGGGACTTCTCCATTCTCAACTTCTTCATCAGCATCTACAAAAGGCACAATTCCTTGAATTGCCACATAAGATTTTCTGACATGTTTTGGCCATACAGAGATAAACATAGGTAATATTTTTTCAGTTTCTTATGGCTTAAAATATTTACAGAGACAAAAAGGAATTATCCTTGGACTCTTAGATGCTCTTGCCAGAACTCACAAGTGCAGAAACATCTGAAAATGAAAAATTATGGATTGGAAGAGTGAGCTAAATTGTTTTCAAGACTGAAAAATAATTATTTAAAACAAATAACCAAAAACCAAAAACAAAACCCCAAAAAACTAAATCTTAAAGCTCTGTTTCAGATTTGTAAAAATCCCAAAGGATAGCTTTATTTTATATCATTTCTTCTTCCTTATGAAGTTGTTTGAAAAATTAATATATGTAGGAAAAGTTGTTTGCTCCTGCTCAAAGCAGGGAAACATAGTCCATGCAGAACAAAAATTCACGTATGGGATTACACTAAATACAGTTTTAAAATGCTGTTTAGCAGGTTTGAGACTCTGTGTGCATTTTGTATGAAATACAAATATTTTGTGCATACCCTGAAATAATTTTTACAAAATAGCCTGCCTTAATAAGAGTTCCTTTTAAAAAATGTGTCCCACAGCACATCCTTGTGGCTAAAATCCTAAAATCCTTACTGCTGACATTTTTTAACAGCACACTGAACAGGAGAGGTGGAAAAGTGATGGAATGTTCCTGCAGAATGAGTATGGGACACACTATAAGATCAGTAAAGGAGCATTATACAACCCTTAGACTGGAGGGTTCGTCTCTTTACATCTTCCTTCATGGTTTTGGCATATTCTGTCTCTCCAATCTGTTTTCCAATTAGTCCTATATGATGATGCTGTACTATCTCTAAGAAGTACATATTCTGATGAAGAAACAGAAATGAAAGTGTGAGGCTACATTTGAGGCCTTGTTTTAGTAGCATCACGTGTGACTGTTCCCCACTGGTTTTTAGCACACAGAAGTCCATCCCAGCATCTTCTTTTTAAGCAGACTTATGTTTTGGTGGCAGGCCTGCTGTGTAGGTTAAGGTATAAAATATCCCCAAAACCTCTCTTGTCTGTACTGAAAGTCTGATTCTTGTAAATGAGTGAGATTTTAGGGGATGTACCAGCAGTGTGATCACAGTGGCTTTGTGTAATTACACTTTATTAACATTAATGCACGGGTGGGTCAATTGAGCTCACTTGCTGGTGCTGTCTTTCTCTGATGGAACACTTGAAATTCCAGTCAGTGAGACCTTGTTCAATCAATATGTAGCACTGAGCTAACCTGCAGTGTCAAGTTGTTCAGGGCATTTTTTAAACAAGTATTCTGCTAGAGTGTCCAATGTCAGAGCACAAAAATCATGTATCAAATTTTAAAATCCCTTACTGTCTCAAAAGGCAATAAATTTAACTTTGTGGAAGGATAATTACTCGCTTGGCCCACAAAAGTTTTCCATATTCTTGCTGTCTTCTTCCAGGAAGAGTTGAGTGAGTGGGTCCCTCTTCAGTGGATCATTTTGATGCTTGGCTGGTTTCTCACAGAAACTCAGCAGCAGCAAGTATCCAACAAGTCAATTCTATCAATGTAAGCAAGCTGCTCTGTGCCTAAATTTAAGAAAGATTCACTATTCCTAAATGAAGATGAGACATACAATGCCTTTGGTTTGGCCCCAGAATTTCCTACATTCTTTTAAATGAGTGTCAAACAAACAAACAAAAAAACAAAAACAAAAACAAAAAAACCACCACCCTTTGATTTCCAAAATATCATTTGATTTACAAGATTTCTGCTTTCCAGCTGTCAGTAATTAATCCATCAGGTCAGTAAAAATCCATGTAGAGGCAAGATTTATTTCATACCTAGGGAAACAAGCCTTGCTTGGCTCCCTGAATTCCTAGCCAGAAAGACAATTATTTCTCTTTCTTGGTTCCTAACAGCATTTTAAGGACTGGAAATACAAATTGCTGGTGGGGGCCTTGCACTGTTACTGGAGCAGACTTTTCATGTGTTTCAGAACCTTCTTCTACCCTTTTTTCATTTGCTTGTGTCTTGATCCTATTTAAATTTTTTTGACTAAAGCTGTCTTGGTGTGATTTTTTTAATGAGTTTCCACTCCCAAATTCCTTTCTCAATATTACCAAAACCAAGGCTACAGAAAAGTAAACTGTTCTCCATTATTTAGATTTCTGTTGATCTCATTCTTAATGACTTTGGAGAATGTGGTTAAAATTTGACAGTGGAGTAGCACTTGCGATGCCTCTGTGCCTCTTAACATCTGTATAAAATTTGTCATAGTTTAGGTTTCATTCTTAACAGGATGAAACAGAAAAATTGCCTCCTTTGCAATGTACCTTTTTCACTTTTAACAAGGACAAAGGGTTGAAGAAGTTGGCTGATGTGAATGCAGAGGTAGCAATAAATGGTGAAACAGGAGGAACAGAGACATGCAAAGGAAAGATAAGGTTAGGTCAAGAAAACAACGGGAAGGAGAAGCTGCTCCAGCAGTTGATTGACTGGGCACAGGCAAAAACATTTAATGGTGAAGATCCAAAAGCAAAAGGTGGCCAGGACTTGAGATTCTGCCAGGTAAAGGGCAGAAATGTTTTCATTTGGGAGGATAACTTTTGGCTTTGCAACATGGGTACTGAACATTTAACTTGGGATTCGTTTGCATGCTGAGAATGTCTTTTGTGATTCAAGAAAATCTGATGTCTCTTTTCATTTGTTCAGTACCAAGGAGAAAAAAACAAGAATCCAGAGGAAAAAGTATTGATACGATAATGGCCAAAAACATAAGACTATTAAAATGAATAGGAACTTTCCTAGATAAAAGTACTTAATTCTATTCTCAGCAATAAATTACTGCAAACTCTCCAATTAAGAAAGAAAATCACCTCAGCAAAGTATTTGTACAGAATTACTTTCATTAAGTCTTATCAGAATCCCCTTGGACTTAGGTTTACAGGGTTATTAGAGAAAATGTGGAAGTTTACATTCACATGGATTTATTTGTTCTGGATTATGCTTAACTAACTTTGAAGAAAGACAGATTTTTCCATACCTTCTGGACAAATATTGAGATACATGGAATGTTTATCAGAAAGGCCATTTATGATCTGTAGCATTCTTTTTCATACTGGTAATGTGGGCTAAATCTTTTCAATCTATAAAGCTCCTCCTTTTTTTTGTCTTCTTAAGCTTTAGCCATTCATCACAGCATGTGGATACAATGAACACACCAAATGTGCAATATGTTCAGCTCATCAGAAGGAAATTTTGTTTTTTCAGCATGAAACTGAAGCCAGTCCTGCGAATACTTAGAAGTAAATTATTGTACAAAATCATATGTTGCTGCACTAAAATGTAAAGCCTTGAAAACATGAAGCATTGCAAGAAAAGCCAGGGTTAGTGTGAGGAATCTTTTCCTACATTACACAGAAAAGATTAAAAAGTAGTTAAATTGACAACAGCAACTCTCAGAGGATTTCCAGTTTTGCCTGCATGGTGCATAGACGTAGGGAGGAACTCACCAGTGCTGGATATCTCTGTCCTCTCTCCTCATCACTCTTCAGACACTTCAGACACATCACTCTATTCTTCTGTCTCCCTCACAGTGCTCTTTGATGTCAAAACCTAAATTTTTAACTAAACTTCCAGGTGTTAATGATGAGCAGCTGCTTTAAAAGGTGAGGTAATTTGTGGGAGTTAGGCAATCCACACAAATGCAGGTTCTTTATCTTCACCTCTGGGAAGCTTTACCTCGAGCCCCAGCAGATGAGAAACGCCTGCAGATGTTGTTTCAGGTTGTTTATTTCTCCTTATCTCTGCCAGCTCTCAGCTCCGGCCGCACATCTGATGCAGCCGAGTCCGAGCGGGCACTGCCCAGTCCTGGGCTGTCCCGGCCTTTCTGTGCCCTTTCCATCATCCAACCATTCTTCACAAGGCATTTATTAGTTACTATTCTATACCAATTCATTTGCACCTATTCTAGACACGTAATTTCTACCTCTTTTTCATTCTACCAATCATTTTGTGCCACCACCACCAGAGAAGATGGAGGAGAAGGAGAAGAAGAAGAAGATCAGGGCAACACCCAAAATCCTCCATCTTAAACCCTTCGTCCTCATATTAAAAACCCTAAGATCTACTTTTTTACCTTGTAAAATACTAAACCACTACTCATTTTCACACTCTGGTGGCTTGCAATGATTCTGGCAGTGTTGGTAACTTTTCCCATGGGCTGAGGTCAAAGCCGGTGCCATTCTGGGCTTCTTGCCAGGGTCTGGGACCCCCTTGCTGGGGCTCTTGACCTCCCAGGGCAGCCCGAGGTGTGCCCTGAGCCCCCAGGGCAGCCAGAGGCGTGCCTTGGGTTCCAACAGTAATTCTTTGACGACAGGTCAGAAGCAGATGCAGCTCTGAGAGCTTGGTGGGGAGGGTTTTACTTACAATGCATGAGAAACTCCAAGAATAGGAGAAGATCCCTTTGACCCTGAGCCTTTGCCCCAACAGAGCCTTTTTCCACAGGGGTGAGTAGCAGGGGGTGGAAGGAGGTGAGCTTTAAAGTCCCTTCCGACCCAAACCACCCTGTGATGCTCTGACTCTGTGAACGTGCTGGTGACAGAAGATGGATGTTCCCTATCTTAACAGCAAGATGTCTGATCCAAGTGAATTATCAGTGCCACGTTTCCACTCAGCTCAGTCCTTGGTGAGCCAGGTAGCCAGCACTGGTGTCACCAAACAGGCTGTAAGGACATCACAGGGCCCCATGGACACGTCCCTGTGCATCTGAACCGAGGCTGCCTCTAGGCAACACAGTTGATGTAGAAACAAAAATGCTGTTCACTACAGCATCTGGGTTTGTGCCCAACCCAGGTAACAGCAAAATAACTTTGCTCACCTCAGGGTAGTGCTTAAGCTGTCAAAGTAATTATGCATCACAAGAAATCATAGAATCACAGAAAGGTTTGAGTCGGAAAGGACCTTAAAGATCATCTCTTTCCAACAGCCAATCAACAATTTTAAACAAATCAAGCTTTCTTGTAGTGCTCTAGTAGAATTTGATATGGATTTGAGGTCTCAATATATCCCTGAGGACTCAACAGACCAGAATTTCATCTGTCTTGGCCAGTTTTCCAACCCCCTGGCCAAAAAAGGGAGTCCAGAGTGCCTTTCCTCTTTTCACTTGTGCATTAGTTTGCCCTAGTTCCCAGAGATTTTTACAGCAAGAACAAAATCTGTGAGGTCTTCTGCTCATTAGTGCCGTGTCTCACATGGACCTACAGTGCACTCTTCCTTTTTTCTGTTCCCTTAAAACCCCTGCAGCCTTAGAAGTTGGAGTTCATGGAATTGCTGCTGAGGAATCACACAGGAGCCTCACTGGGGGCTGGAGGAGCAAAAAGTCTCTTGATTATTTTTTCTGAGTGATGGCAGAGAGGCGCACAGGCCTTTTTCTTAAAGCCGAGACTTGGGGTGAGAAGGGAAATTTCAGCAAAATAGAGGGAAAAGTTTCATCCCTGGATGAAAGACAGGGGATAAACTAAAGAAAAGTTCCAGCAACAAACCAGGTTATCTTGTAGTAATTTCCTACCTCGTTATTTTTTATTTTGACATGAAGCTCTGCCTTGGAGTCCTGTTGCGATGTGTTCGCTCATAATGTGTTCAACAAGAGCCCTTTTTGATAAGTTTCAGAGCTCAGAACTTTCTCATCCAGAAGTTTGGGGTACTTTGTGTCCTGCAGGATGCTGGAGCAGATGATGTGTGTCACTTTGCTAGGCCAAGCACCACTTCCTACATTTGTTTTGTGGGTAAATAAAGAAGGAAAATTTTTGAATTAGGGGCATTTTGTATAGTATGATTAATTAACAGTGCAAATCCAGAAACTAACCCAGCTGAAGCGTAGATGACTGAAATAGTTGCAAAACCCTATATACTGAGGTTTCTTGACTGAACTTTCTTCCACTGGAGTTAAATCCATTTATGGAGCTGATGCAAAAGCAGTGCACCACTTACATTCTGAAAATAAGACTTCAATGTGCAGAGGAGCCTTTCTTGGTGTTTGGATATGACATTTTACTCACCTTATGCACTATTGTGCAATGTCTGGTTATTGGAAGGACATCTACTTATTCATTTAAAAAAAAAATGGAAAATGATCAAAATAAAATTCAGCAGCTGAGAAAGTTGAAAATCTTTGAGGATATGAACCCCATTCACTCAGTTTGAAAATAGATGGAACATGTTTATGAGCACAAACTACCAAAATTCAGAAACTGTGAAATTGGTTACTCAGTCATGTGAGGTCAAGTTCTGCTGAACTCCTGACTGTTTCATAGATTCCTTCAATGACACCAAAAACCAGTACAGAAACACTGAAAAAAACCTGTAGAAACTTCAACACAGAGAAAGTACTAGAAAATTCTGCTAATAAAGTTCATTTGATGTGAAGGATATTGAAAATACCAAACGTTTTGGAATAGTAAGTTTTGGTGTTATCATGGATGCATTATCTATAATTTCTATTGGGAAATCCTCTTGTTCCTTTTCTGGAAGATGCCACAATTCTTTTTTTTTTTAATGATCCCTTCCTCAAGCTACAGAGATGAGTTAGAATATTTCACTTAGTATTTATCCAATTTACTTTACATCCATGACAATGGGAGTCCAAGCAAGAAACCTCTTGTATTCTGTCACCTCAAATGAACAACAAAAGACTTAGGGCTCCTGAAAGGAGTTTCTGATAGAACTAGAAATGCCAAAAAGCAAATGAACGGATTTGTCCCCCTTCAGTCCTTGAGCCAGAGTCCCTGCTGTACTTTGTGCTCTCTCCTGTTGAGATTCACAGAAGCTGGACAGGTAATTCATCCCATTGCAATCACCTTCTCCTGCCAGTAGAAGAAGTGCTCATTAACTGGAAGTGATAATAGCAATTTGGGAGGACATTCCACCATTAAAAAAAAATTATTTTATTTATATTCTTTCAATCTTGTTGCCAAGGAAAGAAACATGCAAAAGTGGGGTAAGATGGAGCACTTAAGTGACATTCAGTATTATTTAGAGGAAAATCTATGAAATAACTACACAGTTCATCAGGCAGATGAATATAAATAGTAGTTCCAATGTTTTAAGTTGGCATGTAACTAACAAAAGGTGTCAAAAACAGCTGAGTTAAGAAAGAAATAAAGCAAACATCATTCGAAGTTGGAATTACAGTGCCTGTGGAATTCTTAAATCTTTCCTCTGTGAGCAAAACATTGAAGATGCCATAAGTGAAGAAAAAAAGAAAAACCTTCCATATTCATTAGAAAGTAACAGATTCTAAAAACAACACCAAAGCGGAAATAAACAACAAAAAAAGTACTGTTTGAAATGGATGGGGGTGGCAGCTTTTCTTTTTTAAAATTACAGTGTTTGTAGTGTGTAAATGCTAAACTCCTCTTGAACAAAACTTTTTATTTCATTCTGCTCTGGGAAAAGCTTATTTTGAAAACATGCACTGGAAGCTGAAAGGAACCTCTTTTCGCCTTTTTCATAGTTTTCAGTTCTTTAGAATAAATACAATCCTGAAACCACCGTGGAATCATAGAAAAGCCTGAATTGGATCAGACATTACAGATCATCTAGTTCCACCTACCTGACATGGGCAGGGACACTTTCCATCAGACCAGGAATAAAAAAAAATTATGTGATAGCTTGAGCAAATGCTGATTTTTCACTGGACTGAATTCAGGTTTTGCAGCATATGGATTTCTGTGCCATATTTTTTTTTTTTTACTTCCACATTTTGCTTGTGGAATAAAGATTCTTTATCATTTTGGCTAAGTTTAAGAGTGTGAGTAATTATTCTGCTTTTCTGTTTGGCTTAAATTCTTAGCAGGAAATGCAGGTGCAGATGTGAATTAACCCATAAAATGCATATTTGATGACTGTGTATATGAGATTTCAAAAGGGAAAGCAATTCTTAGACATTGTGAACATATAGGAAAGGTATTTAAAATATGACTTCCTTACTGCTTTATGAGCCATTCATGTCTTGTACACTATCAATGCAGCATAAAAAATCCAAAATCTGTATTTTGGGGTTCACTAAGTGAATACCTGAATAAAGAAAAGCAGAGTTTCAGTAATACAAGCAGGCATTTCCTTTCTAGATCATTGTCCTCCCTCATTATAGCATGCATAATAAACACCACGGAATCAGAGAATTTTTGGGGTGGAAGGGACCTTAAAGCCCACCCAGTTCCACCCCTGCCATGGGCAGGGACACCTTCAACTAGAACAAGTTTTTTCAAGCCCCATCCAGCCTGGTCTTGAACAATTCCAGGGATTCTGACTCTATGAATTGGGGGTAAAATTACCTGTGCTTTCCTCATCTGAGAGCCATCAGTAATTTTTGGTGCCATGCTGCTGAGTTCATGAAATGGCTTCAGAAAAGCATTTGTGTTTTCCCTGCTTTAAAGTAGTGAGATAGGAAATGCAAGAAGCAAGTCAAAATCTAATGTCAGCAAAAATGTTTTTATCTATAAGGAACCTCACTGCTGAAGCAGGTAAAAATAGAACACAGGTGTATCAGCAGCAGTAAAAAATAAGAATTTGATCAGAATGGGATGTTAAGATGGTCCTAATTCCATGGCACTTGGATAAAGCATTAAAAAGCATCAGTAGGAAGATGCCACCACCCACAACTGCAAACATAAAAGTTTATACCCCTCAGACCTCACAGAATTAAATCACACAGACAATTCCCAGCCCAGTAAGATATGTATGTTGATGCATCCAAAATAGCCCAGGGAATTTAGATATTTCCCATTCATTTTGGCTGCTAAATACACATCTGCTCCACAAATTTCTTTGAAAATCTCATAGTTCTTTTTCAAAGATGTGAAGATATCTATTTAATGCTGTTGAAAAACTAAAACTAATTCAGTAGCTTAAAGAGACAATAAAGAAGAAGCATAAAAAAGAATGCTCTAAGAATGTGACTTTAAAAGCTATTCTATTATAGATGATAATGTGATCTTTTCATACAGATATTTAAAGTATTTTTGTATCTTTTTAAAGTTGTTCTTTAAATGGAATATGTTGTTTTTTGATTATTGCAGCACTTTTTGCTTTTAATGAAAAGAACTATGTTAAAAATTGAAGCACTTATCTGACTTGTAGCTTATTGCTTTTTAAAAATTTATTATTTCTGCTAATTTTATTGTATTGCATAGAACCATAGAAAGGTTTGGGTTGGAAGAAATCTTAAAGCCCATTCCATCCTACCCCTGCCATGGGCAGGGACACCTTCCACTATCCCAGGTTGCTCCAAGCCCTGTCCAACATGGCCTTGGACACTTCCAGGGATCCAGGGGCAGCCACAGCTTCTCTGGGCAACCTGTGCCAAACATTGCAAAAAAATTTCTTTCTTATCTACAATAGAAATGTGCCCTATTTCTGTTTAAAAGTGTTGCCTTTATTCCTGTTCCTGCAAGTCCTAATGAAAAGCCACTCTCCATCTTTCTTGTAGGTGCCTTTTAAGCACTGGCAGGCTGCAATAAGGACTCCCAGGAGCCTTCCCTTCTCCAGGCAGAATCCCAACTCAGTCTTTCCTCACAGAAGAGGTGTCCCACTCCTCTGACCTACTTTTGTGGGGCACCTTCAAGAGATCCATGTCTTTTTGCTGCCTCAGGAGTGGATGCAGCAGTGCAGGTGGGGCCTCACAAGAGCAGAGGAGTAGGAGCACCTCTGTCCATCTGCTGGTCCCCCTCCCTCTCACACAGCCCAGCACAAGGTCGACTTTCTGGGCTGCAACTGGACATTGCTGCCTCACGCCCAGTCTTTTAACCACCAGCACCCCCAAATCCTTCCCTCCCAGGCTGCTCTCAGTTCTTTTATCACCCAGCCTGTGGTGATACCAGGGCTTGCCCCAGCCAAGGTGTAGGACCTTGTTCTTGACCCTGTTGAACTGCAGGAGTTGTGCACAAGCCCACTCCTCCAGCCCATCCAGCTCCCTCTGGATGGCATCCCTTTCCCAGGTGAGCCAACTGCATAAGCAGCTTGGGCTGAAGGTGCCTTCACTCACTTCTTAAATAAGTTTTTTGAGACTTTTGAGACATTTTGAAGATATAAATGAAGAGGGACAAAGATTTTTCAAAAATGCTTTCACTCATAAGTGAGTGCATTTTGTTCCTTGTTACCACTTTGCTTTTCAGTCAAGGAGGAGGAAATGTGAATCTTAATCAATAATTACTCAAGTTAGTGGTACTTGCTTGTTAAATAATGAACTCCTGAACTGCACCAGGAATACAGTTTTCCCTTTCCTTTTGTCAAGCTTAGCCTTGCACTGAGCTGTACATTATAATTTCCCATCCTTTGAAGTAGCTAAATCACTCCTGCAATGTCCTTTGCGTTTGTCTCCATTTTGAGAAAATACATTCTTGAAAAACTTTTCATTGCTGATGTTGCAATTACAATCTTTCTTTGTTTTGTTTTGTTTCTGCTTGTAAATGGCGAAATACCTTATGCTCAGCTCAGGACTGTGTTTTCTTTATATTTATTGCTTTCTTTTTGGAGATAAAGTGCTGTAAAAATACGTTTTTTGCTGCATGTATTGATACTTTGAAATAAAGCCAGAGCACTGCATGACAATGCACCTTATGCAGAAAGTGGTGGTTCAGTGGAAGGTCAGTGGTGAGCCCTGCACAGGGGTGCAGTCTCTAGTTAGGAGTGTCTGATGGCAGCTCCCACTCTCAGATAAACAGAAAATATCTGCATGCTCATGGTAATGGCAGCCTCTGTCTCCATACAATCTTTTGTGGTTTAATAGCATATTTATCACTAAATAGCAGATCCTCAAATTCTAAGTTAAAGGGCAAAATAAATTTAAATTGTATTTTTGCAAATAGAGGACATGCTGCATTCCAGGCAGCATTTTAGGGGGTAGTGGAAAGGAGACTCCACTGCTACCTGAAATGCTACACATGCACTTTGCTCTTTACAATGTTCTGCCTTGCCAGGGTGAGAAATATGGAGAATGTATGTTTTTGACTGAGGTATTTACCCATTCCAGAATAGAAACAGGTACAGGCAAAGCTCTTCTTTCCTTTGGTGATTGAGTAATTTGAGATAATAGTGAAATTCCTTTTCTTCTCCTGCTAGTAGGCTCTACTTTTGTCCTTCTGCTCGTAAATATTCCTCAGAGGAGGAAACTCTTCTCCCCACAGGTCTCCTTCTTGCAAGCAGCCACCTAATCAATGTTGTACATCTGCTCTCTCCTCCTCTGGCTCAAAGATCCTTGATCTTGCTTTTGCAAGTTTGCATACCTTCCCAACTGGAATGAAGAAATTGACCCCAGGACAGCCCACACTCTGCTGATTGTGGCTTCTGAGAAAACATGACATGGTAGAGAACTGAGGGTACTTTGGTACCACCCCTGCAATGCAGGGGGATGTTCAGGTCACGACTGATTGGGGACAAGGTTAGTTGTCTCTGGCTTTATTTTTAAAGAAGAAGTAAAACTAGGATGTGGTGTCAGAGCCAAGATTCAAGGCAATAAGAGTTCCTGGAGATAGCTCAGTACATAGACAAGCAACTTGTGGACCTAATCATAAACTGGAGAAAGAGCTTAAAGCCTCATTGAAGACTGGATTCTTGGAGACAGGCACATGGGATTAGCCATTTAACAAGAACTGGGAAGCCTCAGACTCACAAAGTGCACCTTGCTGGTACACTGCCAAGCTCAAATTTTTCTCATTATCTTCTTTTCTTCCTCTATTATTTGTAATTCTAAATCACAAGTTGGGGTTTTTAAATTTTCTTTGCTAGGCTAACGCAGGTAAATTTTAGGCCATGTCCCTTTCTCAGCACATTCTGATAATTTGAGGGTATAACTGTTTTTAACATTCAATCGTTTTGTTTTTCACGTCAGCCTTTCTGCTTTTTCCTGTACCTTCTTGTGAGGTGTCATTTCACCACTTTGTTTCCACCCAGCTTTGACCATTACTGCAGATGGAGAATCATGGAATTGTTAAGGTTGGAAAAGACCTTCAAGGTCACCAAGTCCAACTGCCAGCCCAGCACCACCATGTCCACCACTAACCATGTCCTCAAGTGCCACATCCATACTTTCTTTTAATACTTCCAAGGATGGTGACTCCACCACTGTAAATTCCAAATATTTTGGTGCATTTAGGTTATAATAGGTTCCCTGTTATATTCTTATTTTAATCATTCACCTGTTCAATGCATTCCATAGCACAAAGCAGCTTTCTTGATTTCTCCACCACTCTTACTGGTTTGGACAGTTTGACCAATGTATCCTCTTCTTAGTACCCAGGTTCTTGAGATTTATCAAATGATTGAATATCACCCTTGCTTTGGGAGATCGATGGTTAATAAATTTACAGCTACAACTTTTAGGCCTCTCCACTGTTCATGTTTATAGAACTGCCACCAGTTTCAACAAATACCTCAGGGACAAAAATGGGCTGAGGTGAAGTCCAGAATATGATAGAAGAAAACAGAATAGAATACAGAATAGAATATACTGTAATGTTAAAATAAATAAGTGTAGTCAGTTTTCACAATGCTATGAGGCACACTGTGGTAAGCACTGGTCTGTGAATTTACACAGACCTGTGGAAATGCAGGTCTGTGAATGCCTCCTCTGTCCTTTTCCAAATGAACCACGGACAGAGCTTGGAATGCAACAGGGGTTAAATCCAGAACTGCCCCTCATCAAATGTAGACTGTCTTCTAAAGAACAACCATGCCATTTAAAAATGCGCTTCAAAAACCTTCACGGAAATGCACAAAGGCATTTAATTGTCTCTTCCCTTCATAATTTAATCTTGGAATGTAGTGAGAATTCATGGTTTGAGAGTTTTTGTACTAAAGGACTATTCAAGGGAAAACCCTGCAAGAAATGGTATCAAGTATAAATCCTACCCTGACTCAGTCTGCAGCTCAGTCCTGTTTATCACATCTCCTTGAAACTTTAGGGTGGCTTTATGTCTTAATCTAACATCTTGCTAAATCCTGTCTCAATGTCTTAGTTTTTATGACTTAGTCTTATATTCCAGTCTTATAACTTAATCTTTGCTTGATCTTTTTTTTTTTTTAGAAGTGCAGTAGAGATCCCAGTCCTCACACAGTCATGAAAATAACTCATGTTTTATTCTTTTCCTTACATCTCCATCAGTAGAAACCTGGCAGCAGCACAAAGTTATTGGTTAAGTGGAGGAGTTTGGAATTCAAATTGTGTTCCTTTCCCCAAGAGTATGTTTCCCTGTCACTTGGCCTAGTGCTTACATAAAAGTGGTTAGGTTGTTGAATGTCTGTTCTGGTTTGGAAATGAACTCAGTGATGGTCAGAAACACAAAATACTTTGGTTTCTTTATGTTCTGCCTGCTTTTTATTATACTGCTGTCTCAGGCAATGGGAACTTATGGGCCACTTCATATTTGTCTTTATCAGATTTCAGACACATTCCTACAGAATTCCATCTCCTCGTCTTTTCTACAGAGGATGAAGTGCCCTATGGATTACAACAGTTATAGGACTACTTTACAGTGGCTGGTTTATTTTATGAGGTAGAACAGATGGTTTTCTACTTACCTAAGGGCAAGTAAAGTTTTCCTGACCGATACAAATCAAAGTTATAACTTATGTTTTTGATGTATACATGTTGCTTTTTAATTCATGGGGAAGGAGAGGTTCTGAATTTGATCCCTTCATGCACAAGCAATGTGCCCTTTTTTACCAGAATGTCATAGAACATGTTTTGCTCTGGTCTATGCTGAGCCATGTCTGACTAAGCAGGTGATTACAGAAGGCTTAATGAAGTTACCTGTGAACACTCTGTATAACATTGTCTGTGTGCCAAATACATCCAGTTATACCATGGATCCTTAGTTAACTGTCTGTGACAACACAGCCAGTGCTGTTAACTCTTAGCAAGATTTGACAGCTAATCAACCACCCATCAAAGGCAAAAAACTGACCTGCAAATGCTTGATTACACCAAATTTTATTAAAAAAATACAAAGTGTTTAAGTAACCCTCATGTCTTGAGGAATAATATTTCAGTTTAAAAAAGGTAAAACCTTATGCAATTTATCATAAAATTTACTCCAGTCCAGCACATCTCACTGAGAATAATTTTTTTATTGTTTCTTTTTTCCTACTTCCTTAATTTGTGTGAGTTGAGTGCTTTAGTCCTTTTCAGAGCCAAGGGTCCTGTGATGAACTTACCACTTTTCATCACGATCTTTAAAGTAAGGTGAATTGAAAACTTTGTTCTGAAATATAGGTGAAATAGAGAAGCTGCTGCTTCTAAGCTGTCTGTAGTGATTTTCAGTCTGCTCAGACTTGAAATTCAGAAATGCAAAATTATTAGAGATACAAGGACACAAAAAGAGAAGTTTTGGACAAACTTCTTTTTGGGGAATCTCTTGACTGAAAGCCATTTTATGAATCCAAGAAGTCACTGTTTTGGGTTTTTTTTATTACATTATATTAATCATACGAACATCAATTGCAGAATAATTGCAGAATAATTCCTGCACTTGGTAGAGCAGAAGACCAGCACATGCACGCTAAATTCTTAAAAAGTTGTTTGGAGACTTTTCTGGTTTGTAATTTCATGGTTGGACTGAAAAAGTATTGAACATGGACAGATACCTCTGACAACGAGCAGACCTCAGCTCTGCTGATGCTCCAGCCTGATTTATAGCCAGTTACAGAATAAAACTGAGGAGCCTTTTAGAGTTACTCTTGAAAGCATTGCTGCTGTTGTTTAGTTTGGAAAAACAGTCTGAAGCATCTCCCCTAGTGCTCCATCTCTCATCGTGCTTCTGTTTGAAAGGACGTCTTACTGGGGGTAATTTTTCATTAAACAATATTTCAGCTACTGAACCACATTATCCTTGAAGAATCATTGGTTTTACTTAAAAATAAAAGCTGTTTCCTTTGATATTTGTTTTGAGTTTGAGTTGTTTTCACAAAAGCAAATTAGGCTGAGGTGGTTTGATCTTGGCTGGAGGCCAACAAAGCTGCTCCATCACTTCCCTCCACAACAGGACCACATAAAGGAACTGCAACAAAAGGCTCCTGAGTTGAGGAGAAGTCACAAACCCATCACTGTCACAGGCAAAACAGACTAGACTTGGGAAAATTAACTGAAGTCATTACCAACCAAAATCAGAGTAGGACAATGAGTAGTAAAACAAATCCTAAAAACACTTTCCCCCACCTCTCCTTCCTTCTTGAGCTTAACTTTATTGCTGATTTTCCACCTTCTTCCCTCCAGTGTCCCAGGGAGACAGGGAATGGGGGTCATGCTCAGTTCAGCACAGGTTGTTCCTGCTGCTGCTCAGGAGAGGAGCCAGAGACCTTCCCCTGCTCCAGTGCAGGATCCCTCCCATGGGAGACAGCTCTCCATGAGCTTCTCCAGTGCAGGATCCCTCCCATGGGAGACAGCTCTCCATGAACTTCTCCAGTGCAGGATCCCTCCCATGGGAGACAGCTCTCCATGAGCTTCTCCAGTGCAGGATCCCTCCCATGGGAGACAGCTCTCCATGAGCTTCTCCAGCGGGAGTCCCTCCCATGGGAGACAGCTCTCCATGAGCTTCTCCAGTGGGATCCCTCCCATGGGACACAGCTCTGCATGAGCTTCTCCAGCGGGAGTCCCTCCCCCGGGGCTGCAGCTCCTCACCAGCAGCTCCACCATCCCTTTCCAGGGCTGCACTCGGTCCTTCAGGCACATCCTGCTCAGCCTGAGCTCCCCCGGGGTCACGAGTCCTGCCAGCAACCTGCTCCAGCCTGGGCTCCTCTGCCCAGGGCTCTGCAGGTCCCTGCCAGGAGCTGCTCCAGCACGGGCTGCCCAGGGATCACAGCCCCCTGTGAGCATCCCCTGCTCCTCTGGGGGCTTCTCCAGGGGCTGCGGCGGCATCTCTGCCCCTCTGAGCCCTCCAGGGGCATCTCTGCCCCCCTGTGCCCTCCAGGGGCATCTCCTGCCCCTCTGTGCCCTCCAGGGACATCTCTGCCCCCCTGTGCCCTCCAGGGGCATCTCTGCCCCTCTGAGCCCTCCAGGGACATCTCTGCCCCCTTGTGCCCTCCAGGGGCATCTCTGCCCCCCTGTGCCCTCCAGGGGGATCTCTGCCTCCCTGTGCCCTCCAGGGACATCTCTGCCCCTCTGTGCCCTCCAGGGACATCTCTGCCCCCCTGTGCCCCCCAGGGCTGCAGGGGCACAGCTGCCCCACCCTGGGCCGCCCCAGGAACCTCAGGGGATTCTCAGCTTTGGAGCAGCTCCTGCCCTCCCTTCTGCACTGCCCCGGTGTCTGCAGAGCTGCTCCTCCTGCACACTCCTCCCTTCCCTGGCTGCAATTACCCCTGCACAGTGACTTTTTTCCCTTCAATCTGCTATCCCAGCGGGGCTGCTGCCGTCGCTGATGGCTCAGCCTTGGCCAGCTCTCGGCGGCTCTGTCCTGGAGCCGGCTGGCGCTGGCTCTGCCGGGCACGGGGGAAGGGACCAGCAGCTCCTCACAGGAGCCACCCCTGTAGCCCCCCTGCTTCCAAAATTTGGCCACAAAATACCAATACTTAGGTGTAAAAACACCAGGTATCTTTGAAAATTAAATATGTTGCTAGTTTAACAGATACCCAAACTTAGTAATTTAACTCTTGCCAGCTGCATCCAAGAACAGTTTTGATAAATAATGAAGGTTTAGAACAATATTTTGCTTTGCATGTGTGATTGTTTTCTGCTGCTCATTTGAAAAGTTGCATTTTATCTCTTTGGGCTCTGTAAATGTATGTTAAAAATTTGCTGCTTCAGGACTTCTAAAGTGCATATCCCGTATTCTCACTCCAGTCTTGTGTGTGGAGTTTTGATAAACTCTTATCACTAAGATTTTTCTGGTCAAGTTTTATGTCATTTAGAACCTGTTTGGTTAGAAAATTCCCCATCAGTTAGTTTTATTTGCAGTTACTTTTGCTCATGATTTGAAATGTGAATAGCCCTTCAAATGCAATGAAAGAAGATGGTTAGCGTGCTGAGATTTAAAATGCAGCATCAGTAAATGCTTCTTAAGATTTTTAAGACAAGATTTACATCCTGATCTACATGTTTTAAACCCATGGATTGACAAGCCATATGAAAAGTTGTTCAATATTAATTTACAGCATAATCACTTAAAAAGTCACAGGATCTGCTAGAATCTGCCTAATTTTGATCTCTGATTCAAATCCATGTTTGCCATGTGTACTTTTTGCTTTATCTTGCAATTGTTCTGGAAGCAAAGCTCTGGCTGCATGATTTACCATTTGATGAGATAATAATGGGTACTGCTCTACAAGGCTGTGTTACACCTAATACATAAGAATAATGTGTGTTCATATTTTAACTGCTGACGATGAGGTCAGGAAATAGGAAATAAAAAAAAGAAAAGGAGATGGAATTATGGTACACTGGCTGAACATTAGCTGGCATGTGCCCAGGTAGCAGAAGAAGGTCTGTGACATCCTGACTTGCCCCACCCCTGGTGTGGGCACATGCCCAAGGCAGTGCCTGTCCCCTGTGCTGGCACAGCTGAGGGACCTCGAGTGCTGTGTCCAGTTCTGGGCCCTCATGGCCAGAGAGACCCTGAGGTGCTGGAGCGTGTCCAGGGCAGGGAACGGAGCTGGGAAGGGGCTGGAGCCCCAGGAGCGGCTGAGGGAGCTGGGAAAGGGGCTCAGCCTGGAGAAAAGGAGGCTCGGGGGGACCTTGTGGCTCTGCACAACTCCCTGACAGGAGGGGGCAGCCGGCGGGGGGTCGGGCTCTGCTCCCAGGGAACAGGAACAGGAGGAGAGGGAACGGCCTCAGGCTGGGCCAGGGGAGATTTAGATCAGATATTGGGAAAATTTCATCATAGAAGGGGTTGTCCAGCCAGGGCACAGGCAGCCCAAGGCAGTGGTGGAGTCACCATCCCCAGGGGGACTTAAAAGCCATGTAGATGTGGCACTTGGGGACATGGGTCAGTGGTGGCCTTGGCTGTGCTGGGGGAATGGTTGGTCTTCATGGTGTTAGAGGTCTCTGCCAGCCTAAATGGTTCTATGATTCTATTAAATATCTGGTTATATTGCACAAGTCTTTCTCTAAGTTTTCCTTCATTACTTTATTAAGGGCAAAATCATCCACTCTGAACTCCATCATGTATTTTTTTCCTATTCACCATGTCTTCACTGCATATTTTATATCTATTTCATGCAAGGAAATTCAAGCACGTTAAAGGAGTTAGAGTGCAAAAAGGTTTTTTCACTCCTGACACCAAGTCTGAAATCAGTTCCAGCTTCAACAGATTAATTAAAAGAAAAAAACAAGCAGTAAAACAAAAGCCTTTCTCACCAGGACAAGGTCACCAAGCAATCGATTCTCCGCTGCATTATTTGACCAACCTCAACTTTTGTTCATCTAAATTTCTCTCACTTTTCATTGTAAGGGTGGACTTTCAGATTAGCAGTCAGTAAGAAATCATGTCTGAAAAACAGGCACTTGCAGTGACTTCTCAACCCTGACTATGGACCTACGATTTTTCTAGTTTGAAAATACTTCATAATCCCTTGATTACACCACACCCAGCAGGTTAAGGATTGAGCATAGCCTGTCCCTAAATGAGAGAAAAGAGTGGAGAGACCATAATTCCATCCAATTTATAGAGGAAAAGAAAACCCTTTTATTTCCACAATCCATTTTTTCCATGTTTGGGGGTTTTTATTGACATGTCTTGTAGACAATGGGCTGCACTGATCTGACAGTGCAGGGACTCAGGCCTTTTCAGCATCATTAGTTTGCTTTCACTTTTGTCCAGGGGTCAGTTAAGTATTGTCTGACTCACTTTAGCTGTCTCAACAGCAGATGGTAGTAAGAGTCTGACAAACCTCTGAAATCCCTGTGTAACAAACAATAGACTTTTGTGTTAAATGATGCTGGGGGAAGGTGTGTGTGCAAGAGATTTGATTCGGTTTCAACAGAGGGAAAGGAATAGTCCTGCACAGCTAAGGAATAATACCCTGCAGCAGCACACACCTGGGTCTGACCAGCTGGAAAAGCAGCATGGCAGAGAAATCCTGAGTAAGGAATATTTCCTAACTGAGAAGCCCTGTGTCAGAGACTGAAATAGTTCATGCCTTAAACATTGTTATGAAGGAATTTTGCCCATTATAACAAAAACTGTATAAAGAAGCTACAACCACAGAAGCCCCCTTGAAAATGCCTGACTGGAACCTTGCACTGTGGATGAAGCTGCCTAGGTAAGGTGCAGGAGGTACCTGGGCATTCCCACCTGGCCTGAGATGTAGCAACCCCTCGGATTCTGTGCTTTCAGAATTTTTTTCTCACCACCAGAAGACCTGCTGGAGAGGATCATCAGGACACCAGTGGGATCCACAGAGTTGTGATTCTTTGTTTAATCAATCTTTCTGTCCCCCTGCCTCTTTCCTGTTTCTTTCTCTTCCTTTCTCTCTCTCTCCCTCTCATTTTTTATTAAATAAAATCCATACTATTGACTTTGGCATATGGTCTCATTTGCACCTTAATTCGGGCAGAGGCATTTCTAATAATTTTAAGAACAGGAGTGTAACACTGTGTCATACACCTGGGATAATGAGTAGCTGTCATGGTTTAAGAATGGTATCCCCCAATTTAATGGTCCCACTGAAACATTCCAAACCACAGACCCTCCCCATATTTATCTTTTGATGATCATCCCACGTACCAAAGGGCCTTTACCCACTTAGCCTGCTTGATCACAGCACGTTTCACAGTCATGGATTACCTGGGATACAGTGTCCGTGGTTAAGCCCACCCCTTGATTACAAGCCCATCTCTATGCCACATCTCTTCCCTGATGACCTGAGGCCCCCCGAGCCAGAAATATGTCACCCTTAACTTGCTGGCCCAGATCCACCTGAGACACTTCCATCTTGTCAGCCTGATCCACCTGCCTGTTGCTGTGATGCTCCTCTCTCCAGCTCCAGCTCTCAGGTATGTGATCCACATGATGTACTTACACAGCAAAATTCTCTACCCAGGCACTGATGTCTTGCCACGCTTTGGCAGCCCAGATGGTTTTCCATCTGTGCTGCCAAGTGGCATTTTTCTATCATGCCAGCCACTCCCACAGAGCATTTGCTACCACCCACGATTCAGTGCAGAGGTAGAGTTTGGCTACTTCTCTCCCTCAGTGATGTCCAAAGCCACCTGAATGGCTTTCAGTTCTGCAGTTTGGCTGGGTCCACCTGGTTCCTTCAGTAGCTGCCATGACTCTCCATGTAGGGCTCCCTATGGCTGCTTTCCATTTCCTGCTGGTCCCTATGACACGGAAAAATCCATCAGTGAAGAGATCCCATTGCTTTTCATTTTCTGGTAATTGATTATCTGGCAGGGCCTCCTCAGCACGTATGGTCATCTCCTCTGATGATGATGACAGTTAGAAATGTTCACCTTGGGGCCAGTTCATGATGATTTCCAAGATCCCTGGGCAAATGGGGCTTCCTATTCGAGCTCACCATGTGATCAGAGGGATCCACTTAACTCCACATAGCATCAGTGGCATGATGTGTGGGGGAAGTTTTCCCTCTGAGCATCCAGCTGGGGTGCCAGTAGGAGCTGTAGGGCCAGCTGAGGTCCCATGCACACAATCCATGTGGCAGAAGCTTGCACAGAGCTCCATCATCATACACCAACTCACTGGCAGTGGTGTCATGGAAAGAATGGGAGCAAACGGTGCCTCAGGTGACTCCCTGACTTCATAAATATGAAGATAATCTTTTTTCCTCCCTGCTGAGTCCACTTTCCTCCTCAGCTGTGGAAAGACTGTCCAAGACCATGGACAGATTGGAAAGACTTGAGCAAACTAAAGAGGAAATGTCCTGTGTCCCACAAGTACGGACCAAAGTCTGCTATTGGGAGCAGCCACCCCTGCTTGAGGCACCATGAAGTGATGGGTGGTTTTACCTGCATGAGCACAGAGAGGACACAGGGAAGTGGGGTGGAAAACCCACCTCTGCCTTGTCAGAGCAAGAACAAGCACCACAGGAAATTCTTTGCAGATAAATCTTCTCCAGTTTCCAGTGGGCACATCCTCAGAGAGAACAGGACGCTGATGTTCCTTCCTATCCTCTTGAAGGGACGTGCTAGTTCAAAAACCCAGCTGGAAAATAAACTCTACTCGAGCTGCTCCCTTCCATCTCACCCTCCTCTGCTACTTCCAAATAACAGGAGGGATTTGAATGGCAGCAGTCATAGCCAACTTCAATAGGACATTTTAGATGTTTAACTGCATGAGCTTTTTTGTTTTCTTAATTAGTAAGTTTTCCACTGTTGCCTATATACTTGAGACTACTTGGGATACCATTTGTTCAAGGTGTGCTTTAACACCTGCCTTGGATGTAGGGACAGAAAAAGCCTTTTTTTTCCCACAAAAGCAGATTTTGAAAAATCAATCATGCAGGAATATTTATTTTGCCAGGTCTGTCATCTCAGTCCCAGTATCAGAGATTGTATGAATTTGAGTGAGTCTTAAAATGTGTTTTCAATACAAAATAGTCACCTTTTTGGGGGAGAATATGTTTGATATTAAATAAAATGAATGCTTAAAGATAATTTCTGATTTACATTCATATTTAAGATCCTCTCTACAAGGCTTTTAAGGTTACAGCTGTGCACCAGTACAGCATGAGGGACTCTGCTAAATGAATTCTATTAAAACAGCCTTTTTCTCACAGGAAAACCACACTTGAATTTACTCATCAGTAATATTTTGCTCCTTAAGCATTTTCTTGTAATTCTGATTTTTTGTCCAAGAATGTTATACTCTACCTATACCACAGAAAAGTTCAGCTGTGAAAGAAGGGACTTTTCAAAGGCCAAAACACCGATACTCACAAAGCCATAGTGTTGATACTCCTCACACACGGCACACAGCTCCTATCTGGGCGTGCTGCCAAAAAACTCTTGCCAGATGATGTGATTTTGACAGCCTGACAATTTTTCATTGGGATATAAAATCTTGGGGCGGTGGGAAGAGAGGGAAAACCAGGTTTTTAGTTTTTTCATGTACATACATGTTTACTAATTTAAGCAAAACTACTGCTTTTATCAACTGCGGATGTGGGAATATTTAGAGCGACTGGGAAAAAATAGGTTGAGGTTGTTTCTTTGAGAGAAGACTGAGACAGAGGAAGTGGGATATGAGGGCAGCAAAACAATGGGACTTAAAAAAAACCAAATAAAAAAGCTTCACCAGAAGACAGAAAAAGGGATAATAAAGCATTCAGATGATGCACAGAGCTATTTGTGGGCACCTGCAGGCAGCCTTGCCCTTGATCTCTGCAGGTCAAAACAGGACAATGAATGATGGTCACACTACTGATTTACACAAGAATAGAGGGAAAGAGTGACCAGACAATACCATGGCTTCTTTGAAACTGGGAATTCTTCAAAAATGGAAGGCAATAGGGTTAACTGATAGCGCTGAGATTTTTTTCTTTAGACAGAAAAATTTTAGGATTTGGTTTTATTTCAGTTTATTCCAGAAGGAAGGAATGTCATGGTAGGATACTTTTCTTTCCAAAAAGTAAATTTCAAAAATGTATCAGCGGATCTCTCCTTAGGTCTCCAAATAATAGACAGGCACACAAAGATCAAAATCCTGAAGCTAATATAGAATTTTCCTGGTTGTAGAAATGGCAGCAATCAGAAAATTAAACAGATCTGTATTGGCCAAAAGACAAGACGACTTAGGATTTTAATTTTTTTTTTCCAAAGCCTACTGATTTTTTTCCTTATTAGTTTCTAAATATCCTGACAATCAGTAATGTTTCTAAATGCTGAAGACAGCTTCATGTGTTCTAACAAAAGTAGACTTCACAAAGAGTGGCTCCACTTGATTTAATTTCTGAAGAAATCGTTTAAATTCTACTAAGAACTGATGGATAGCAAAAGTATTTTTCATGTATGATTGTAGTCTAAATATTAAAGAACCTCTCCTTCAAGGGTTTGTTTTTCAGATCCATGGACAGTAGGAAGATTCTCTCGTAGTATGAATAGTCAGGCTCAGGATTCATATGGACCTGTGGTTTTTTTCCATTTGTGTCTAACTGGGTTTACAGAGATTGCTTAGGGACAAGCTCTCACACACAGATGGGCTTTGAAGGACTTTGTAGGTGTAAAATGCCAGTGGCACGGGTCAAGATGCTGAGTGACTGCACCGAAATTTTTGGTTTATCCCAGAGATTATCACGACAGTTTCAAAATTCCGTGATCCAGTGCAACAGATATTTATATTTAATTAAATTACTTTGGCTCTGAACCATGGCTTCTTTTAGTCTTTTACAGCATTTCTCGACTATGGTAAAATTTATGTCTTCCCTGCCTTTTCCAAGACATGAATGCTTCATTCACAGAAAATCCCTGTAAGATAACGTGATGACTCTTTCTGCTGAATGAGGATGAATGGAGACATTAACATTGGGAACCTGTTTGCAGTGTTTATTCCTTATTCACCACGTGTTCTAAAGGGCATCTACATTTCCCATCGATGTCAGATGCAGTTTCCAGTTATGGAGCATTTGGAAAACTGACAGGATTTTTTTTTCTAGGATTGATGAGCAATGTCTTCACAAGAATTGCTGAACTTCCTTCTCAAGAATTTGTCTCTTCTGTGACCCAAAGAGTTCATATTTGACAGGAGTGCTAACTCTAGCAAAACTGGAATATTTTAGGGTGGTTTTTTCCACACTTTAACTCGATCCAGGAGCACAGACATTTACACACATTGCTGAGTCACAAGGTAACTGTGTTGTGACCAAAGAGATCCATACAATTCCTACATCAGAAACATGCAAACCCTGTGATTTGATGGTGTCATAATTTCCTAACTTGCCTCAGGATGGGATGGAGTGTGACCTGTGTCTGTATGGAGGGGCGTGGAGACAGGGAGGGGAAGGAGCAGTGTCTGGTGCAATGGGGAGCCTGGGAAAGGGAGCAGAAAGTTGTTTTCCCTCTGTGTTTAAATGTTTGTCTTCTTTGCTTCCCAACACCCAAATCAGTAACTGAATGTTTGTGTTAATTGGCAATAAATTAACCTAAATTTCCCCAGCTAAATGTGCTTTGCCTGGAACAGTGCTACAAACAACTGGCAGAAAATTGAAAAAAAACCACCTCTATTTTTAGTTTAACTTATGGACAAGATACCTGTGTTTAAGTGGCTTCTACTTGCAAGCCATATTTCTGTCAGGTCTCACAACAAAAGGCAGGAGATTCAGGCTGTTAGTTTTACTTTATGAAAAGGTTGTTTTAGGTCTGCACTATATATCACTCAAGAAGAACTGTAGAAAAGCAATGAAGATTAAGGAGAAAAAAGAAAATACAGGGGCTGTTGCAATCACAGAAATAGGCTGGACTGTGTTTTTTTGAAGATTAATTTAAACTAAATTACCTGATTTCCAGATTGGAGGTTACTTAAGTACTTTAGAAAGAAATGAAACCAGCAGACAAGAGGTAGATTCAGAGACATAAGCTGAATGTAGCAGAAAAATGACACAGTCACTTGTCCCTTTCATTCACCTTGTCAATTACTTTTCTGGTAGTGAACAGAAAAGACATTTGTGTTTTAGAAAAATGTATTTAATAATTTACTGCCACTAATGTGGGGCCACCCTTTTGTGTGCATTCAGAGGCTGGACTTTTGGTTTATCCAAAACAACTTTCTTCAAACCATAGTGATTTTTCTGAAAAGCAGAGCTCTCAGCATTTCCTAGAAAACAGCTATTGATCCTTTAATTTGTCTACAAATTGTCTACACTCTGCCAGCTTTTTTCCTATTAGTAAAAGACGTTTACATTATTTATCCCATCAGAGTGGGTCTTTCTGGTTTATTATTTTTTTCCTGAGGGGTGATTCAAATGCATTGGAATATATATATTTAGACTTGGTAAAATATTTTTCAGGTTTGTGGAAGGGTTTTTAGTATTATTTTTGTTGGTGTTTCGAATATTACACCTCTCACGGTTCCACAGGCTTTAGATAGCTGGATGTTTCTAAAAAGTTGTTATGTAAGGTCCTGCCAGATTTCTAGTACAGGAAATTAGGAATATCTGTATTGTGATAGGCAGTAATGGTTTCCATCTGTTTCCAACATCAGACAAAGTTTTGTCTCACGCATGCTAAATAGACACAGTTACTAAAACTTTAGCTTCCATCTGCTCTCACACCTAAACATAAGCTTGTCTTTGCACAAACCCAAGAGTTTTAGAGCTGCATAGGGTAAACAATGAGTGGAATGCTTACAAACAGTGGTAGTATATTCCCTTCTGGTGCTTAGTGGGTATTTTCAGGTTGTAGCTCGTGTCCTTGTTTCATGCACATCATTTTATACAATGCTGGGAGACGTCTGTGCAGCAATTACTGCACCTTAATCAAACAAAATGGCATCACTGGGACAGAAACATTTATGGCTACATCTCATAAAGGCCATCAGAGAGTTAAACGAGTGTCTTTCATCGGTTCAGCTGGGAAGGGATAGCAGCCGTGAATGGATTGCACAGAGGAAATTGCAGCTGTTGAGAACAGTGTTTAAAGAATGCAGAGCTGAAAAGCCTAGTTTTAAATCTCATTAAAATTGCAGCACAAACTGACAGAACCAGAAAACTCAAAGCTAAGTTCATCACCCTGTTGTTAATGAAAGCTACTTCTGTAAAACCGAATTGCAGGAGTGTCACGACTTCAATGTGATGAATTCTGATTTAAGTGTGTTTGAAGAAATGTATCTTACTCAAAAGACTGTATATGAGCAACATAATTCAGTTTAACAAATTATTTGAAGGACAATACTTAGTCGAGTTGAGGGATTTCTGTAACAATTGTTGAACCTGATGTGAGAATTTTGATTAATTTTGCATCATGAGTTAAGGCACTGCACCAGAGTGGCACCAGCCAGAAGAAAGAAGGAAGAAACAAAATTCTACCATTTGCTACCCATTCAAGTACAGGCATGAAATCATAGAAGTAGAAAAAGGATACATAAACTTTTTAAGCTTTCAAATTTTTTTACAAAGCAGTTGTTATTTATTTGTAAAGCAATCTATAATGTCAGTGGTTGACAGTATGGTTAATGCCACGTTTCAGCTGACTAACTGATGACAGAATTATTCATGACTGAAAACTGCATTTTTGTCTATATTTGAGCAAGGGTACCAATACACAGCCTGTAAACTGAACATATGATAGCTTTGCTGCAATTTAAAACAATGGGGCCTTAAGACTTGGCAGAAAGCTGAAATCAATGTTTCTCTCAGGTTTTCATCCTTACTGCTATTGCCATCTTCTTTTCTTCCTACACACAGAGAAAATTAAAAATATCTTTTACATTTCCATAGGTTTTTGATACTAGTTTACAATTATCATGAAAGCTTTCTAGGTCTGCAGAAGGCATTGCAAATTTGCCATCCAAAATAGTGTCCTGTCTTGGAAACTCTCTTAATTCTTTGTGTTCACGTTCATGACGGCTGCCGAGAATTCCGTATGTAATATTGACCAAGATGTGCCAGGCAATTACATATGCTGGGGACATGATGGAGGAAATCAAGAATTGCTGTCTGTCTGGAAGGGCAGCTCTGCTCAAGTTCTCTTTTAATGAGCTTAGACAATCAGGGGAAAAAGATCAGGTTTAAGTGATGAGAAAAATGAGTTAACTCAGGTCTTCAGCTGAAGCTGTAACATGGAGTGTGACTGAGAAACATCTCCACCTCTTCAACAAAGACTTACTTAGTTTTACAAACAAAATATGTCCTCCCCACCCCAAATGAAAGCAGGAAGATAAAAGATTGGTGGTAACACGGAGGCCATATTACTCAGACGTTGTTGGTAAAGGGCAAAAATTGTACCTAATTTTCTGGGAACAAGGGGATTTTACACACTTGCCAGTAGGATATGGCCCAGGGCATGCTGGGCAGACCATGAGGTGGAAAGGTTCTTCTTCTGTGCAACTTTACTTGTATTTCTTTTTCATGTTCCTAAAGCACTTTCAACCCATTCTCCTGCTGATATATCCCTTTTAATGATCTATTTTCTCTTTCCAAGTTACAGAAAGCGCTGACCTACAAAGCAGATAACTCCAAATTAATTTTTGTCCTCTGATTAGAACTTGTGTAAGTAGAATTAGAGAAGCTTTGGTGCCTGCAAAGGAAGTCGGTAACATCTTTGAATCTTGCATGCCTTTATCACTCTAAAGGCTTCATCAGGTTGCTATGTCTGCCTTTGTTTACCTCTTCTGCTTAATAATTCTCCTTAGTTTAATGTAGGAATTGCCAGAAATTTTAGGGGGCCTATCAAGGAAAAAGAATAATTCATGTAGCTAATGTATGTGAGTCATATTTTAAACTTAACAAGATAAGTGAATGGAATAGAATGTATTTGATGCTGTATTTGAAAAAATTTAAAGCAGCCATACTGTATAATTGGCTCCAATTATTTCATTGTTCATTTCTTCAACATACTATCCTTTTGTGTTAGTAAGAGTTCTTTCAAAGTTTTTCTTACGATCAGATTCTCAATATCTTGTGTACATACAAAAGATAACTCCGTGAAAAAAGGCCAGTTTCAGCTTCCAGGACATTACAATAAAATTGAAATGGAAGAAGAGTTCCTGACACGAAGAAAGCATAGACAGACTTGCATATAAAAATGAGAAAGAATTTGGCCCTTTTTAAGTGAAAATTTGATTCAGCACGGCTCTTCTAGGACTGGATTTTTTATGCTTTGCAAAGGTATTACAACCATTAACATTGATATCCACCAGAAAATATCTGATACTCTCTACTGAAGTTTGGGCATTGATAAAGTTTTATCTTTTCTTGGCATTTCCTCTTTTTTCCTGAAGAAAAGCTGCATGCAATACTTAAAAAGGGGTCATGGTGTTTTTGAGTGGAGTGGCCACTGACTGACATCTAGGAAAATTGTCATGGGTAAACTTTCAGTCTGCTTGAATATAGCTGTAGTGGTCTGTTAGTGCTAAACATTCATTTTACTCTGCCAATGGACCATAGTTTCACTCAGATATCCTCAGATTGGCGCCTGAGATCTAAAAGCAAATAGATTATATTCTCTGAATTGTTAGGTTTTGGTTTCAGTGAGGTTTTTTAAGTTTGATTTGCTAATGGCAAATAGTTGCAGGCGTTTGTGTCTGCACTAGAAACTTACCCAGGTGACTGTGCCACCTCATTTATGGTTTAACCATCAGAAATTCTGAGAATCTTTAAATCTAGGGGGGATTTTTACATTCTTTTACATTTCTCAGTCTTCATTGGTGTTACTTTTCCAACACTGAGAGAATTCGAACAACAAGTGAGTCAGAAGGCACTGATCACACGCATCACATGTTGCACATACTCACATGGAGTGGGCTCTCCGTGGTCAGCAGGCATCACCCCTGCCACTCCCAGTGGGCTGGAAGAGAGATTTGGAAGAGTAAAGGCGAGAAAACTCACGAGCTGGGATAAAGATAGATCAATAAGCAAATAAAAGAGGAAAAGGGGAGGAGGGAAGAACCCACACGCAAGTGATGACAATGATGCAATCATTTCCCATATTCTAGAATTATATTGCTGCCCAGCCAGTCCCTGAGCAGTGGTCGCCTACCCTAAATCCCGCTCCCAGCAAAAATAAATAGCTGACTATGACATTCTCTAGTATGAAATATCCCTTTGGTCAGTCTCTGTCAGTCTTCCACAGTTTCTTCCCTCCCACTTCCTCGCCCATCCCCAGCCTACTTGCTGCAGGGGCAGAATGGAAAAAAAGAGAAACCCTTGGTGTTTTAAAAGTTCTGCTCAGCAGTGCTCAAACCTCTGGTGTTTGGTGACAAACCCAAAAAGGGCCCTGTATGGACTGCTGTGATGAAAAGTATTTATGCCTCAGACAGACCCATCACATGAAAAGAAAACAGGTACAAATATTGACTGAATAACTTGCAGATTTATGTTATACTGAGTAATTTGATTTCAAACTACTGGTCCAAGTCCTTCAAGTTTGACTTGGACCAAGTGTTAAGATCAGAGTATGACTAATGTTTCTGAAATACTGGAGACAAAAGAAGACAAGTGGTCTAATTGTTAGCACAGATCACAGAATCAGAGAATCATTGGCTGGAATCAAGATTGGAAAAGACCTCCAAGATCATCAAGTCCAACCTCTGATGTTTGTAACTACCTGCCCATTTCAGGGATGCTTAAATTCTCCTAGAACCCAACAATGATTCCAACTTGAAGCCCAGTTGGACTCTTGTCTAGGATTCAGTTCTGGGTGAAGATCTGAGTAATTTCACAAGCTACTATGTGCTTGCATGTAAAACAGTTTATCAGAAAATACATGACAAGCAAACGCCACATATCAGCCAAATAAGATTGTTTCTCCATACTTTGAGCAGCAGCTGCTTCAGAGATGTAAGTTGATTAGCACTTGGAGACAGGAACCAAATAAATTGATTTCAGACTGCACTAGAAATCTGACAGGTGGAATATAGTTGTCAGAACTGACATTTAGCTCATGCCACTCATTTGACTGTTCCTTTTGGGTGGAAACAACACGATTCCAGTAAAAAACATTTCAGGGGATAGTTAATTCGGAAGAAAACACAGAGTAATTAGTCCACATGCTGGGACACTAGCTGACATTAGCAGGCCAAATGACCACCTCTTGTTGAGGCCCGCTTTGAACATGAGCCCCTCAATGTTTTGCCCACAAAAAATTATATTTAATTTACTCTTTTCCCTTCTAAATATTTTTGTGATACTTGAACAAGAAAACCAGTCCAGCAACTATTTTTTATTGGTTACTATATTTTAGCATGGAACTTTTAAAAGCCTGGCCACTCTCCACAGGTAGGAAGTGCAAAATGCATTTCCAGTAGAGATTTGAATTATTGTGTCAGTGTCTCTACAAACTCAGCTTCTTTTCATGACCCACAATGTTACCACATTTTGTGGTTCAAGTCTGCCTGCACAAAACAACCAGCTGAAGCTTGTGAGGACATTGACTCTCCTCAATACTGTGGCTACAACCATTAAATATTTTAACAATAAGAAAATATTTATCCTGAGCACCTCTGCTAAATTGCTACATTAATTTTTTTTTAAGTCCCAAATAGATATATTTTATATTCAAATAAAGTAAGGGTTTTACCTGTTGCTTTGCAAAGACCGTATTCACTAAACCCGAGTCTACCAGCAGAATTATGTAGGGTTGGTCTAGAAATCGTAGCAGTTAAAAAATGCCTGTATCTTGAAGCCATGAGTAGCAAAATAGTATTTATTTTTCCAGTGAGTAGCACCTTCTTATTGCAAGATGCAGCTGTGTATGAAGACTTAGCTCCTGAAACATGTATCAGAAAAAATGTAGAAGGTAAGTCCAACCCATGCAGAGCTTTGTGGTGATTGCAGGCTTGCTGACCTTTCATATGGAGATCTTCATATTGGTTTTGACTCATTATGTCTGCTAGTATGAAAAACATGGAGCAACTACTTTAGAAAGTGCAAATTTGTCTTGAAGATTTGTTTTTGCCACAACCTATCTACAAAAAATTGCTCTGAGATTTGAATGCCTTGAATGCTGGCCAGACTCATTCTTGCTTTGTTTTCCTGGCAAAATTACTCTTCTTTTCAAAAGACACAGCACGTGGTCAGCTGTGAAACTCGCCTGAGGGGCATGACAGAGCTGTGCTCTGCCTGAGAGCTGCTACACAGCAAATTGCAGATTTTAACTAGCATCAGTAACGGCAGGATAAAAAACTTTGTCATATTACAAGGAGATTTTTAGTTTTCAGTGCTCATATTCTGGAATGCTCTGTCTGGCAATACACACGGAACTGAATCTGACATTTCTTCACTGCCTTCATGACATGAGACAGGAAGATTATGGCTCACTCTGGTGCATACTGCACTTGCAGCATGGGTGAAGATACCCATGGAATGAAAAGCAATAGTGACACACATAGAAGGACCATAAAAGAAAAAGGCTCCCTAGGAAAATACCATTTCTTGCTGTGGGGAATTGACCTTGGCATGCTGCTGGTTCCCACACAGCTGCTCTCCCACAACCTTTCCTCAGCAGGACAGGCAGGAAATATCAGTCAAAAAAGCTTGGGGGTCAAAATAAAGACAGGGCCATCACTTACCAATTATGATTGTGGTCAAAACAGATTCGATTTGGGAAAAACTAACTGAATTAATGAAAATCCTGACTCTGGCACCTGGAGCACCTCCTCCCTTCTTTTCTCACCTTGGCGTTGTAGGACTGATTCTTATACTCTGGGTTTTTTTTCTTTTTCTCTCCATTCCTGGGCACAGTTTTGACCTTTCTTGAACATCTTTTTCTCGGAGGTGCCACCAGCTTCACCGATGGGATCAGCTGTGGCCTGTGGTGGGGCTGGCTCCAGAAGAGCCCCATAAATTCCCAGCATTTGTGGGGCTGTCGTGGTGCCAGCAGGAAGCAGCTGGGAGTGGCTGTGTCCTTCCCAAGGCAGCCCCTGGCATTATTGCACAGAGCTCTCCCCCCACACCCCTCCCCTTCTGCCAAAACCCTGCCACCTACACCCAGTACATTTGCTTTCTTGATCTGTTGAAAATATTGCAAAGATGTAATTATAACGTTCTCAGCAAAGCGAAGTCTTCTCATTTGTTCCCACATTTTATTCACCCATAAGCATTTTAACATTTTAATAATTTTTCTTGCAAAAACCCCACAAATTACAGAAATAGAAGCTCCTAGACCTTTTCAAAGGATTCTAAGAAAAGGAGCATGCTTGCCAAAAATGCCTCCAAAAAGTCAGATTCCCAGGTGTGGTGTAAACTTTTGAAAATGTTTACAGATACTGATGGTTTTCCAGTCTTGGATAAGTGTTTAATCCTTCTGTGGAACAGCTTGTCCTAGTTTTCATTATTTCTGGCATAAGAGAGTAAATTGCATGCAAGATTCATAATTTCCTCCTGCTGTCTAAAATCACTTTCTTTGAAAAATAATCTATGGAAATTGCTTTCCACTCACAGCTTCCCTTAAACTTGTTCAGGTTGAAAGCAGTCCAGTCAATCAGCAGCTGGAAAAGGGGTAAATGGCCTTTTCTCTTTTACTGTTGCCTTTCCTAATGCAGTCACCGGTACCATGGGAGCACCAAAAGGTGCCATTCCAGTGGCAAGGACTGTCGGGAATGATGCCAGAAGGTGGGAAGCTGAGGGAGCACAAAGGAATGAAATACTGTCTCTGTGATGCTCAAGCTTTATGAATTGAGTGCAGATTGGATTCCCTCTGCTTTCCCAGGGGTGGATGAAAGAGTGATTTAAGGTCAACAGGAGAAAAAGTCTGTCACATATCAGCAGATGGAACATGGCTGAGTCTGGTATAATGGAGACGAGGTTTTCTTTTGTGGTTTTACACACATTTGCATGTCTAGGCCTTTCTTATTTTTGAAAGGGCCCTCACCTATTAGCAAACATCCACTCTTGCCTGGAAATTGAGTACTTCTCTTTGGAAGGGGTGATTTCCAAGCCCTTCTTGGAAGTCATTCCAGTTGTCTCTTTGTCCTCTGCTTTCTGGCCTCTTGGAATAAAGGGATGTCTCTGACTTTGTTCACCTGTATTTCACACAGCCATCGTGTGTTTACAATGCAGTGTCTTGCATGCTCAGTAAGCATTTTCACAGCCTCTCTGTCTTTGTGCACCTTCCTTTCACACCCTTCCTATGGGTCGCAGGAAAAGAGAGAGAGAAAAAAGGTCTTGCTCTTCTTTGGTCCAGCCTTCTGAACCGAGCCAGAGTGTCAGAGGGGAAGCAGAGAAATGCCACATCATTGTGCTTGGATTCCTCCAACAAGCCCTATTGCAAGGAATATTAACTGCTTAATTAAATTACTCAAAGATAATGCTATGAACTGCACCCTTAGGTGCACACTTAAGGTCCCAAAGCCATCTGTTCCTGGGTCTTCCCAGCTATTGAGGTTGTTGTACTGAAATAAACTCTAAACTCTGTTAAGCAGTCTTCAAAATTAGGTTTTTCATTTGTGGATGCCTACATATCTCTGCCACTTTTCTGACAAGCTGCCCAATAAAAATGTATCAATTAGCATGAAACACAGATCTCAGATTTGTTGCCTTTGAGTGGTCATCCATGCATCTGATGGCTTGATATTTTTATCTGCTCTTTCATGTAAATCACTGTCCGTTGCAGCCCACAGTTCAAGTAATTTTGTTCCTGTTTATTTGTATCCTGTTATTGTCTGAAATGTGATCTGTTTTCAATTTCAGGAACAACATATTTTCTGGTTTTGTGTTGCAGATTTTCAGCTGAATGCCTTCAATTATGCCAGTAAATAAACCTGATTTTCCCACAATTTATCCTATAAAGAGATGGAAGAATAAAAGCTGAAAAATGGTCAATGTTCTTGCAGAAGAATTAATCTCCTTTCTCTTTACTTATGGCAAACAATCCATGTGGATACTTCTTGCCAACTGCTTCTTACTAACTGTGTTCATCTGGGATAAAAATAATCTATTTTGATGGCATTTGGTTCTTAACTTGCAGAAATGTGTGTGGTGAGTGCTTGCTATAATTAATATTAGTTACCAAACACACCTATTCTCATTCATGATAGAGATGCGGTGCTTGTGTATGTTTAAACTGGCTGAGCTGCCTGTTTTGCACCACCCCAAAGCCAGGAATCAGTATCTAAAAGATAGATGTGCTGTCAGCAGCGCTGGCTCCAAAAGGAGTTTGAAAGTATTTGCTCACATGCTATTTACAGAAAAGAATATGTGGATTGTGGAAATGTTTTCGTATCCCTGCATTTTCCCGAGTTATTTTGGGGAAATATAGGAATTTATCTTTTTTGCCAAAATTATTTTGTTGATGATTTCCTGTTTCTTTGGGTTTTAAGGCTGCATAAACTCTGTAATTTCTGGTGGTCTGCTTTCTTTTAAATTGACTTCAAAAAACATTAAATGCAGATTGTCATTAACTAACATTCTGTCTCCACCCATGCAATTCTGTAGATTATCTCCGAGAACAGGATTAGTATGAATTATTTTTGTTGAGGATTCCAAGGCTGCTCAGCTGCTTTGGGCAAGATGCTCTTGGGTGTTCTTGCTTGAAGAGATATCTTCTAACACAGACTGGTAATACTAAAATATCACACTGCTCCATGATAAAGAGGGAAATTCTATATTGAATGTCCTAAATAACCATCGACTGAGCCTGGTACAGATTAAGAGGTGTGGGTGTATTGCAGCAAGTCCCTAGAGCCAAGTTATTGTGGCACTGGGAGTGAATGTTCTTGGAGTTCACATCAGGGAACTTTGGATGAGAAGATGGGAATGAACTTAAGCTTTGGCTTTGTTTTGTTTTAGCTTTGCCTTTTTTGCCTTGGTTGGTTTTGGGGTGGGGTTTTTAAAAGTCTATCTTATTTGTGGTGCACTCTTGCACACCAACACCACACAAATAACAAGCTGCACTCTTGTTATTTGGTATAAAAGAATCTGATTTCGTAGCACTAGGTGGAGAAATCGTCACTCTGAATTTCAAAGCTGAGCTCTGCTGGCCCTCTTATCAGGGTCTGACTCTGCAGGTTATCAGTTTGGGCTCTGTGATGGTATTTCACACAGCCTCTGCTGTGCCCTGAGATGATGTTTGCAGTTGTACTGCTCCTGTGGTGGCCTTTTGCACACCGGGGAGTTTCCAGCCCTCAGACTGCAATCCTCAGCAGCAGCAGCACATCCCCTGGCCTCAGGACACAGCCAGCTCACCCTTCCCTGCCCCAGGAAGGGAAGCAGCAAGTTTCAGCCTTTTACTTTAGGGGGGAAATTGATGTCACTGTTCGCTACAAAGAAGCTCTTTCACATGAGCCATAGATCCCACAGTGCAGCAGCTCTCAGCACAAGCAGGATCTGCACTGAGAGCCTGTCCTGCCATGGGTGCAGTGGATGTTGGGCAGCTGGAGGTCCCCACTATCTGAAAGGATATTATTTTTGTTATCTCCCGTTTCCTTCCCAAATTAACTCTTATTATTGACTTTTTGATCAACACCTGACAAAGCCTGAGTACTCCTCTGAGGGGTCTGCAACAAACAGCTGGAGGGATTTTGGGCAGTGAGAATAATGGATATATCCTGAGATGAAAGGAGCACACAAGGATAATCCAGTCCAACCCCTGGCCCTGCACAGACACCCCAACAATCCCACCCTGTGCTACCCTGGCAGCGTTGCCCAAATCATTCTGGAGCTCTGGCAACCTCGGGGTCGTGCCCATTCCCTGTTCAGTGCCCAGCACCCTCTGGGGGAAGAACCTTCCCCTGATCTCCAACCTAAAGTCAGTGGAACCATCTCAAAAAAGTAGTGGCTAAATATGTGATTGAAATTAAAAAAAAAGAGCTCAGTGATAAAATAAATATTAAAATGTGTATTAGCTTGGCATGTAGTAGAGAATTATTGTAGAAAGTGAAGCCTTCAGCAATTTTTGAGACATTTTGATTGTGTTTTCAAAAAACCAGGAATAGTTAATACACAGCTCAAAAATTTCTCAATTCTCTAAAATATACTTTATGAGTGGGCAAAGTGGAAAAGCATTTGACATCAAATATTATCTAAAAGCTCATGTTTTATTATACAGTGTCATCTTCTAGTAATTCACACCTACTTTGCTAACTACTGTTTCTTGACAAGCTTTAAATAAATATTGTAGGTCTTTAAATGTACACATATAGAATAAAGAATAAAAAGACCTTTTCATTATATTGCTATCAAATAAATTATAGGCAATATTTCTGTCAATAACAGAATTAATATGGATTTCAGTGGATGTCAGAAGCAGCTAAAATTAAAGAAAATGGAAAACACTTTTAAAGCAGTTTCATGACCAGCAAATCTCATGATCATGAGATTATTTGCAATCCAGAGTGAAACCGTAATGCATAAACTGATGGTATTGTTGGCATATGGACTACAAGCAGCATGGTTATCTTTAGCCAGGACTTTCAGTCTTTGGTCATTAATTTCATACAGATTTCTCCCAAGCAATCTGAACTGTTAACGTTTGTAATACATACCTAGAGAGAGTTCTTATAAACTCTCCAAAACAGCCTGATGGTTACTTTTAAGAAAAAAAAATTATTTTTATGGCATAAAAAAAAAAAAGTTCAATCTTTCATATAAGTAAAATATAGCATGCTGTCTAAGTACTTGATTCAGATCAATTTTGAAGATTCATATAAAAAGTCAGTCTAGATTTATATGTTATTGATAGATATTTAGGGCTGAAAGAGATTTAAGTCCTTCTTCTTCCTCTTAAACGGGACTTAACCTTGACATATTTACATAATTTGTTATTGTAAGTTTCACTTATAATAACATATATTATTACATATAAAATATTATATAATATATAATAATATATATTATGCACAAGATATATTATATACATAATATATATAATGTATTATATATATTATATATAATATTATATATAGTATTATGTAGTATATATAATATACTGTATAATATATATTATTACATATAATATTATATATATTATTCTAAGTGAGATAATGTCAGCTCACTTCGTGTATCACTAGAGATTGAGGATCATCATTGCTAGAAGCAGCTCTTTAATATTTAATTTCATCTTTGCTGGTGGCAGCTCCCTCAAGGTAGGGTGTGAGGCTTGAGGCCCAGGGTGCCCCACATCACCCCACTCATGGAAACTCCATCTCCCTGGGAGGCTGGAAGGGAACAGGGACTGTGCAGAGGGACACCATGGTGGGGAATAAACATTCAGCTCCACTTCCAGAACATGGAGCTGTGACATTTTCAACACAAGGCCAGCAGCTGCATGGAGAGAGCTCGGTCACCCGGCAGAAATCTGGCTCAGTTTAAAGAGCAGGGTCCATTTCAAACACCTATTAAGCACAGAATATGGTCATTTGGAGACAACATCAAGTCTTCAATTTCCTCAGTTTTTTTTGTTGCTTAGCTACCAAGGTTCTGCGTGCACTAAAAATATCAGATCGGGTGATGGAATAATCTGTGGAATAGCTGGAACAAATTACAAAAATCACTGCAAATGACGGCAAAATTGCAAAGTGTGGCCACAGTAGGTACAGAATTGAAAATAACCATAAAAGAGGGAAATTTTTTTCTCACAGTTATTTCTGAATCCAGGTTTATATTTCCACACCTGGAAGTCTTGTGAACGAAGCAGATCATGATTATCTATCTAATTAATAGGATAGCAGCACTTCATCTGTGGTTTACCTGCACCTGCAATTAAAATGGCAGTCTAGCTGCTATATTCATTCAGCACTTAGTTTACAGTATCTTTTGTCTGATATCATTGAGGGAAAATGCTTACCTGGGAAACCCCATGCTGTATTGCATACGGTCTATCATTGCAATCAATATAATTTATCCATTTAAATTGAATTTAAATTGAACAATTCCAGGGATGGGGCAGCCACAACTTCTCCAGGCAAAGGTCTTGCTTGTTCCTTGAAATGTTGTGCTGTCTCTCAGGTTAGGAAGACAGAGAAAATTCTAAATTTATGGGTATTTTGGCCAATTCTTACTTGTGTCAACTGAATTTTTGCTGTAATTAAAACTTTACTGTAATTCATAGGAGAGTTCTGCTCATGCCTTCATAATCTGTTTTCTCCTTTTCCTTTTTTATTTCCCATATGGAAGTAGTGTTTTTCAGAACATATTTAACTTCTACATTCTGAAGTCCTCACTATTAGCTGAACAGGCCTTGAGGTTATTTTACACCTTTTTTTATGGATGCTGTAGCACTGGACTTCCTTTTACTGAGAGAGAGAGTGGTCCTTAACATACCAGCACAGGAATTAACATTTCCAGATTAAACAGTGTTCTCAAACTGAGAATGCCAAACAGCTACATTTGGCAGATATTGTCACTGCTTTGCTCAGCACCAGCTGGCCATTTATCACTGATGTGACAATTTTCCTCTGTCTTGGGCATCATCAATTACTTTAGGCTTCTATATATTTTGCAAAGTCAACCTTCTGACTTAAAGCGAAAGTCAATGAGCTAAGATCATATACAGGAAAGTTTTGTAGCACATAAAGATTCATTGAAATACTGAAGAATATTTAGAAAAATCTATCAGTGTGGAAAGCTGGGGCTCCCCTTCTCATGGAAACTCTGTAAACTTGTAAAACCATCTGTAAACATGATTTTCTCTGTAAAAATCTCTGTTTGATGACAAACAAAATAGTAGCAGACATTTTTCCTTTGCTCAGTCTGCAGCATTTGAACCCGCTATTTTCCAAACACTGACTGACTTTGCTGTAAAACTAAATTATTGAAGACAGAAAATCTTGTGAGGCTTTTGATGTCTCCTCCTTGTCATTGCTGTTCATATTCATGAAGCAACCTGAATATTTATTTTCATTTGTGGGTACATCCTTTTTATTTTATCCTGGTGGCTGATCTCAAAAAGCCGTGCATGTGAGATGATAACATGAAAACTGGAATTAAATATTTGTGTTTCACTCTGTGAAGATAAAGACCTTAATCCATTTCCTTGTCAGAATTGAAATGAGAGGATTTGCCCTTGTGTGACCAAATAATATCCTCATTGACTCCAGGTAACAAATGTTCAATGTAATCTTGTTTTTCTAGCAAGTCAGGATATGGAGAAAATGTTAATGCCAGGCAAGATTAGGCGTAAACTTTCCGAGTCAGTCCAGATTTGCTGGGTGTGTGCAGCATCTGGGGAAACCTGGGACCAGAATTCCTCTGGATACTCTACACAGAGGAGGGGTATGCTGAGAACTCCCCAGGGCGGTGCTTTGGGGTTTGGTTTGGATCAATGATGCTTCGTTTTTCCAGTTACTTCTCTAGAAGGAAGCAGAGGAGGGCACTGATCTTGAGGCTACACCAAAGAACAAAAGCTCTTCCAAAGGGCTGATTTGTCAGTCCTTTAATTGGGAACACTGTGGAATGATACCCCACAGGGCAGGGGTACTGATTCTGTCGCTGTCTGTTGGGTTATTAAAGTCTTGTAGAGTTATTAAAGCCACTTAGTAAACCTTGAGAAAATAGATTTCTTCCACTAATAATGCAGTCAGAAATACAAAGTAAGTAACAATTTCTACTCTCAGAATGGAAAGCACAATGCGGGGGTTTACTCATAATCTCCTTCACCAGAGTTTTCTGGGTCAAGTATTATTTATGTTGCATTTTTTTAGCAAGTTCATTTGTCAGATCTTTTCTTGGGAAGTAGTCACTCTAGGGTTTCTCTCTTTTCCATATTTCTTTTTTTTCTTTTTAAGAAAGAGACAGGCACTCATTTATTTTGAAAGGAATTACAATTATGCTGCTCATTTTTTTTATAAACATAGTTGATTTGCGTTTTGTCTTGAGTACCTAAATATTCATAATTTATCATAGCGATTTTTAGTTATGCTTTTCATTGAATTTTGTATAAATCTTGAATTGTACCACTGTGGGACAAAAAAAAAGCTCTCCTTCAGCAACTCCAGCTCTGTTCTTTCCTTGTATGGTTCCCTAAAAACGTTTTTTCTGAGTGGCACTAACTTTTTTACTTGTAAATTATGTTAACTTTTAATGAGCAATCAAAGCCCATCAAGTTATATTTTCTGACTCTACTTTCCTATTTCAGGTTGGTTGCTAAGTCAAAGCAATTTAACAGAACCCCTGACATTATGACAGAGGATATGACATCTGGGAAAAAAAAGCATGGAAGTAGCAGTGTGTGGGTATAAAAAAAGTCTGCTGAAAAGCTGCATGGGACAAGCTGTAAGAAAGCAACATTCTGAAGTGGCTACTCAACACCTCAATTTATTGAGTTTAGTAGCATCCCCCTCCCTTTAACTCATGTGATGTCATGCCTGCCTTCGTAGTACCATTTATAAAAAATTAAAGAGGGTCTGAGTGCAATTTTTCTCAAGATCTGTTTGCCATGTGAAGCAGGAGACAAGGAAGTGAAGAATTTTATGTAAGGGATTAGGTGGAAGCTGCAGTGAATGTTGCTCAGGTGAGGAAGAACAGCGAATTTAATAAATCGGAGAAGTGAGGAGAAGGCAAAGAAATCACAGAATCATTAAGGTTGGAAAAGACCTCCAAGATGATAAAGTCCAATGTTACTGGCCAGGAGGCCTGTAGTTAATTCATCCTTCTGACAAAAATTAGCACAGTCTTACAGCTTTTTTTTTTTTTCCTGCTACAGTCTCTGTTGTGAAAAACAAAAGATGGTGGTTTTTTCCTTCTGGTAAAAAACAAACTGGTGGTTTTTTCCTTCTGGTAAAAGGTAGTGTGGTGTTGTGACTTGCCTGCTTCACTGTTCAGGAACAGCACACACAGGGGAAAATTCCAAATGGCTACTTTCAGCAATTTTTCATTTTAAAAATAGATTTTTAATTATAGTAATTAGTATAACAACAACAATCATCATCTAAAATAAGTGGATATTATAACACAACTTCATCTCCTGTGCACGCAAACGATGCCAATTCCCAGTGCCAAAGCAGGTGCAGTTCCAGTGGTTTTTAATATGATATTGCCAGCTTTTGTACTGAATCCAGGGGGAAAAGCCACCATTGTACCACAGATCTCCTTTTATTCTCATGCCAGGAGCAGAGTTTTTCTTATCCAACATTGTTGTTGATTGCTTCAGCTCCCAGGAACTGCTATTTAACTTGCAGAAATTCTGTATAATAAGACTTACTTCACCTTAATCCTTATCTTAAGCGATGCCAAGCATGTCCTTCAAAGTCTGTGAAGATTATAAAATCTTCTTCTAGCATGTAAATTTTATGAAATACACATATATACACATTATATAAATTTTGGATTTTAAAAAATACACAAAAATCCCTCACTTTCACTCATCTGTGTAAAAACCCTGAAGTTCCTCAAACATTCAATCTTCTGACTTTGCTGAAATGTATTAAATCCATTAAAAGAAAAACCCCTGAAACACAGAAGGAGACAAAAATTAATAGTTCTGGTTACCATTAAAATCAAGTCAAAAAAATTTCCTAATAGGTCACCAACCAAGCTGTCAAAAACCTGGTTCATTATGAAGCAGTCAGTAAGAAGTAGCTAAGTGCTCCCCAGAGGGTGGGTATTATTCTAACAAAACCAAAAAAGGCTAAAATAGGTGCTGAATTGTACACAAGGTGTGCCTTTAATGTAAACATGAACCACTTGCAGTTAATGGAAACTTGAAATATTAACTTTGGCACTTACAATAGGAAAAATCAAAGTAAAATATGTGCAAAGAGTATATCCACAGAAAAGCTGCAAAAGGCATAATTAGCAATTGGAATAATAATTTTTTTTTACCAAAACAAGAATCTAGTTAATGGAATCCATATCAAAAGAGTCATTACCATTTTCCAGCTGTGTTTCATAAGGGGGAAAGTGAGTAATTTACTCTACTTCTTTAAAATGGCTGTGAAAGTCTCATTACAGGAGGCCTGACTACATAAAAATCTCTGAACTTGGAACACAATTTGTCAAGGTGACAGTCCTAAGTGGAGATTTTAAAAGCCTCCTTGAGCAAATGATGTCTGATTCTCATTCATTTCTCTTAAGTGCTGTTGTTCTTCACTTGTGTACCGTGTACAGGGCCTTTTCTTGCAAGGAAATCTTAAATTTTTTCTTGATTGCAATCTACAGCAGAGTGATCAAAAGAGACAAGTGTCAATGTGAGCCTGAAAAATCTTTCAAAGAATTTAAAAATGGAAATACAATGCTGCCTGTGGAAATGTTTTATAAATCAGTGTCACAGAGAAGAAAGGTCAGGATGAGACACTTTGAAAAAAGACTGCAGCTATTTTTTTACAGTCGAAAGTCAATTCTTGAACATATTTATGTCATCAACTTGTGTTTGTATGGGTACAAACAGTTCTCCACCCATTTTTGCAAGCCAAACATAAATAAAGCTGATCCTGTGCCTCTCTAAATGGGTACACTGCACTAGATTGGTCCAGACTATTTAGCATCCTCATTAATTATTCCTGCACAAATTCCCTTGTTCTTTTCCTTATTTCTTCTCTTACCATCTAAATGAGACATTTTTTCTTATTCATTTTGTTTCATCTTTGTTATATCTTTTAGAAAATGCAGGAATGGAAAAAAGTATATTAGATTTCCTGCATTAAATTATTGAGTTGATTATTTCTACGGTGTGAATATTCTGGAACTTTAAAATCCAAGTTTGGACTTTTCAATAATCCTTTTTCATCTCTCTGACTTTGTGGTATTGTTATAAAACTTTTCATCTAACAGGGAAAGATGAACCTGGGTTTGAGAAACCCAGAATCATTATTTTCATTACTCTTTTTATATTCAGATATTGCAGATTTAAAAAAAAAAGAGAAAGAGAGAGAAAGCAGAGAACAAACTCTTCAAATGGTCAAAAGAATTTAAAAAGAGAAAGAGGTAACCAAAATACCTTTAAATATTACCTCCAATGTTATAGTGTCAGTAGAGCTTTTTTAATCATTGAAGAAACAGGCAGATTACATATGGAGAAAAGAAATGGCATTGACATCAATAATTAGCTGCCATTTTCTCTGGTGCAGAATTTCACCCTTTTTCTTCACTGAAAACATGTTCTGGATGTCTTGGTTGCAGATGTCTCATCTCCAGTACTGCACTAGCTTCAGATCTCATTTTAACCAATATTACATTGTGTGTAATAAAAATGTCACAATTTGTGAAGTAGGTCAGAATTTGGGCTCACATGAGGTTGTCGAAGTCCAGGTTCTAATATAATCCATCCAATAAAACGTTTTTGCAAAAGTCAGTTTAGTTTGTTAAGTAAGATGACATTTGAGGCCTTGTTTTATACCTGTGCTGTCTTTGATGCAGATTTTAAACAGATCTATTATAAACCACATCTATTATAGAATGTACATTTCATAAGAAAGAGGGATTTTTACATTTATTCTTTTTTTCTTGTGTCCTTCCTCCATTTAAAGTGGTGGAGTGGGAAGGCAAGGCAGATATGCATTTCATCAGTTTCAGAATTATTGGTGACAGCAAAACCGGATATTTTCCTTTTTCCTGCAATGTTCAGTCCACTACATCAATGGCATGTGCAAATAAAAAAGGAAGTAAAATGACATTTTGAACCCAAAACGCTGGGAGGGAAGAAATCCTTGTGGCATGAATTTTCCATGTTCCTCCTTCAGAAGTGTTTTTCACTTTCATGTTTGACAAACACACAGGCAACACAAGCTGTTGAGAAGTTTAGGATGTTCCCCCTCTCAAGCCCCACTCAGAGCATGAATATCTTGTAGTAGGGTGAGAAGGAAGGAACACCTCTGAGTAAAGTGCTGCACCTGAAAACCTGATAAAATGAAGACAGGTGGGTATGTATGGGAGCTGTACTCATTCCATGAAATTGACTGTGTCTCCATCAGTCATAAATTATGTGCCATGTCCAGTCTAAGATGTTTGCAAATGCAACATGAAGACCAGTGGTGCAAGTACTGGAAACTCCATTTTGAGGTTTTACTGGAAATGAAAGCAGAGTTGCCCATGATATGTGTTTTATTTTTATGCTATGCTTCATATGTGATAGGCTTCATAAAAATAAAACAATTAAGTCATTACACACTTACCTCCACTCACTAAGCAGGAAGTGAACTGGCTGGAAAGTCAGTCTTTACAAAATTAAACCTATCTGTGTGGGTTTACACTTGGATGTGGAAATGAAAATCCCTATAAGACATTTTATGAGTGTCTTGAAAGACTAAGAGAAAAATATTACAGGAATTATGATCTTGATACTTTTAATATCTCTCAAATGAAAGCGGCTTTTCAGTGCACCTAAAGAACATCAGGAATGGAGTAAAAATTTTTTCTCCTTTTCATTTTCAGGAAGACATACCTGAAAGACATATAAGACATACCTGAGGATTCTTTTGAATAGATTTTAGATGTTGTTTTCACTATTATTATGAGGGCAAAATAGTCTATTTGATTGTACAGCACAGAGCTTCTCCTTTACGTAAGGCACTCAGAGTTACACTGTGCTGAGGAAAACAATCATTAAATTATGATCTCACTGATAATATTAAAAACTATTTTTGAAAACCCTGTGTGGTTTGAATTTGTTCCTGGAAGTAAGACTGCATGCAGAGGAATGTTTCAGGTCCCTGTGAAGAGGTTCCAAATTCTGCATCAGCATTTTCTACCCTATGTATAGTCTTGCAAATGTCACTAAAGAAGGACAATTCACACCATGGAATTATTCCTAAAACAATGCTGGTCACTGAATACAAGAAATGTGTTTGGAACTTATGTGTTGGTTCTGCATCTTTGCTGGAAGAAAGAAGAAATCTTTTCATTATTCAAGAATCAGCCTGACATGCATAGGAAAGTCCTGGCTTGAAGACACAGAATTTAATAGAGCTACAAGTGAAAGAGAAACCCTTGATAAACAAAATCCCGGTAGCAGGGATTTGCAAAACTCTAAAGAAAATTTGCATTATAACACCTTTTTTCCCTCCTACTTCCTGCAGAGGGATCTCCCAGAACAATCCCACCTCTCTGAGCTCAGCACTTCAACTTCAATCAGCACAGAACCCCTGTTCCAAGCAGCACAGAAGAATCACTCAGAAAAGGACTTTCACAACAGCTGACGCCTCCTGCCTGCAACAAAAGACACCCCCTTCATTCCAGGATGGGAAGGAAGTTTTGCAGGGGAGTCAGTCAGCAAATACTGGCTCAGGGACTGTTCTGCACGTTATTAATTAGTGCATTAATTTATTCTAATTGGAGAAGTTTGCGGTTATTGGAGATGCGTTGTTTCAGTCAGCCCCCCTTGCCATAAAGTTCACACTTTTCCACTAAGTTTCAGCTCATTTGGGCTCAGTGAATGGCTGCTGGGAAATTGCCCTCAGAGCTTTATTTGAAGCCATGAGAACCTCAGTAATTAATTGTTTTATTGTGAAAGCCATGCCTAGCATGTGGATTCTTGTCCTAAGATGCATTGCTGAAGCATATTCTGCATTTAGTTAGCTGCCTGACAAGTTGTGTATTTAACAGGAAAAAGTCATTCTGACTGTGATTGATGGTGCAGCTCCACCTTTGCAGTGATGGAGAAAATAAGCTGAGTCAAAGTAGCTCTGGCTGCAGCACAGCACTTCTCTCTTTGCTGTTGCTTCCTCATTTCTCTTCATTTGGATAAGAAGGCTTTGCTTTGAACACACTTATTCCCACAGCCTCCTATCTACCAACCTCAGTTCTCATTCTTTTCTTCTTTTTCACTTTGAAATGACTTTAGATGCATTACTCTGCACTGCCCGACATTAAAGAAAAAGTGGGGTTTAATAGTTCCTGTTATCTGCCCTTCAATTCAAGCTCAAAAATGTAAAAATAAGAGCCCCTGGTAGGGACTGAACAGGGTCACTCACCCTTCAGCTGCACTTTCTCTGTGCATTGTGACATTTTGCTTCAGGCTCTGTTTTTCCTGTGCTGAATTCTCTGTGTAACCATCACAGAGAAACACTGAGGGAGCACAACATCAGTGCTGAAGCCCCTCTGTAGTTTAAATGTATCTGACAGTGTGACTTTTGGGTCAAAGGGGCACAGACACACACCTAAGGGTTCACCTTCTGCCTAGAAGTCTTATGGGGTACAACAGCACGAGCAGCCCTACCTTTCCAATGCCTGAGAAGGAACTCCACAGTTGATTTTCAGATGTCAGCCTGGCAGTGAAAAGGAGGAGCTCACAAGGAATCCAGCCATGCAATCCATACAGTCACAAGGGGTGTAAAGAAAAGACATTAAGTAGGGGGCTTGCTGCCAGAAGAAGGAAAATTTGTGCTTAAAGTTCATGTATTTCACAACTTGGTCTGCAGTTTATCTGATATTTGCATGCAAGCACAACATACAGAAGACTCTGAATTTATATCAATACAATCACATCCCCAGCTCATCTATTCCTTCATTTTGGTGGAAGTTTGAGACAAACCAAATATCAAATTTAGAGGCTTAAAAGGTATCACATCTATTTTCATACCATTTCTTACCATTTTCATTGCTGACATATCAGAGAACGGGCAACATCTTCCTGCTTTCTTATCCAAGAAAGTGTTTCTTATCCACTAAGTGTTTGCATTTTCTGGAACCTGGATCATTGTTGCTGATGAATTCCTCAATTCCTATTTGAGAAATAGGTAAGAGTTCTGAAAAAATGGGTGTTGTTCATTGTCTGGGAGCAGCTGCCACCTTGGTTTTGTCCCTGGGCACCAGGTGACATCTTTTGGTGGTGAATAATCCTTTCATGGGTAAACCAGTCTTTCTTTCATACAATCTTTCATTAATATCATTGTGTTCATTGCAATTTCTTTAGTAAATTGTGACTCCAACTCATAATCTCTCCTGGTATTTTTCCTCCATTATCGAAATGGGGCAGTTTGAGTTGGCTTAATTTTCCTGCTGAGTTTTAAACACAATGCACTTATAAATTATCTTGTTTGTGTTTCCCTGTGGGGCAAATGTTGGCTGACAGTATTATCCTGAAGCTTTTGGCTTTAGGGAAAATTTTGCTTTGCAGGCAAAAAGAATTGTGCAAGAGCAAACTGCTATTTTTTTTATCTTCTTAAGATGGAAAAGTTTAATAATGAAGGAGCAATTAGAAATTGCCTAAGCCTGCTTTATTTTGCATTTTTCTAATCGCAGCAGGGTCTTCTGAGCTTAATAATGTCATCCCACTATGAAAACTTTGGATAATGTGGGATCAAAAATAATAAAGCCACACACGAGTATTTGTGAGCCAGTTGCTGTGCCATTTAAATATTAATGAAGAACTTTGCATCCTTGAGCATTTGTGGTCATCGAAGACCTTGTGTTGGGTAGATTGTCTCCCAGTGATTCAGAAGCACCACAGTTATGTATATTTCCCTATTTTGCCAGGTCTTCTGGTATTTTTAAAGACACCCCCACATTAAATTTCCTCTGGTCTACAATAAACCTCCCAAATACAAAGGACATTATGGGGGACTTGACTAATATTTTTCTGCCTTTTAAAAATTACAGTGCTACTTGGCAAACAGGTGAAGGAACAATATTGCTAGGGAGTATTTATCTTCTTTATATGTCGAAATAATCAAACGGCATGTTTCCTTTCTGGTGAGACGTGATTGTTATTATGGGATTTGGAAATGGACCAACTCTTTCTCTTTGTTGAGAAATTCCCCTTTCTAAAGGAAAAGTGAACATTTGTCCAGGCTCCTTTGCAGTTTGACACGGGAACGTAACAGATAGCATTCCTGCATGTTTTCACTCCTAGATGTGAAGGGAATTACAAAAATAAAATCTAAATAAACAGGATTTCATGAGTAAAATGTGAATACTAGGAAATGGCTGACCCAGGTGCTGAAAAGTGTGCTAGGAATCCAGTGAGGCTGACCATGAGGCACCAGTACTCACCATGAATCATGGTTAAAGGCTGACATTTCCTTTTCTTCCTTTGGGACAGCATGCACTGGAGAGTTTCAGTTTATTCCCTCCACTGACATAGCCCTTGAGCAAGGTTTTAATACTGTCTTGGAAACAGACTGAAGGTACCCTCTGTAAATTCCCTCATGTATCAAGGGTTTTATAAAGTTGAGGTAGAGAAGCTCTAGACTAAATCTCCAATTTTTCTTCATTTTTCAGAACACAATCTGGACTCTTCCCTCTTTTGGTGGCAAAACACATGGCAGATATACATCATGATGCTACTGTTCTGCAAAATCATATGGAAAGGTTAGAAGGAGCAGGAGTTGAGTAAGGAAAGATACAGGCAGATGGGCATTTCATGAGGATGTAATGAGAAGAGATGAAGATATAGGGAATTCAAAAGGTTGAAAAAAATTAAAACACTTTTTCAGACTAAAGTATTTAACCCGCTTAAGATAATATAACCTAAAGAGTTAGCGGTTTTTTCAATTATACCTGTTTTCCCTTCAGGATTTCCCAAACACCTATAGATTTCTTCCAATATTGCTCTGACACCATTATCCACTGTCTTCTGCTTCACTGTGACACTTGGCTCTCTCTGTGTGTGAAGTTTTTCTAAGTCAGTTAATTAAATATTACCATAATCAAATATTTCCATCAGTTAGAGCATTCACATCATGAAGAAGATGGGAGAACGTAAGTAGAATGACTTATTTGTTTTTAAATGCCAGAACATTGTGATGTTTTCCTGGTTTGCAATGATCTCACTTGCATTTTTCACATTACCAGTTAGTACTGTAAGAATAGCTAAAAGAGGAATCAAGAACAAAAGAAAAGTTATAATCACCCTCAAAACGTATATGCTTACAAAGAGTGCTGGTATTTTCAACACCAGAAGTGCAACTCAGGTCTCTCCATACATAAAGGATGTAGAGAACTATAAAGGATACAAAGAATTTTCACAAATTATTCTGGAAGATGATCAAAACTGCTTGAACAACTTCCATGCAAGGAGAGAATAAATTAGCAAGATTTCTTTATTCTGGAGTAAAGATGACAATGCTTAGTGAATGAATTACAGTAAGTGGTGTGCAGAAAGGAGGGGAGAGGAAACAATAATCCTACATTTTTTATACAAACCTAGAGGGCAAACAAAGAAATTACCCCGTTGCAGTAGTAGAAGAGTTTTTTAGAACATAAATTTAATTCATTCTCATGGAATGTTATCATTGTCAAAATTATAAATCAATTAGAAAATAAACCAGTAAGGCTCAGAGTAGATCTTATTGCTCTCTCCAACTTCCTGAAAGGAGGTTGTAGCTAGGTGGTGGATCAGTCTCTTGTGACAGAGAACAAAGGAAAGGACAAGGGAAACACCATGGCTGTGTGTATGGACTGGGGAGCAAGAGGCTGGAGAGCAGCTGTGGGAAGAGTCCTGGGGTTCCTGGTCCATGGCCAGTTGGATCTGAGCCAGCAGTGCCCTGGCAGCCAGGAGGGACATCCCTGTCCTGGGGGCACCAGGCCCAGCACCGCTGGTCAGGGCAGGGAGGGATTGTCCTGCTCTGCTCTGCCCTGGGGCAGCCTCACCCCCAGTGCTGGGGACAGGTTTGGGTGCCACAAGATAAAAAAGACATTGAACTATTAGAGATAGGCCACGAGGAGGGGGAAGGGTCTGGAGGAGCCATATGAGGAGCAGCTGAGGGCACTTTGTCTGTTTAGCTGGAGAGAGGAGACTGAGACCTCACTGAGCTCTTCAACATCTTCCCAAGGGGCAGCACAGGGGCAGCTCCTAGTTCTCTTTTCATAGAACTTTTTGGGTAACATAACATCTTAAGGTTTTAAAGGTTTCTAAGTAAAATGCTAAGTAAATGCTAAGTTAATGCTAAGTTAATGTAAGTGTTTTATACTGAGTTTGGTGTTGGATTTACTCTCCTGCCAAAGTTCCCTGATTTTCTATAATTTTGCCAGTAAACTTCTGCGTGATTTTTACCTCTCAAGGATATTTGGTTGATATTTCTGCTTTGCATCTACTCAGAGCAAAAGAACCTTGGTTTAGCCCTCACATGAAGTGTCTGGGGTATGACAGTGGCCATGGTTGAACTTAGTCAAAGGTTGGACTCAATAATCTTGGAGGTCTTTTCCAGCCTTAATGATACCATGATTCTGTGCTCCCTAGAACACAGATTCATCAGGAGGTTTGCCTGTCAGTTGCATGCCAAGACTTTAGTTTGGAGTCAGGTATGATCCATTACAACTTAAAACCTCTCTCGAAATCCACAGAACTAATCACGATAGAACAGAGCAGCTTTTATAGACTTTCCTAGTTAGAGCATCTTAATTCCCCAAAGAGCAGCACAGAGGTATTGGATAGACATGAGAGATGGGTGCAATAATTGTGCCAGCACAGAGTGGTTCCAGTGTGAACTCAGCAGGGCTCACATGAAGCCCTCTGTGCCCACTGTGCCTGGGAAGGATGGCCAAGATCCCCAAACTGACTCTTCATTTTTCTCTCTGTTCCTGAAATAAAGATTCTACCTTCCTCCTGTCCTTTATTAGCTAATTTAGCTTCGTGTATTTCAGGGCTGTGTTTCTGAAGTGCTCCTCCAGTTCAGTCATTGTTTTAAATGTCTATTGACTCATGAAAGGCATTATGAATGGACTCTATAAAGAGGAAAAGACAGAGTTTTGCCAGAAGATGTGACTACTTCAAGTGTGATGTGGTGGGTACAAAGAGGTAATAGGATGGAGTCCTCTTGATAGTTGGAGCTGTTGTTTGGAAAAACAGGTTGTCTACTCATGATGGAAATGGTTTCAAGGAGCTTGGGCAGGTGGTACCCAAAACAGTGCAGGAAGCAAAGAAAAATTTTCAATTTGCTATTCAGAATTGAAAATTATGTTCTTCTTGAACCAAAGATACCTTTTTGATAGTCATTTTGCTTCTTTTATGTAAAGGCACAACACTAAGTTTAATGCATGGTGGGTGCAGTAACTCAGTGCTTGAAAACAGAACAAGTTTTTCCTGAAGGATGGGGACTGTTAGAGCTCAGAGTTTTATCTTTCAGTGCAGAAGTAGGTCAGTTATTCTTGTGATCTCTATGGGGCAAACTTATTTATTGGCAAAGAAAACTAAAATATACATGTGCATATTAGGTATTTTTAATTCATCATGATTGGAACACACCTCTGGACAAACAGGAATACTTTCCCTGACAAAATATGGACTAGAAAATAATTCATGGCGTTATACCATAAACTTGTTAAAAAGCAGCTAATAGAAGTAACTATTAAAATAATAAAATGCAGAAGTATTTTGTACAGACAAAGAAAAGAAGCATAGATATACTTGTGCTTCATCTACTTTTAAAATAGCCAAGCCTGCTGGTAACTTTTGCTCCATGGAACTTCTGTCATTTGCAACAGCTGTTAAGTAAAGACAGAAAGATGGCGAGTGGGGTGAAGAGCAGATATTTTGGGATCTCCATACAAATAGCTTGAGTCAACAGTGGAGATAGTTTGGAAATACTTGACATGAATCATAATTGTCTATTTCAGTCTGTCAATAACAAGGAATAAGTTAACAAGCTCAACTCGCTCATTTGAAATCAAGAACACTTCACTGAGCTGAACAACAGTCACCCTTCCCCTGACAGCTTCTCAAATGGGAAAATTATTGCCCATTCCTAATAAAAGGAAGAGAGTGAAAAAAAAAATTTAGTTTGTACTTGCTATAATGAAAAGCAGTCTATCTGGTGCATGATGTGTTTGATTCACAGCATTTCCAAAGCTTTTAAGAAACTCACATGCTTTTGTGCTGCCTTTTGCCAAATGCAAAGGAAAAAAAGACGTGATTCCAAAGTTATTTTCAAGTTCCTAACTTCAGACACATGATATTGCCTTGTTCTGAGCAGTACAGCATTTCATGGCACTGCCAGCTCCTAAAAGATAAAGTAAATGGCTGTGTTACTTTTGCTGTAGAGCATGTTGTCTAAATAAGATCTTGGTCAAATTAACTTTAGGGTCCTGTCTGCATGTTTATGGAGTGTAGCACCAAATCTGAAAAGTCCCTGTGAGCATCATTATTGGAATTATGAATATGGACCTATCTTTATTTCTGAACTTTCTGAAAAGTTATTAAAGAAGTAAAATGAAAGCTAGTTATAGTTTAAAAGTTATCTTTGCACTGACATGCTTGTCAAAATATACATTTGGCTGTTAGTCATGTCCTAGAATAAATATCTGACTAAAACCTGTCAATCAATGTCTCTCTTGTTTAATTTTGTCACATCAACACCATTTGGGTAATTTACAATGTTCCGAGTGATTTTATTTTTGCTCAATATTATTCTATTTTCCATAAGCCTCTGCTGTTGTAGAACACGCAGCAGAGCTGTAAACTAATTTACACACAGGAATAGATACGCCTGTAATTATGCTTGAGAAGGCCAATCACTGCAGTGTCTGCTTCTGTTTCCATATTAGTTGTAAAGAGAGAAAATACAGTGGAGAATATAGAGGTCTAGAGTACCAATAAAATGCAATTTAGGTGCTTATTTCCTGTGGGAAAGGAGTAACTTGGGGCGCGGGCCCTGCAGTCCTGTTTGTGCTGGAGGAATCTCACTTTTGTGGTTTGCCATTACTTTCCTTGCTCTTCTGCTACATCACTTCACCCAAAACTTGCCAGATAGAAGGCCTAAAATATTTATATAAATCTCTCAAGCTGGGAAACACTCAGCTTGTCCTAATTAATTTTAAAATTTGTATTTGCTCCTTTTGGAGAGAGATACTGAGAATGGCTTGCTTTCCTTTAAGCCCTATAAACAACAAGCTGCTTTATTAGGGACACAGAGTACCAGGATCCCTCATGAACATCAGCTGGGCCTGGGGTGCTCAGCCCTTCTGCTCAGCAGCTATAAAAATCCCAAAGAATTAGCCAATTTCCTGAAAAATAATTCCTCATACATCACTATCGCTTTCTGCTTTGTTTATTCATACTCAGTGATTTTCCTCCATTTCTGTGTTTCCCACTGCAGCTGCTCTTTAGGAACTGTCCTGCTGTTTTATGTTAGTCTTTCTTGACACAGATGACAACGTTGGTTAGACTATATTTTGTCAAACCACAAGTTTTTTAGGAGAAATACCTATCCATAAAGCTTCTTTTTCCTGATGCCTGGGGACAAGTGAACCTCATGCTCTGACGCAAATGTTGACTCCTAACACTGGATGTAAAGAGAGCCTGAAAGAGTTAAGCAGATAAGAGTTTCTCCCCCCTCTTTTTATTTGAAATACTTGAACTATTTAATTTTTAACATTTTCCAAAGCTCATGGCTTGCATTGGGCACATCCTCTGCTAGTGGAAAATTAGCATTTCATTAACAGTTTTGAACAGCCTCTTCTGTGCCTTCATTTAAAACCATCATACAGTTTTAAAAATTGCTGTGCACTTGTTCAAAGCTGTTATTAGATGCCAGAAAACACACGCAAAAAGAAGACAACAAATTATTTGAATAACTCTTTGGTCAATACAAACTGTATCTGAGCTGAACAGCTTTGCCTTGCAGAGGCTGGGCAAATCTCAGCCTCAGAGAAAGTCATTGCTATTTTGCCTTTTCAGAATATTGTAGTTCAGCAGTAAGGTGTAGTAGCCTATAGCTTAAGATCAATCAAATAGCAGTGATGCTCATACAATACATTTGGTGTGTTTCTCTGCCTGATTGAAATGTCTTACTTACTGTGTATCAAATTGATGCTTCATATTTCTCTCTGAAATGGCTTAGTGCAAACAACGTATAACAATGAAATTTCATACAATTATCCAATATAATGCCGTGCGTGAAGTCACTAAATTTGCAGCAACTTCCCTGAAGTGATGTAGAATGAGCACTCCTCGTGATAAAGTTGTATTAAAATAAAAACTTTGATACAAAGTCTGTATTAAAGAAGACTTTGACTGTGGACTTCTGCAAAATCATTCTGAAAGTTGATGAGTGACATGAAAACCCAACAGGTAGTGGGGAGAAGGGGGAGATTCGTGGAAGAAGTACTGAGTATGATGGTGGGTTGGCTTCAGGTGTTTGAGAATTTTGGAAAATGAAAGTAAGACAAGGTGCTGATAGCCTTCTGCTTTTGAAGAAGGAACATGAAGCTGAAATGAGGACCAGCAGGGTTTAGAGTGGACAGAAGAAACCTTCTGGCAATCAGTCAGTGCAGAGGTTGCTGCATCTTAGAAACACAGTGAGTTAACAGAAAAAAAAGTCAAAGGAAAGCCCTGTCTTGCATGGAAAAAAGTTCACAGGAAGAAAGATATTTATAAGCCCTTCTCATTGTTGTCCTTTCTTGCCTAATGCCTGTGAGTTTTTCCTGCAAGATTCTAATGATACGACTTGGTTTCACTAAGTGAAAAAGAATTTTAATCACCTTTGAGGAAGAAGTCATAGAAAGTGTTCTGGGAAGATTCCCCACGATAATTTAGCTTAGGTCCTGTTACAATAATGGTGAAAAGTAACAGTATCTGTATAGTCACTGCTGGATTTGCAATCTAATTTTAGCTGTGACCTAATTCATATGCTACGTGATGGTATTTTATTCAAATCCACAATTTTCTGGGTGACCATAAGCAGTGTCACTCACAGCCCTGTATCAAATGAAAAAAAATTGTCAATCCTGTACTACATACTTCACTATTTATATATGCAACCATCTTGGAGATGGTGCAGTGTCCATCATATCTGTAAATGGCTGGTTACCTGAATCAAACTGCAGGGAAATCATGCCTTTTAGGTGGCAGTGGCAGTGCAAATCATGTGAGGTTTTATGCCCTTCCAAAAAGTTCTGTAGGAGTTGTGATTCCGTATCTTGCTTTCCTGGTTTAAACTATTCTTTGGTCACTTGGAGAATTATTTCAGTGTTCTTGGCCAGGAAGGCTGGAGATTACCCTTCGCAATCTGTCACCTCATTAAATTCCTTTTTGGCAGAAACAATATTCCCCGGAGACATGATCTTGCTGAGACTTAGTCTTAGGATACTGTAGGGTTATCTGTATTGCCTCCTCCCTAACAACATACTCCCAAGCACAGTGAGAAGTAAATAATGCAGCAGCCCTCAGAGAGGCCAAATAGTTCCTGACACTTATTGAGAGAGAACTCAAATTAAGTATCTGTAAGTTATGTTTTTCCCTGGTTAAAAAATTCAGATGTGGAGACAGAGTTGCTTTCAGAGTTGTTGCTTTGTGATCTTGGTGTCCTGTGCCTGAGTATTTTGTGTGAATTATGCCTACATATTTTCTAGCATCAATATGGAAATGGTGTTTTGCACAGACTGCTGTTTCCTCCTGCTCCTCTCATTATTCAGCTAGTTACTTCACATCCCTGTTCACCTCTGAATGCTAGGCCTAAGGGAAAGAGAATAACAATCCTTCCTCACCAGTATTTGGATCAATAGTTCACATTTTTCCGAATCATTGCAATTTGGCAATGTCTGCCATTTCCGCCTAATGTTCAACATCCCTTACTTAATTGCATTACTTTTTCCCACATAAGATTGGGATTTTTTTTATCGTTTCCCCTGATTTTCTTATTCTTAGCAGTGGAAGCAGATTGTCTTTGCATAGTGTTCAATTCTATTTTGTTATTGTTAAGGTATAAACAGTGATCAAAGGGGTCTCATTTTCTGCCTTAGTAACTTAAGTGTTTCAGAGTGAATTCAACTTTGCTGTTGCACTCTAGGAACCCCTACGTGGGGCTTCACTTTCCTGGAAACTAATTCTTCTTGTTTTCTGATAATATAGTTTTTCACTTCCCAAATACCTCACAGGGAAAAAATGATGGTGTTGAATTTGATAAGGTATCGCTAACACAGAAAATAGCTAGTGTGTTCTTTCTTCCTTACGTGCCTGTGGTTATTTATTTGTAAGAGGGAGGAATCGTAGGGTCAAGTCAGCAAATCCATGTGTCTCAGGTTGCTGATGCTCTTCCCAGATACTGTACTGTCATTTAGAATGCTGGTTGTGGACTAGTTCTGTGCTGAAGAATAAAATAATTTTTGATAGAGCTGATCGGTCTGGAGGTGTAAGTGTCTCCTACATACCTATTTTAAGTGCTCTGAATTACCCCCTGGTAGCATCTCTTTCACTGAATGGAAACTTACGCCTCTAACTTCTTATCAGCTGTGCCCAAGTTTTCTGGCAGAGGTGGTATGAATGCCCTCTCTGTTTGAATAATGCATATTCTACATGCTAAAGTGTCTTTCAAGTTTCTGCAGGTTCCTGTCTGCCATCTACTCGCTCTTGTTTGTACTACACTATTTTAAATCCACAGACCTGAACATCTGTAATGTCTATTCACTTCTTGACTGGAGCTATATTAAAACAAATCCATGCCTGTTCTTAGTCTTATTTTGCATCCCAACAAACCCAAGACTTCTCAAAGGTTGTTAAAACAACAAAATAAAAACAAAATCCCCCAGAGAAATGGGAAAATAAATGTAAGGACCCATCCATGCATACTGAGCCACTGGCTACACCCTCATCAAGTCTTAGCATCATTCAGAAACATTTAAGTTGAAAAAGTCCTCTAAGGTCCTTGAGCCCAACCATAAAGTGTTGTATGCCACCAGCATACAAGATCCTTGCTAAGTCCAATTCTGGATAGGGAGTCAGGCATCCAGGCTGTCTCAGCTCAGGTGAGTGCTGTTTATGGCACCATTCCTGACAGAACAGAACTGATGCCTTCAGAGGCCTCCTAAAAACAGACTAGACAGGAGTGAAGTGAATAAAGGTGGGTATTTATTTGAAAGGCCTGCAAAGGTAACCCCTGGGGAGCCAGAGGCTACTGCCAAGATGGACCCCAAGGTGGATGGCAGGTCACAAGTTCTTCCCACTTTTATAGGTTTGGTTCATTTGCATATAAGGGTTGATTCTCCAATTAAAGCTTCAGTTAATGATATAATTCCCCTCAGCTTGCCCTCCTTTAGAGGCTTTTTGGTTTATACTTTTTGGGCCTAGGAAGGTCTGGGTTTCCTTGAAGGCAAGGCCTGGAGAGGCTTTGTTATGTCTACCTAGCAGGAGAGAGCAGAAGTTAACAGGCTACAAGGAACTTCAGAGTTACACATTAAGCAGTACAGGATTTGAAAAATATAAAAGTTAAAACCTAAGGCATCAAGGCCATACTTGTCTTTTCACTTCCAACAGGAAATTCCACTCTGGAAAATAAATTCTCTTGGAGAAATGTCTTGACTGCCCTTCAAGAAAAAAGTGGTGCCCAAAATCTCTTGAAAAGTAATATATACCTCACTGTAAAATAGCAAGTATTTTCTGGACTTTAACTCGACTTTTCTGTATTAAGCATTTCTGGAACAAACTCTCATTTTGTAGAGAGTAGGCAAATAGGTATTAGCTTATATGCTTTCACGGCAGCAAACTGTGAAAACCAGATTATTCTCCTGAGTGTTTAAACAACTTCCCAACAAAGTTGTGGTTTATTCTGGAAGTGTAAGTTTTGAGAGTTACAGGATATTCAGCTCTGCAGATAACATCTGGGAGAAGTGGCACATCCTGCACAACACCTGTATAAATAAATATCTACAAGTGGGGACACTTGAGAAACAGAGAAAACCTGACAAAATGAAATTTGTGCAGAGCGTCTTCTCTTCCATGCTATACTTCTTACTTTGCATAATGGCCTGATGTGTTAGCACGGAAACCTGTAAGACACTGGAAGGAATGAAAAGCCCTTTAGAAATATTAAACTATTTATTCAGTGTAATTTTGACTGGTGCTTCATATTTGAAGAACAGCTGGGAGGCAGAACACTCAAAATGCAGGTAATTTCTGGACATTTTTTATGCCATGTATCATCTAATATGTTGCTTTTTTCTTACTTCATCTATTGTCCTTTAAGAAATCATCTATTGTCCTTTAAGAAATCCCAGCTGAGTGAACCTCTTCGCATAATCTTTGAATATAAATTTTCAGTATAGTACATAAGACATGCATGCATTAAATTAGAATATCTGTTGGAGAACAAATCATTCATATACGATGGAAATGGTTTCATTTTCTATGCTATTCATTCAATTATTTACAACCCAAGACAGGAGCTTGCTCATAAAACTTGCCTGTCTTTATTTTCCACTCCCCATGTGAAATTCATGAGTTTAGGAGGTAGTGTAAGAATTATGATAACAAAACTTCCTTAAATTTCAGTGCAATCATTTAAAATATCTAATCCTTAGATGAACTGAAGACAAGACATAGATCTTGTAGTTCAGTTTAAGAGCTTGACAGATAGATTCATACACTGCAGGACCTGGGAAATCCCTAGGAAATTCCAGAGAATTTACAGTTTTAGCTTACAGAGTTTACTTAGAGCAGAAGTTGGGAAACATCAAGGTGGGTCCAGGAAAGTAACAAAGAAAGAGGAATTTGGGGAAATTACCCCATGCAGGAATGATACAGAATCAAAATGGCTCAGGACACCTAGAGCTGCACAGGACAATGTCCAGGTGGCTTTTGAATATCTCTGAGGAGGAAGGTCCCACAACCTCTCTGGGCAAACTGTGCCAGCACTCATTCACCTTCACAGTAAAAACAGGTTTCTGTGTTCTTGATGGTTGACAGAATTATCTGTGTTTGCGTGTGCCTGTTGCCTCTTGTCCTTTCACTGGACACGTCTGGAAAGAGCCTGGCTCCCTCTTCTCTGCACCCTGTCTTTAAAAGTTCACATCCCTCTGTGGATGATCTCCAGGTTGCCCAGTGCCAGTCTGATTTTAGGAAGCATTTCTTTACAGCAAGAATGTGCAGCTGCATATGTTGTTTCAGGTTGTTTATTTCTCCTTATCTCTGCCAGCTCTCAGCTCCGGCCGCACATCTGATACAGCTGAGTCCGAGCGGGCACTGCCCAGTCCTGGGCTGTCCCGGCCTTTCTGTGCCCTTTCCATCATCCAACCATTCTTCACAAAGCATTTATTAGTTACTGTTCTATACCAATTCATTTGCACCTATTCTGGACACGTGATTTCTACCTCTTTTTCATTCTACCAATCATTTTATGCCAACACTCAGAGAGAAGATGGAGAAGAAGGAGAAGAGGAAGAACAGGGCTATGCCAAAATCCTCCATCTTAGACCCTTCATCCTCATATTAAAAACCCTAAAATCTACTTTTTTACCTTGTAAAATACTAAACCACTACTCATTTTTAACTTCTTTTGTTTTGCAATACTTCGCACTCAGTGGGCAATTTTTCCCATGGACTAAAATCAAAGCCGGTGCCATTCTGGGCTTCTTGCCAGGGTCTGGGACCCCCTTGCTGGGGCTCCTGACCTCCCAGGGCAGCCAGAGGCATGCCTTGGGTTCCAACAAGAATGGTCAAACACAGTAATAGACATCCTAGAGAGGTGGACAGTGCCCCAAGCCTGCTGGTCTGTATGTACATCCAGGATTACATCACCCCAGGCGCCAAATCTGCCGTTTGTTCTTGTTGGATTTCATAGTGTCAGTGGTTGCCCAGTATTCTAATTTATGCCAATCCTTCAATGAGGCCTTTCCACCCTTGAAGGAATCAATTGTTTCTCTTAATTTAGTCAACAAGGTTAGCTTCACTCAATTCCTATGCCCGGGTTTGGTAAGAACACTGGAGAGAACAGGCCTGAAACTGAACCCTGGGTAACATCGGTACTGACTGGCCATGAGCCAGGTATTACCCCATTTACTCTAATTCTTTAAGCCTGACCTGTCAATAAATTGTTCACTCCTCCCATTTTTCTTAATTCTTTTGTTTCCGGAGGTCACACTGCTGCCTTCTCCAGCCACCTAGGAACAGAGACTAGACAAGAGTAAAGGAATAAAGATAGGTGTTTATTTGAAGGGCCTTCAAGGTACACCCTGGGGAGCCAGAGGCTGCTTCCAAAAGTGGACCCCAAGATGGACCCCAGGTCACGAGTTCTTCACACCTTTATAGGTTTGTTTCATTTGCATACCACGGTTAATTCTCCAATTAAAGCCTCAGTTTAATGATGTAACTCCCCTCACCTTGCTCCCCCCTTAGAGGCTTTGGTTTACACATTTTGGGCCTAGAAGAGCCTGGCTGTCCTTGAATGCAAAGCCTGGAGAGGCTTTGTTATGTCTGCCCAGCACGAGAGAGCAGAAATTACAGGGTACAGGGAACTTCAGAGTTACACTCTAAGCAGTACAGAAATTGTAAAATATAAAAGTTAAAACCTAAGACATCAACATGGTAGTACAGAAAATGTATGAACTGCCAGGAAAACCCTGCAGATATGAGCTTATTTTTAATCTGGATGATGGCCATTTCATTGTTTATGCATTTAAGACAAAGGTTTAAAAGTGCTGCTCAGGAAAACATTTCACATTTTCAAGACTTCTCTTCCGTTTGCAATTTTGTAATCTTCAACTTTCTTAGGTTGCTGAAGAAGTCACTAGTTGCAGTAAACTCTGTTAATGTTGGAGGCTCCTAGAAAGATAATTCTGTGAACTCTGTGGTGAGTGCTACAAGGGGTCTGAACACATCTACTTTATACAGCCTGATTTTAAACAAGCAAACCCTGAAAAGTCTTACTTTGGAGTTCTTGCTTTTACATAGAAATACATTATAAGGAAGGGAAAAGCAGGTCTGAGTATATTCCCATAAAATAACATGTAGGACATAAAGCATGTTAATTCCCCAAGGTTACGTGCAGCCTGCTTTGGTCTGTGTTCCTTTCTATGCCATAACCTTTTCCCAGCCACCAGCACTCAGTGCAAAGCAAAATCTTCACCCACCACAATGGGCGTGCAGAGGGGAAACCAAAATCACCTTCCAAGACTTGGCTTGTGGAATATGGACTCAATCACCATTTGGTTTCTTAGACCAAGGAAGAAAAATTGAAACTGCCCCAGAATGTTGACATTTCTCTCCTTGTCCCAAATATGGTGATCAGTAAAATACAAGGAAAACAGTAAGAAGCCATCTCTAAAAATAGCAGGATGTGTTTAAACTAAAATACTGAGGGCCTTGTCATATGAAGGCAATGAAAGCACAAAGAACTGTCACACCTTGCAATTATCAGTATAAGAAGATTAAACAGCTCAATTCCTTTCTTTTCTTTCCATAACTGAGTTTATCTTCATTCTCTTCATTCATTATCTTCACAGTAGACACAGAACAAGACTGGCAGGCTTCAAAGGCAAATGGAAGAGTTTTAGGTTTCATCATTAATGGTATTTGATAATTGTATCACTTTTCCTCCTTATCCCTCATTTGGCAAACAAATTTTTCACATGTAATAAATGGAAATTCATAAGATCTCTCTTAGGGAAGTGATAGAAATAAAGTGGAGGGGGTTTATTATCTAAGAAACTAGAAAATTTGCTTTTTGGATTTTCTAAACACCGATACTGAAAAAATGATGAGCAACAGTAACAGATTAGCTTGTTTAGAACAACAGTTTCAGTAATAGTTTTTTCCCTTTTTATAGCACATTCTTTCATACTTGTTGACCTCTGATTTGAGTAATTGGGACTGAACATATTATATTTAATATTGTAAAAGCAGTGGCATCTCCTTTCAATTAGATGGCAATTAGAACAACAACGTAAGTTCTTCTAGAGATGAGCACAGTTTATAGCTTTCATTTATTTTCCAACAGAGGGTTACAATCTTTTTAATGACCTACTGTTAAGCTGTATGTAAGCTTAAGTAACAAGCTCTGCTCATCTTTCACTCCAATGTTAGACTCAACTGAGCATCTGTAAATATGACAGTGACATTGTTGCCATGGTCAGCGACAGCAAACACTTGTATCTAAACAATAGTAGCTAAAAATCCTACAAATTTCTGCTGGAGCACATAAATTTACACCCAAAATGCCCATGTTATGAGTGACTGCTTGAACTTTAATTCTAGTTCTTTCACAGGCAGTTAATGCTTTGCATTCATAGGAAAATTTTGCTGACTTTAGGTGCTGTTTCCAACAGCTAGGGTAACTGAGGATGAGCTGGTAGCCCGGTAAATTTAAGAGTCCTGTTATTTTAGATATGATTTCAGCTTGCTGTTTTAAAAGTTACAGCTTGCCCACAGACATCTCTCCTGCCCCTTGGCCAAGCATTTTCACATAGGCAGGATATCACCTATATCATCTGAGATGCCATGGAGGGCACACTGCTGGCATGTGGAGCCCTCACTCTGGCAGAGGACAGCACATGTTAAATAGCATGCTGCTGCCTCTGGCATCTTCTGCCAAAAATGGTGTTTACCCCACCCCCAGCACATTGCTAAATTCCCAAAGAATGATTGGTTCTGGCTTTTGAGTTGCTGTCTGCAGGTGGCCTCTGTGAGCCCACAGCACCTTCAAGTTGCCCGGTGTTAATCCCTTTGGCCCCTCATTTCTCTCTGTCGAAGGCAGTGCTACCAAACTTGTGGATGGGCATCAGGGTGGAGCTCCACCTCCTCACCCTGTTTCCTGGCACACCCTGTGGTTTATCTGGTATTCCAGCTCTGATCAGAAGGTGTGAGTGTGTGGCAGGCAGTCACCATCGTGGAGGACTAAAATTCCAGTGTGGGGCCTGCAGCCAGCCATCCCTCCCAGCTGTCCTGGATGGAATTATGTGTCTCAGGCAGTGATGAGATCCGTGATGAGCTCAGAGTTCTGCATGGTGTTGTAAGGCCTATTCCCAGCCATGGTCAAGCCACTCCTCACCCTGAGCTGGGGGCCACTGGGTAAGAGCAGACACCAACCCTGAATTGTAATCTCTTTCCCTCTTATCAGCTTTTCTGATGGTAATTGAGAAGGTACCTTGGTCAGTGTTATCACCTTGGCTTCGTGTTTTAAATTTGCTACTGGTGCAGGTAACTAAATTGATAGTTTTGTTTGGGGAAAGGAAAGAATTCTAGTAGTAAGACTCCCAGCTAATAAAAAATTCCACTGATTTCACTGGGAATATGCTGATCTTTCCAGCTGAAAATCTATTTTTGTAGTCGTTGTGGGATCATCAGCTTTCCTAGTGTACCTATGAAAGGAAGTTTTAACTAATAGCCCATGACAAAATTGGAACTGACTTCTTATACAGAACCAATTTATGCCTCCATATAAATACCTTTGTAAATGGTTCACAAAAATCAAAGTTTTATTCTGAATTCTTAACTCTTTCCCTGACTGGTAAATGGTTTCTGTGGCATTCTAGCTTAAGGCTCGGATTCTGGTATACACTGCAGTGCATTTGATTTCTAAATTTTGACTTGGAAGCTAAGTACTCACTGATCACAGGCTCTGAAGTCCATACAAGTTAAAAACAATAAAAATGAAAAACAAGTCAGAATACCTTTCAGCTCATTACCTTGGCACCACCTTAAGCTCTCTTATATTCCTTCTCTCATTATCTTGGATAGTATCTCTGATTTAATTCTTCCAGAAGTAATATTTGTATCTTTAACAAACGCATCCTCAGCCTCTCTGACATCATTCATTGCCCTGACCTTCACATACAGTGCATTTTTAATGTCCTTATGTGCCTCTGGGGAAGGTCACAGTGCAAGATGGTTTGTAGTCAAGTGGTTCCAAGGACCTAACTTGGAACATGGGTTGAGTCACAGCTAACAAAACTTTTTGTGCAGTAAAGATCATCCCTTTTGTTTTAAATTTGTTCTGTTTGCTCAGGATGCCCTCAGCTCCCCATCTCCCCTCTAAGAACGAGTTGTGTTATTCAGACATGTGATTCCCTTGTTGTCACCAGGTCTCATGTGAAAAGGATGGATTACGAGCAGGAGGAAGAACTGCGAGATCCACAGTTCAGCTTGAAACTAGAAAACAGTAAAGGAGTCTGTCTTTGCTTCTGATGGAGGATCCTTTGTGTTCACCGGGAAATTCTAGTGGCATCTGAAAAAATTTGATTCCAGTGGAATAATCAATTTAAAAGAGGACACTCTGGAGTGAGTGTCGTTTGTCTAAAGGGTTCCAATAATCCCTTTCCACAGTGAACAGTAATAGATGAAACAGCAAAAAACCCCAACAGTTTATTAACAAACAGAATGCCCACAAGGCAAGAAAAAAAAGATGCCTCCTGGGCAGTGGGGTTTCAAAAACACCTGCATAGAAAACAAGAAGCCTCTCCCTGTCCTGGCCCCACACACAGCCAGGTCTTGAAGATCCCATAACCATTTTTGGGGCACAAAGCAGAGGATGATGGAATACACTGTCATAACTACTCACTCCAAGACGCTGCACTGAGACACAGTACCGGTTACAGTCAAATTTCAAAGAGAGGAATAAGTGTGGAAAGAAAGAAAAGAGGGATGTAGAAATCTCACTTGATGCAGATAAAAGGAAGAATGCAGAACATGGTGAGACTTCACTGGGCCAGTGTTCCAGAGGAGCCAGTTCTACCTTTTGGAGAGGTCTAGGCAACCTGAGCACCTGATATGTACAGAAAGGTGCCATCGTTTTGAAAAGTAGAGGAAAAAGTCCCCTCTCTGAAATGGAATGTAGCATTTCCAAAAAAAATTGCAGATTGATCCATGAAGCTCACCTGTGAAAAACAATAAGTTCAGAAATAATTTTTGTAGATGTTAATCCACCTTGAAGCCCATTCCTATTCTATTCTGGTCGTAAAATCAACAATTACTTTTTCAAACAATCTTCCCAATTAGCTAGAAAAGGGCAACTGAACTGTTAGCTGAACTTCACTGAGCAGATAGTCCTATAGTAACATTTACTTTCCATTTTGTGTGCACTTACTACCTGATTATTCAGTATTTAAAAAAAAAAGAAAAGAAATGACATTTGCTATTAAGGATTTGCAAGTCCAGTGCCATGTATTCCAGTATCTAATTAGATAGATACGGCACGGCAATAGTAGAACAGTTAGTTCATCTTCCAACAACATAAGTCCAATTTTGACCCACTCTAAAAGTCAAAGTTTAATTTTTCTTGGAAGCATTGTCAAAAGAAATAAGCACCAGCTACACCTAGAAAGGAAAATAATGTTTGTAGATTTAGATATCATTAGCCTTTATGAGCTTTTGGGAAACCAACATTGTTTCTCAAAAGGATGTCTGTACTTTCTTTGCTGGGATTAATAGAACCTATCACCTTTTCTTTTGGCTTTTATAGTTGCAGTACCTTAGAAAATTCTCATGCCTCTGCCAAAGATTGTCTTAGGCTGTGTGTACAACTGCTGTTTTTCTTCAAAACCTAACAAAAATTAATTTATATTTTCTTTAACTCTTACAGACGTTGTTTCTCGATCACAATATTTAGTTGATATGTTTACTAGACTCTGTATGCCCAAGAGACTGACACATGGAAAAGCTGCAAGGTGGCCCCCTTCGAAATGAATTTATACACTCCTGAGAATGACCAATTGTCATCATCACTTTAGGAGCCTTAGAGTGTGCTAATCAATGCAAATTTTTTTCGAAACCCCAAGCCATGTGGATAAATAAGTCCTTAAATTTAGGAGGTTGTTATTTGGACATTTGAATTGGTAGAACATTCATTGACCCTTGCTATTAAAAAGCATATACTTTGAAATACTTTAATTCTTGAACAGAAGGTATTTCCATCCGCTCTAATCTAACCTGCACTTTATTAAATATATTTGTCCTAGAATGTTTCTGTAGTGTTAGAATAACAGATATGATGATTCATTCATTTCTCATAAACTATTCCATTAGATAGGAGGAATAAAGATATATCATGCACCTCATTTGCATGGGAATAAACCCTGGCACAACATGGGACACGGGCGATGGATTATGTTCAGTGTTAAAATAGTTTAATATGCATCATCAAATGCATTCCATAGCAGTAATCATCCCTATGTATCCTTGTACAGCACTGAGTGAGATTCAAACTGGCCATGACACCGAATTCAGAAGGCAACATTTCCCTGGCTTCTGCTAAGAACTTAAGAAAATTATGAGTATGTTGAAGTAAGAGCAGGAGACACTGATTGTATGCAAGACTGGTTTTAGAAGAGAGTTTGTATTTCACTGCTACATAGTCTGCAAATCGGTTTGGTGGTATCTATTTCTGATTTTCTGTTTCAAAACCTATGCTTTTGTTTTTCTTACTTACTTTTATTCTTTCTTTACATTAGCTGGTCACTAACTTCAGTTTTAAAGCATTTTTTCCTCTTTTTGAAATTACTTCTTCCTCTTCTTCGAAACCCCTTAGTCTTCCCTATGTAGGAAATTGAACTGAACTTTTAAGGAATGGTCATTTGCTTTTTCTTCGGTGACAGATTTCTCTCACTGCTATATGCTATTTATTTTTTAACAGAATTAGTCACCTCAAAGTATGTCTCAGGAAGTTGCATGTCTGCCTGTTCAAGGTACAGGTATGCTGAGGTATAAACAAGAAAGTCAGAAGAAGGTACTTACTCCACATGACATAAAATATTCATTGGTGTCTTGCAAACTGCGAGGCTCCAGAATTTTACAGGCTTTTATTGAAGTGGGATGTGTAAGTATACACCCAAAGCCTGTTTCTTTTGATACAGATAGAAATTCTGCCTGCAATCCATACTGATGAGCATTTTTTACATCTCCAGCCAACATCATTTTGCATGTTTGCTCACTAGCTGTCCCATTACAGAGATGTAATAATTTTATGTAGTTGTGGGAATAAATTGTATTTAGATAAAAGTTGTCAGACTTATATTATGTAGTCTACCTCCCCCTTCTCTTTTAGCAGGACTAAATCAATAAATGAAGACAATTGTTGCATATGGTGTTTAAATTGACTTGGTGCGAGTGGAGAGGAATGAATCAATGCCTGTGTCTCTGTATGAGGGGGAAAAAAAATGTGTGAGAGTTTATTGTTAATGGAATTTGAGGCCAAGAGTGGATGATGAAAAGGAAAAGGAAACTATTATCATGCTACAGTAAGTAACACTGAAGAAATGAAGGGATGGGAACGTTCTGTTGCAAGCCTCACAAGTTTTTCAGGGAATTAGCTTGCAGGACAAGGTAATTCAAAAGATTCCTAAAAACTGATTTAGATGCGTGGTGTGCCTTTGTGACCTTCTGTTTATCTTTCTTTTCAAGTAAATCCAAAAATATTAAGAAATACCTATTGGATATTTCCCAAGGAAAGCGATTTCTAAGAAAGTATCCAAGGCTCTTGCTGAAAGTGTCAGGGCAAGACATGGATAAAGCAAAATGAGGATTATATAACAAAGCATTTTAATAGGTACCTTGTGTATGGCAGAAGGTGGAGAGTCAAGCACGACAGTGTTTCTCTAAAAAAGCTTTGAAAAGGTGAGAGATACGGGATGGCTTTCAAATCTGTGAAAGTATTTTCATCTCGCAATATTTCACCTTTTTGGTTTTGCTTGTCATACGTTTGCCTTCTTTTTGACTAATTGGAATGATTTTTCTTCTCTTCCTCAGCCTGAAGGTCACCAGACACATGATGCAGTTAGCCATTTCTGACAATTGGCATCCTCTGGTTTGACTTCCAAATAGAAAATATTTATTTTAAATACTTGTTTTAAAGTTAAGTATGCCTTTACTATAAAAAGTTTAGTATTGCCTTTGTATTTCATCAAGTGTTTAAAATATTAATAGTGTAGTGTGTTTTGGCTTTTTACTTGTTATAAGCTCTCTGTTTTTAAGAATAGATAATAAAAAAGGAAAAGAGATTCCAGGAATCTAAGTGAAATGCAGTATATAGTGTATAACGACTTAATTTATATGGTTATTTGGGACAGATTATTTCATGTTCAATATTTGAGGAAAGGCTAAGAAAACACACGAATAGGAACCTCACACAAAACAAAGAATTATCACATGCTTCTCAGGCATTGCCCCTTTTATCTCATGTAGTTTTATTTACATCAATAGCTATAAGGGTCACTGGGAAAAGGCTTTTCAGTGGTCTTAAGCATGGTGCCAAATCTGGTGCTTATAAAATATTTTCAGAAATGTGATTTTGTCCAATTTTCTACTAATTTTAACAAACATTGTGTGATACTTGGCTGTCTTACTTCCTTTTTTTTTTGTCTAAACCACCACTGCCTACTTTTTCAGAAGATTATAATTAAACATTTTTTCAACATTTCAGGAATATTAGTAAATTTGGGTGCACCCTAAGTATTATTTTTAGGAAAATAATTGAAGCAGGGGAACACAGAGGTTGTGATCTTCATTCAACTATTCCTAAATCCTTTGAACAGGAAATCATATCAGTTTCTTTCATTTTAAAAAAGAATAATTCAGCAGTACCTCATTTCTAGGAAAGTAAATTCTACCATAGGCTAAAATAAAGTGAAAAATTGCTACAGAAATATGTGTTCCTTACTGTGTCCGCAGAAATCAAATGAGGGCAAATAGAAGCTTGGAGAAACCAATAAACCTTGTGTGAACATGGGGTTTCCTGGCTGTTTCCTTCCCAGTCTCTTTGCAAATCAAATGTTGCATTAACTTTCTTTGAGTAGGTAAAGAAATTTCTTTGTGGCCATGCACATAACCTAAAAATAAGGAAAATGTGTAAATATTTATTGCTGGATATCCTCATTATTTCTATTCCCTTTCACTCACTGGATTTGCTAGAAAATGGCTTCTACCTGTTATTAGGCTTATATTGTTATGTATTTTGCTTTTTTGATGATAATTTGGAGGACTTTTTAAAATATTAAATAGAATCTGGGTCCTGAAAGTAGAAGAAGGCAAATCCAGATGACAAATGTGACAGAGCCTGCTACTGATAGTAACAGGTGACCTTGCTTTAATTACGAGATTTCAAAAGATGGCAGGATTTAAATTTTAGTGAAAAAATTTGGCTGTGGCAGGAGGGTCTCTGTGAATGCTGTCAGAATTAATGCATTCCAGAGCTGGGGAGCCAAGATTAGCACTAAATCTGATCATAATCATCCCCACAATCACTGTGTCCTACTTCTGGGTAAGAACCTTCTCTCTACTGCTCTGCTGTAGTAATATTCCCTAGAATTCCAAATAATTTACAGAGGACTATTCTGCATTTTTTAAGATTTTAAGAGGATATCCAAGCCTAAATTGATGTTCTTGTACTACAAGGGCAACTTTTCTGACCATATTGATGCCTTTCACTTCCCCCAGAAAATCTTTTCCTGAGAAATGTAAAAAACCAAGACAATCAAGTCTTCATTCTTGGGTGTCAGATATTTAAACTGTTCATTAGATACTTGGGCCTGCAGTTAGGTCTTCAACCTGCAGTCATCTGACAGAGTCAGCGGGGAGGATAAACACTGAACAAGGATCTGGGCTTTGAATGCATTAAATGAGAGAGAAGTTCAATCCGTACCTGAATTAGTATCACTAGTCTCCTAATGGAAATGAGCAAAAGAGGGAGTAATAGGCTTCCTGAAACCAGAAAATAAATGTTTATTTTATCCTGTCAAAGCCAAAACAAATGTACCTTCCTTGTATTTTTTCCCCTCAAGGCAAAAGCAAAATCCAAACATACAATCCAAATATACCATTCCTGTTTAAGGCTCTAATAATGGAAATTAGAAGAGATTCAGTAGTGAGAGTTTCCACTCACAAAGCCCACGTAGCATTGATGTTTTATTGCCGTCACATGGGAGCAGTTTCCCTTGATGATGCTGCTTTGTGCACACAAGAAAGAAAAACAAAAACTTGTGTGTCCTAAGCAAAAGGGGATGACTGAAGGTGGAAACCTGATGACATCTGGATGACAAGCAGCCTTGAGCGTCCTGAGGGGAATGAATTTGAAGAGGATGACTACATAGTTGTGTTATGCTTTTTTCACTCTTTAACTCTGGTTTTTCAGCCCTCTGCCCAGGTGTAGATCTCTCTGTCAGCAATAGTTCCTCTCAGCTGCAATTTCACCCATGGATTAATGGTAAACTCTGTAGCACACACAAAACAGGAGGATTAATCCCCCATTTTATAAACTGAATGGTTATAGTGTGTTTTAAGAGCCATAAGAAATTCTCATAGCTCCATTTTTTAGTCTCCTTATTTCTTCTCAGCTGGGAGAAGACTTCAACAAAACACATTTGGAATGTTGTACACTATTTTGCTTCATTTCTATTCCCATTTTCTAGTGTCTTTCATCACCTTTATTAAGACTGGATTTTCTTTTTGCCTTAGGCTGATGAGAAGTACATAGCAGAGTCTGGAGAAAGACTACATTAGGAAATTTGAAAGTGGTCTATCATAATCAATCTTTCATTTTTGATGTCTTCTCCGGGTGCTCATAAATTACATTTTGCACTTCGGAAGGATTAAGAACTTGTGAGATGAATTCCAAGATTGTCCTTCCGTGTTGCAAGGAATGCATTTCCCATTTTACAAAGTGAAAAAGAGCACAAATATTTGGTGGTTGAGCACACATTCACTGTCTTGCTCTGCACTGAAATAGTTCATGACTCTCTTTCCCTGCTAAGTGTAGGGTAAGGGTGCAATCACTTGAGATATCTATGATTGAACTCAGCATGAAGAGCTTCAAAGTACTGAAGAGGAAACCTTTTTTACTTAAAATATGTGTCACACAAATGCCACACCACTTTCCATAGCAGGCAACCATAGAATGGCTCACTTTGGACCCGTGACTAAAATGTTAGGGTACTTTCTTAAATTCTGTCAAACAAGTTGTAATATGATGGGCTTCCCTAGGTGACTGTGGGAAATACTGGGAGTATATTGTGTCCTGCATGCCCAGTGACACTGGATCTAATGGCAGGGCTTGGAAAAAGATGAGCTTTAAGGTCCCTTCCAACCCAAACCATTCCTGATTCTCTAAGTTCTACAGCGATGAGGAGCACTGATTTAAAAGTACACTCTCTTTAAATTCTGTTTGCTCATGGTACAGATAATATTTTCCCCTTTCATAAGTGTAGAATTTATTTTGTCCCCATATGAATGATTACAAAATGGAGTTGTTAACATATGCTTTAGCCTCATATTTTGCTGAGGTTTTCTTCAAAGATTCTCTTTTAAAAATCAAAGTTATTTTGGAATTGTTATTTATGTGCTATTAAATTTGGGGAGTAAATCAAAGGCAAACCCCACTATTAGTATCAATCCATGCCAGATCAAGTTAGTCCCTTATAAAACGTTGCTAACTGCCTGTTATCTTCGTAGATGAGTTGTGTTGTTTTGTGTTTAATTAGACCAGCAGTGGGAAATGAATTCTGTAATTGGAATTCCACCGATGACAACTTTACACTCCATCATTCCCAAAACATTCAGTGAAAGGGACCATTCAACCATATCGATTTCAATTCCTAGGTTTATTCATGGGGACAAAGGATGCTAAATCAGTGTTAGAGATCATAACCTCTGAAAATACAGGTAGATAGCATTTTGTGCATTTCATATGCACTTAATTCTGAAAATGTTGGCAATTTTGGCCAATTTGTGCCTTGGTGAGTGCTGTGCCTTTAGGACCTCCTTCAGAGTGAGAACATTTACCTGTCTTCTGGTAACTGGAACAAATCAAGAAGACTTAACCCAGCTTCATATAACTTGTTTTAGGCAGTCTTGCTGATAGCTGATTGGACATTTTGCTGCTCACAAGGTGTATTTCTAGGTGGCATGTAAACATGGGGATAATATGTCAGGTTCTTCTTAATAAATCTAGTCCTGATCCTGGCAAGATGAGTTTAATCTTCAGGTTACACATTTGCTTAAATTTTCTCTCCTTACTAATTATCATATGGTGATTCACTTTTTCCATATTTTCTGGTCAGAGACAGGATCTACCCTAAGAATTTGGGGTTAGAGAATTTCTTAGGGGCAGAGCTAAACAGTTAATACAGGTAGTTCAAGATGTTTTGGGGGTTCCAGCAATTGATAATGAAATAAAGTGTGATTTCTTGATGTTCCAATTAGAGGTAAAGATAGAGATGTGAAGGTCAAACTTGTTTTCCTGAAGGTTCAGTTTCATAATCTGCTGATGACATAGAAACAGAGATCAAGTTCACATTGACTCTTGTGTAATTATATTTCGTGTTTTGAACAACATAAATGACTGTAAAGGTGTGAGGTTTGTCCTAACGTTGTATAATGATTGTGTTCATCTGGAATTAAAAATCATTTAACTCCAATATTTTTATAAGCAGTCTAAGGAAAAGGGGAGCCCACAACCCAGTTCACCACAAAGATTAATGGACCTTGTCACTGCTAAAATGTAGTGAGTTCTGGCATAAGAATTCCTGCCCTGCAGAGGAATCATTTAGAAAAGAACGTGTCAACCCCGCATGCTTCACTGAATGACCTGCTAGAATATTCATTAGGGAGAGACGTTGGCTTGAATATTTCTAGTAGGAACTATTTTTGCATGCAAACTCCTTACGGAATATCTGAAAGTTCATCCTAAAGGTAAGGAAATGTTTTATTCTTATATGTTAAAATTCACTTTCATGAATGCAGGTCTGAAAACAATTTGAGAAAATTTGATTTTAAATGGGAGCACGACTTAAGTCTTTAAATGATGGATAATGCAGACTGTTTAATAATCTGATCACAAGCTAAAATGGCTTTTCATCATCGAATATATTTACTGGGTTTTCTTACTGAGCATTTTTTGCATGAGTTGTAGGATTACTTTTTAAGACCGTTTTTGCTTTTATTTGAAAGGTTGTGTATTTTTTCTTCAGTGGAGCAGCCATCCATAAAATGGTCAACTTGGTAAATACCATGTCTTTGGGACATCAAGCTTGAAAAGTTTGTCAGCAGAATCAAGTTTTCCAGTTTTCACACTGTTCCAGTTCACTGCCTAGATCCACGAGGAAAGAACAATTTGAGCATGGGTCAGGATCCTGCTGTCATTATTTTCACAGCAAGTTCCCCCATCTTGCTGGATCAATAGTGATTCTCTGAGAACGGCAGAGTTCTTGTGGCACAGAGCTCACGTGCATGGAAGGAATAATTTTACTAGACCAGATGTAAAGGGACACAGTTTACATTAGCAATTAAAATTTTTCCTGTGCTTAATAGTTCATGACATAAGAAATTCAGGCTATTTAACTAAATAAATATTTGATATGAGAGAAAACTATGGGAAAAAATAATCATAGGACAATGGAAAACATATTTCAGCTGTCTCATTGGATTCCGATCAGCAGGCTTCCACAGAAGGGAAAATACTAACCCGTACTAAAAGGGTAAGGTAAGGTAAGGAAGGAGAAGAGAGTACTGTTACATATTTAATCTAATTAATTCTGGGTATTAAAGGGGAAATATTCAGGTTTCTCCTGGCACATCAGAGACAATGGGAGACTCTTATTATAGTATATTATCTGCACAGAATATGTTCAACCTCTGCTCCTTAACGTTGACACAGCATATTCTTCATGATGAATAGACCTATAGAATGGTTTGAGTTGGAATGGACCTTAAAGCTCATCCAGTTCCACCCCCTGCCATGGGAAGGGACACCTTCCAGTAGACCAGGTTGCTCCAAACCCTGTCCAACCCAGTCTTGAACACCTTTGGAATGAGGAGCTCACGGCCTCTCTGGCACCAGTACTATCAGATTTCTTACATATCATTTTCCTCTGAAGCTGAACAAACAGACGTTGAAAGAAGGAGTAGATGTCATCAGGTTTGGCTGCACCTATTTTGGCAGCATTATCATCTTCTATTTTGCTTGCTTCACAGAAAGTCTTCCAAAACCTGTGTGTTCCTGGTCATCAAAGGGATAAAAATGGACAAATTCAAGGTGGTCTTACTGAAGTCATAGGAAGGAATACCAAATTTGTTTCTTTGAGTCTACTGAAGCTCAGTAGAACTGGGTGAATTACTCGAGTGAAAGCAAATGATTTTTTCTTTCCTGTTAGTCTATGCTTGTTCTTCATTCCTGAGAGCACTTGCTGTAAGAATGACTTATGTTTATGTCTTTAGAGGGCAAGGTGAAATATGTCTCATTTTTTCAAAGCAGATTTGCCTGTCATTAAGACCAGCTGCAGTATTTGTAGAGTCAAAGACTGCCAAACTGCAGCTGACAGGGACAATGGGACAAGGAAGATTGGCAAGCTCAGGGATGATGGTCAAACCACATGCTAGTCACAGGACTGCTTCATGCTCTCTTTAGTGGCAGTCTTTCTCCTGCTGTTTTTCTCCTCATGCCAAATCATGCAGCTTTCCTCTTCCTGCCCTAATAGACCACCCATCCTGCTACATATGCAAATTTTACCATGCCTCTGCTGCTTTGCAGGATAATATGCTGGCTTTTGACTGGCAGACCAGAACAGCTGTGCTGGTCTCACCCTTGGATGGACATCTCTTGCTTTCAAAAGCAACTTTTTTAATGCTTTCATCCCACAGGAGGTATTCATTGGAATCTCTACGTCAGCATCACTTTTTTGGGGGTCCAGGCCAATGCCCCTCCACCTTGACTGGCATTCATTTTTACAGTTAAATGCCTGCTTCATCATGGCCCAACTTTGAATTCTGATCCAGCTCCATAAGCTGGCCCACACAGCCAAAGGGAGGTGAGGACTTGGGCATTGTCATTACCATCAAGGGAAGGTCATTATTGTAGTAAACATGGCAATTCTCATTTACCTGCAAAAGGACATAACAGTGTTAGGAGATAATAAGAATCATCAAAAATGTATGTGAAAAACTAATTTATTCCAAGCAAATATAATAGTTCAACACGCAGTTTCTGGCAAAATATATAATCTAGCATAGGTTCATCTTCTAAGGATTTTAAATCTATACAATCAGGTTTAATGAAGAAACATAAATATATGTGTATGAATTCAAAAGAGACTGAAAGCATAGTTTAAAATAAAAAATCCTTAGATTTTCAAGATGAGAAGCTATAACTGAAACCCACTAGCATGGTTTTAGATGCCTTCTCATTACAAGAAACCACACAGCAATAACGAATAGCTGCTCCAAGTAAAGAGCGAGAAAATGCAATAGAAATGAAAATAATCAGAACCAAATAAATATTAAATACAAAATTTTAATATTCTTATACTTTCCAGTAAGTTGCAGTACAAGTAAACTTGTTCAGATATCCACTATAGCCTTATAGTGAGAATGTAATCAATTTCAAGAATGTCAGTGAGGCTTACCATAATTTTACAAACTCTAATAGACTTAGATGAACACCACAGAAACATCTTTGTAAATATTTGATAGACATTTTATTTTGTTTGCCATCTCTCAATTTGCATGGCATTAAATTCTGTTCATCCTGTTCCTTCATTCTGAAGCAGGGACTGGAGCTTTGGGAGTCTGCATGGTTAATAGTGTTTCCTGATATTGTTCCTCCTTAAGTAAACTGTTAGGTTAACTTTTCCTTAGTTGGCATATATGGACCAAAATTTTCAATCCACACTTTGTCTATTTAGCTAGAAGCAGTGAAGTCCTGAATTTGCCTTCTGTTAGCAATTTAGACTTTGGATTCAAGAAGAATCTAGTTCCAGGCTTGGTGGCATGTAGTAACTTCTGCAGTGTTCCCTTGCCCTCATCTACTTGTTACTGTCCTCAGGTGCCCACTGCCCCAGGAAATATTGCTGTATTGATTTTTTTTTATTTTCCTCTTAGATTCCCATACCTGGAACTGATCACTCTAAAACCAGCTGGGTTCTTATGTCTGACAGTCTGCAGTTGCTTTCTCTGGTTCAGTAAAGCTGCCCTGTTACAACAGAGGAGACACTTGTGGGTAAGAAGGAACTGGAGTGGAGCCACAGCATTTAGGATGGAAGTCTCCAAACAATGGAAAGAAAAATTGCAGCCAATAGCAAGAAGACAATATCAGACACCAAGAGGGAAAAAAACCCACTTTTTATTTCAACCAAGATGAAATTCTTCATACATCCCACAGTAAGATTTCACAGGGATTACAGACACCAAAATTTTCCCAAGTTCTCCATGATTGAAAGTAGCTGAATTAATGAATTCCATTTATTTTTTTTCTAGAATACTTAAAAATTACAATCTTTCATAAACATTTGTGGTGGGTTGGCTCACAAATGTGTTAAATCATTCACTATGTCATGTTTGGGGAAAAGGTCCAAAATAGCTCTCCTGATTAAACTTCCTATGAAAATATGCTGCCTTTTCAGAGAGTTTGGGCTTTTTTCAGCTGAAATACTTTTATAAAGGAAATCCTTCTAAACAAAAAAATCAATTTTGCAATTAGGAATCCCTGTAAGGAGCTAGTAAAAATAGCTTCTTTGCTTTAAACTTTTTGCTTTTGGCATCTGTAATTTCATACTGAGCATCACGTGAATGCATTATTATTTCTCAGTTAACTCTTGGCTTTTACTGCCAAAGGTATGGCTGCAACACAAAACTTGTTTGAAAGACACTGACCTAGAGAATCTTGCATTAGAAGCCTACAGGGAATAAGTGAGGTGTGATGAAGGTTGGGTGGTGGATTGACCTTCATCTGGCCCTCACCCAGCTGCTCTCTCACTCCCCCTCCTCAAAGGGAAAGAAGAGAAAATAAAATGAAAAATCTCATGGGTCAAGACAAAAGACAATAAAATTTTTCACCAATTATTGTCATGGGCAAAAATTGGCACTTGGGGAAATTAATTTAATTTATTCCCATTTGAAATAGACTTGGAGGATGACAACAAAAGACAAAAATGACAGCTCCCCAATGCCATAACTGTTTCTCTCTGCTCCTCCTTCCTTCTCACACTTATACCCTGCTCCAGTACAGGTCCTTTCCTGCAGTCCTTCACAAGCCATTCCAGCGTGGAATCTTCCACAGACTGCAGTCCTCCAGGATAAATCTGCTGTTGTGTGGACTCTCTGTGGGTCACAGCTCCTACAGGAAATATTCCTCTTCTCCCACATATTGTCTTCTAGCCTCTCAATATTTTAGCTTGGTTTTAACAGCTGATTCTGATATCATCTATTTGCCATTTTGTATATTCCACAGTAATAAAATACAACCTACAAACAGCTCATTGTCAGTGTCAGAACATATTGTCCCTTTCAGAATGTCTCTGGGGAAGAGATTTTACTGCAACTGCTGAAATTCCATCTTTAAACCAGAAGTGCATTTGTCCAGATCAATGTAACAAAAATTTGTTGCAGTGGGATGTCACATCTTTTCTGAATAAAAATGTTAATACAAATATCCCTGAAATCCCATTCTCAAAGTGAGTATGCTGACTTTAGTACTGCCAACTGCTCAAGTTAGGAGAAAAGTAAATGCAAACCAGTATTTTGATCCAAGTTCTGTTCACTTTATGTTTGTTCCATTCTCATATTCATTCCCAGACATTACCTTTTGGACCTCATGTGAAGCAATTGTTGGAGCTCACTCAGTTTGACCATTCTGAATATCATTACAAATATTATTTCCTATGCCTGTTCAAACATAATAATCTTTATATAGATCTCTTTCTTTTAAGCATACTCCAAACTTTTTATTTGTACAGAAAATGAAGCAACAGTATGTTAGAAGATCATTGGAAGACCATTGAAAATAGTCAAACTTTCCTAAAGTTTTAGGAAGTTGGTGATGAAAAACATATCTAAAAAAGCTAATTGCACTACATTGAAAAAACATGCCCTTTGAATTCTCGCTGCTGTTCCTCTGAGCTCCTCAGAGATTTTTTGTGTCAGGAAGTGGAAAACACTATCTTTTTTTGTGGTTACTTCACCTTTTCACAAAGATTTTTATAGGAGCAGCAGATGATTCATCACGTTTTTTCTACTAGAAAACTGATACCTGTTCACTGTCACATGTGAAGACCACGTTTTGGCTTCTTTAACTGGATTGCCTTTGGTGGAAGGCCAGCAGACACAGCAGATTAATGAACTTCTTGTTAGTAGTCAAAATGCTGTCCTAACAATATCAACAGCATGTCTACTGAGATCAGCTTGGGTCCTGTTGGTGAGAGCTGAAGTTCAGTGAACAATTAGTGTCCTCTGCAGGAACCTTTAAGAAGGGCGATTGGTTAGTTTTTATTCCATGGTTTTTTAGGTCAGAAACTTAGATAGTAAAGACAGAAGACTTAGGTAATAAATCCTTTAAAGCCTCATTGAAATGAAAATAGGTTTCCAGGCTTTTTATTTCACCTAATAAACAATGCTCCTGACAATCTTCTTCCTTTTTCTGCATAAATTGCAGTCCTATATAATTTCATCAAATCAAATCCACAGGCATAGGGTCATTTATGCAATCACTCAGTCTTCTGTTTCCTAGGCAACAGACTCATCAAGAGATGAAATATGGCCACCCACTTTCTTATCCTGTGTTATTTGTTCTCATGCTAATCCATATAATTCATTAGTTTTTATCTCCACCTCTTATTTCCCCCTTTACACTTAGTCACTCTGGTTGGATGTTGAACATTCATTTATTCCATCATTTGTACACAAAATAGAACATTTATTTATTCCATCATTTGTACACAAAATAGAACAGGTATTTAGAACATTTAAAAGTTGACAAATTAATATACTAAAGACTGCAGGTAACCTACATGTAGATCCTTTTCTCTCTGAGGGAAGGAAGAAACATGTCTTTGCCAACTTGTACAGGTTTGCAGGTAAAATGTGCAAAACAAGAAGATTGGAAATGTGTTTCTTTAATTTTTTCATCTTTTAGATCAATATATAGAATTTAGAATGATTATTTCTATAATCAAATTCCAATTATTGTTTGCTTTTAAAAATACTAGTAAACTAAATTCAGCAATAATATTTTATGTCAATTCTAAATGCTTCTATTGCATGGAAAAATTATTCATCCACCACATCCAGATAGGGACACGTTTGCTATGCTCTAGCAAACAAGTGTAATTGTCAAATCTGCTATGTTCTGTCTCTGGGTGCTGAAATTTAATTTTATTTTAGAAATATCCCTAAAGGTTCTCATTTGCTACTCTTTGTTCCTGACCAACACCAACCAGAGAACACCAGCTTGTTGTCATTTTGTGGCTCTTATTCTTGCAACACAGTCTCTGATTCATTTTCTCGGGGCTGACTTCACCAGGCCATGGCAATTCCTCCATGACAACATCTGCTTGTGGGAATCCAGAGTGCAGGGAATATTATTCTGCCTGTTTTGAAGAGAAAAACCCCCCTGGACAGCGTGGTTTTTGACCTTTATACATGGAGAAAACTCCCTACCATCTGGGAGGAACTAAAATCTACACAGAAGTGAACTAGGTGATAGAATATGATGTGAAGATGTCACAGGGTGAAGAATTTAGAAGTTTTAGGTTTATTACTGTAGTGAATAGATAAATAGTAAAAGTTCCAAGATGGAGGAACCCTTGTAGTTTTTATCTCCTTCCTTCTCCTTCTAGTCCTCCATATTCTGCAGCAAAGGTAGTTTAGGATGATTGGATGAAAAATGCCGCAGTTCCGGCCTGCGTGTCGGACTGATTTACTGAGCATTGGATGAAAAGTAAAAATATCTGTCATTTCAATTTTCAATTGGATAATTTACCTATAAAAAGGTTTTGGAATCTTGATAAGCAGCCATTTTCTCGCCTTCTCCTGTCATGTTCTGTTCTACTGTGCCTTTCTAAGCTGATAACACTAGAATAAACAACTATCTGAAGAAGCAGTTACTGTGAGTTCGCCTCGTCCGTCTGTCAAGTTCCTTGCAAGGACTCTAAAGGACTTTAAAGGGCCTCTCCCAGCAAGAGAGGCTGATTTATGGCACTACCAGTGTCATCTGCTAAAAGCTCTAAAGCTCTATGACAAAACCTGGCTCATGGTTGTTGTGTATCCTCTGCTCAGAATTCACAGTAACAACAGTTGATCACAAAATGATCTAGCTCATCAGCCCAAATTAAGCTGGGTTCAGTATTCCATTAGGGTATTTTCTTCCCACTTTTATGCTGGACATGGAGAATGAGGTGCAGCTACACCGGTTGTGGAACACAGCAATGAACGAGGCCATTCGGTTTCCTTTGCTTTCTCAAGTCTTTTCAGTTTGGGGTGTAACCCAATTATTTTAAAAGCAAGCACATTGATTGCAAGTACAAAAAGCCCAAATGGTGTTCTCTAAATCTCTTTGAAGAGAGTGACTCACCCAAATTGCATTCAGCTTTAGAAGAGCAGAGATGTTCAGAACATTTGCTCATGCTGCTTTTGATAAATGCAGTTAATTACACAGTTCTACTGGGCATTGAAACACCTTCATTGAAACCCAGGAAGCAGGAGAGAACAGTCAAAGGAACCATCCTCTTCAGAAAACTTATTTGTAGTATAAATACTACAGAATTCTTTCACAATGAATAAGGACTAAAATCAGAAGTTTCAAAGAGTACAAAAGAATTGCATTAAGATTTCCCCAAAAGAGAGGCTGAAGTTTGATTATGAGATATGATTTTATCTCTAAGTGCATATGAAAATAATTTCTACTTTATTACATCATATTTACATATAATCCAGCCCATGCTTATAGACATTTAATTTATCACCCATATTAAATATTTTTCCCCCTTGAAATAAAACAAGGGTTTTGAAATTTTTCTCTATTTTCTCTGAAGCACAAGAATTTGTCTTAGCAAGACACAAGTAACAGAGTCAGGATAATACCTGGTTTAAATGACATTTTGAATGTCCTTTGGGAGTTGCTTAATGTGTCTGTCTTGCAGAGTCAGCATTCGGAATCCACACATTTTGACCCGTCTGTGATAATTTGTCACAAATTCTAGGCTATTCTTTGTCCTAATCAAGAGTTTATAATGTATTCTTAAAACTGTTCTTCTCCTGGTTCTCCCTATTTGCAAGGTTTGTGTGTTTGCTTGAAAAGTAAAAAACGCAAACTTTATATGCAAGATGGGAGATGCAAATATCAAAATTTTTCTCTCATCTTTTCTGCAATATGAATGTCAGCTGCTCCTTCAGAATTTTCTTAAGCCTCCCAAGCATCAGCAGTTTCTGCATCCTTCTTTTAAATAAAGTTTTAGCTGTTTGTAGTGTCAAAACTTTGTAGTCTTTTGTCCTAAGTCTTAGGATTTCATCTGTATGACTGTCACCCCTTGCAGTTTTCAGAAGTTCTCTTTGTATCATTGAGGAAACCTTCTGTAACCTATATAGGAAAACCTTTCAAAACTGTACATTCATTTTTAATACTAATATACCTGCACATATCACCGAATAAATTCACTAGTATTATCTAATGTATTAATATTGCAATAGCTAATAATCCTAAATGTTGAGTCAGAATTCCATAAAATTCTATATGGCCGTCTTTTTCCTTGCTTTTTTTAACCATTTTGAGTCAGTCTCTTATTTCAATCAGGAGAGAGCAAATTGGCTTTTGATGCCCTGGATGTGACACCCACATCTGGCCTGTTAAAAATAATTAGCAGCTTAGAAGTGAAATACGATGTGTGTAACTGTATGAATGTGTTGACACAGGAAGCATGTCACAGTTCTCTTTCTTAACAGGGACAAGGGAAAACAAAAATGCAAATCCATATGGACAGAATAAAAATAGACCCCACTGCTTAAATGCTCTGAGGGTCCTCATAGGTCTGCAGAGAAAGTGGGAGCTGAAGTGAAAAATATTTTGTTTAAAAATCTTAACTCATGACTGAGGCTTTTAGCATCACAGAGGATTTTTCTTCCCTGTTTTGCCTGGGGAGGCATTCTCTAAATCTAACAGGCTTTTTGGTGTTGCAGATATGTGCTTGGGAGCGTGGAGGATTTTTTTGACTTTTTGCTCATGATGTTTTCTGAGAGGTGACTTTCACCTGGGAACAGTCTCAACATAGATGTGGCTGTGGAGGCATCCTGCAAAGAGCATTGAGGGATTCTGCCTGTGTGCAAAGTGAAGTTGCCCAGTAGAGCAGGGAGAAGGAGCTGACATCTTGAGAAAGGAAATGAAAAAGAAATGAAGCTTTGGATGCATTCTTGGGAGCATCATGAAATAGTGCTCTGCAAATTCAGCAGGATGAGTGTGGTGCTAATGAAAAAAAAAATTGGTTCAAAGCATCTGTTGTCAGTTTTTAAATTATTGACAGTTGTTTATTGTTGTTATTGTTATTATTTTTCTGTAGGTACTTCGAGAGTCCTCCAAAGGATCATCTGCTACCTTGTACCATTTCCTACCCATTTTTCTTTTTTTCCTCTGGTACTCTCTGTTCATTGTGTCTGTATTTTAACTACTCCACTCTGGAAATTAATTGTGAGCAACTTCTGTGTGGAGAACAGGGACCATTTAGTGGACAGTGAGGCAGAATTAGGGTTGCCAGTGTGATTGGCTGTTTTTAAGGGCACAGCCATTTCCCTCACTGAACAAAACGTAGCACATACAGAAGTTGGTGAAATGATGTCTGCTGTGCCTCTGCTGTTGCTCATGTTCTTTAAGCATGTACTCAGTATTATTAAGGTTACATCAGTTACATTTTTTCACTTGCCAGACAGTTTTCTGTGCGTGCAGTAACTTCCCTACTTGAGCCCCACCTCATTTCTTACTCAGAGAGTGCAAGTGCCATTGATTTCATCACTGAAAGTGCTGGAACTCCTTGTAACTGAGAAAATATATTCCAACCTCTTGTCTCCTAAACTTTTATGAAGCTACTATTACTAGAATAATTGTACTTAGAACACTGTTGAAGAACTAGCATTGTATTCTCTACTGCAAGGTAACTGCTTGAAAATGCTTTGTGCATGTGTCTATCAGCTTAATTACAGCACTTGAATTCATTTTAGAACAACAGAATGCACTAAATATACAAACTTTCCTTGAGAAGATTGTACCTTTGCTGTAGTGGTATTCGCCTCAACATAACAAAGTACAGTTGGATTTGTATCCCTTGATGTCTTTCATGTGCTTTTCCACTCTTCCTTTGACAAGATGAAAACTTTTGGCATCTCTCAGCAGGGAAGTCCATGGACTGACCACATACTGCATGAAGCATAAACTGTTATTTGTTAGAAAATTGACTTTTGCTCGAGAAGATACTTAACAGTTCAATGAAAACCTCACAATGTAATTGCAAAGGTTGCAATTTTATGATTTTTACTCCAGGCATTATTTGGAACCAATGTTTGATAACATTTCACAGGGACTTAATAACTTACAGTCTTAGATGGTAATGGGAGCGATTGCATTGACTTCAGTGAAACTGAAGACTCCCAAACTCAAATGACTTCTGAGGAGTTTAAAATACATATAGCCAAAATTCTGTTTGCTTAACACTTCACAAGTTCCTTGTCAGGGCTCATGCTTAGAGCAATCTGAGGTCAGATGAAATGAAAAAAGATCCCCAAGAGTTCACAGTAACCATAAGTTACTTTTGAAACCGTGACAACAGGGTGCTGGAGCAATGGAGCAGTGAGGAGTGCCCAGGAAGAAAATTATATAAATCCTTGTTTCATTGACAATTAATTGCTCAAAGACATTGAAGCACAAACTGTCATAGAATATAAGGTAAAATAATAACTTGGCTGCTGATAGGATGAAAATCTCACCTCAACTTATTCTAATGCTAAAAAACACCACCCCAGGGACGTTTGTATATGTAAATTATAGTATAATGAACTGGACCAAGACCCCAACATATACATTAGTCTTGTTAGATAAGTGTGAGTGATCATTCACCTGATTCTGCATCATTCTTTCTTTGTTATCAAAAGCCTGGACTTATTTCCCAGGTGTGCCAGTAGTGTGAGGTGCCTGGCACCCTGTTCTGCAGAATGGGAAGAAAATAAATACCTTGACTGAGTGTGTTGATTAGCTCTTGCATAATGGATGAAAGGACTTTGCTTTAGGGACAAGTCCACCCTTCATTCATTAGTAATTAGAGCTGTAAGAAGGAAAGAACTGGCTAAAGCAGATGCAGTGAGGTAGGCTGGAAACTGATACAGGTTGTGATATTTTCAGTGTAGCTGCAGAGCCAGCCAGAATCTCACTTGACAGTGAGATAAAGTGTAATAAATAGGTACTCTAAAAATAGAGAACATCTCTTTCAGGTAAGTGAGGGGCGGCCTCACAAGTGCTGGGTGCAGTTTTGGGTTCCACAACGTAAGATCTAGAGCTGTTAGAGAGAGTCCAAAGGCGGGATATGAAGATGGGGAAGGGCTTTGAGGGACGATACAAGGAGAGACTGAGGGCACTTGGTTTGTCCAGCTGGAAAAGAGGAGGCTGAGGTCAGACTTCACAAGGGGCTGCAGCTCCTCCCAAGGGGCAGCAGAGGGGCAGTTCCAATCTTTGCTCTCTGTGACCAGGGACAGGACCCAGGGAATGGCTGGAGCTGTATCAGGGAGGTTTATGTTGGATATCAGGGAAAGGTTCTTCCCCCAGAGGGTGCTGGGCACTGCCCAGGCTCCCCAGGGAATGGGCACAGCCCCGAGGCTGCCAGAGCTCCAGGAGCGTTTGGACACTGCTCTGAGGGATGCCCAGGGTGGGATTGTTGTATGGATGCTGAAAAAGCCTCAGCAGAGAATTTCTTCAGCTCTCTGCAGCAGTTCGTGAGAGCTCTGTCTTTCTCGTGCTGAACTATGCAAAACATGATAAGGTTTCTGTAAACCGAGTTTGCTATCTTGCACCTGCAAATATAATTAGAATTGTTATGATTTCAACTAGGAGAATGAACGATGTGAGAATTGACCAATCACTCTGGTAAGTAGTTAGCAAGAGGTCCAATAATCTTTTGCCATTTAGGTAGGCACTAAGAGAACTAAACACATAAAAACCCGTCCTTTGTTAAATAAAATAATTCCATCCATTCTCTTGACTGCATTCCTGTCTCTGAGTCTTTCTTAACCCTCCGGCCAGCAGCTGCAGCATTGTTGGGGTGTCTGTGCAGGGCCAGGGGTTGGACTGGATGATTCTGGTGGGTCCCTCCCAACTCAGGATATCCCACGATTCTATGCCGTTTTTTAAGACACAGATTTCTAATGTTACCTTCATTGATGCACAATAAGCCACATGTACATGATACAATGATGATGCAAATTTCTTGCCTGATGATGAGGATGCAAATCTCTTACCTTACTGGATGGCAGTGTGGAATGCCCCTGGATGTGAGCAGTAATAACATTACTTCTGTTTATCCCACATGGTCAGCCTGCAAGCCCTCATCTGTCTACAGTTCCACTCTGCAGTTCTTTGATGAACTGGTGGTGACGGAATTCATTACATATAAATAACTCATCTCCCGAGAATCAAAAGTGCCTTGTTTGCAAAGAAGACTTCCACATATACAGCAGGTAAAATTTCGTAGACCTTTCTGCCCCTCCTGACAGGCTGAGACTGCCATTTGGGGAGGTACAACCTCTTCCCATCCATCTTAGGGAAATGTTCACTCCGAGCAACTTGAAATGATGTTCAAATTGCATTTACCCAGAGAGCTGATTCACTCTTGGTGTAGTAGGTGAGGAGTTTCCTTTTTATAAGAATAGACAGTGTTGTTTTCATCAGATTCTGGGTCGAAAGCTGCACTTTCATGCTTCCCTTTCCTCTCGTAGTTTGTATCACGTGTGAGCTGCTTATCTGAATGAAATCTGCATGAATAAACCATTGCTTTTAGGGACCACATAAGAGAGGGCTCTATGCTGATTATTGGTTTTAGCCATCATGTGTTTGTTTAAGACCCAGAGACTCAGTTACCAAACCAAATCAGAGCCAGAAAAAAAAGGCTTAAAAAGTCAATTGCCTTGCCTTAGGAAGGCCAAAAATCACAGAGTAATTCTCAATATTAGATACCAAAACTTTAGCCCCAATGGCTATTTTAGGGGAAGATCATGAATCTAGAGAAAGAAAATTCTGCAATTTATCTTCAGTAAAGCTTAAGCATTAATTTGAAAAATAAGTCTAAAACAGAATGACATAATTTGTTTAAGTAGCACTGCAAAACAACTTTGAGACCTGTTTTCTTGGCCAGGGTGTTTTCCTGTACAAACTCTGATAACATCAGAATGGCTAGAGGGATAACAAAGGAGAAAACATAAATAAAATTAAGTTAACAATATTTAAAACAAAGATTGTTTGTGAGAGTAAGAGGAAAAGGCTGCTTTGTGGACTAATACATAAGATTACTTTCTGGATCTTCTTCTGCCTTAAATTACCTGTCCAAGACAATAAACACATTGATGCATTAGATTTCTTTCTAATTGCAATGTTTCCTACCAGGGACTTCAAAGAAGCTGAATAAGAAGGCTAGTCTATATTTGTTCATCTGTAAATTGGGTAAAAAATAAGAATAAATTAATTTTTATGTAGTTAATAATAGAGATATTGATGATGTGCTTCAGAAAACCAGGGAAATGTTAGATAAATGCCAGTATTACAATCACAAGAATACACTTGGACTCCCTCTGTGAAGACAGCATGCAATTTGATAATATATATCAAATTATCCAAGTAAGAATGGAAACAGACCAACAGCTTTTTTACATACTGAAATGAAAAAATTGAAATTAGAGATTCCAGCTGGCACTTCACTCAGAGGAAAATACTCCAAGAAATCAATGGTTTTACACAAGACAGGAGTTCTGTCATAGATGAACAGAGAGGACTTTTTCTTTAAGATACATGCTGTTTATCCCATCTTCCCTGGTTTGTAATAAATTTGTGTCTTATCACTTCCATTGTTAATTCTGATTCTTTAAATTGAGCTGACAACATTACAAAGGGAAAAAAGCAGGAGTGGAGAAGATGATGGATACATTTTGTGTGTGCATGCCACGGACATGGAAACACAAATAGGAGAATATGACAGCGCCGTAGGCTGATAGAGAGGAATTTCAAGTGTCCTGTGTTTGGAGGGGTCTTAAATATCCCACCTGTGGTAGAGTGCCTTTCCCAGGCAGATCACAAAGATGTTCCCTCTGCTCTACAAACCTTTTATTTCCATCACTGCAGCATTTTTGTTGGCTGCATTCAGTGTGCAACATTTCTGAGCAGTTGATGGGCCTAAATAAGGATATTAGATAGAGGTACTCTTGATCTTCAGAAAGATGCAGTTTAATTATGAAAGATTATTTAATTATGAAAGGTTATTTAATTATGAAAGATTATTTTGATGCAGCTATAGAAAAATTTACAGATTTTGCTTTCTTACCAGCTGAAAACATCAACTATAAATTGTGCAGTCATTAGTTTTCCTTACCTTTGAGGAATTCCTCAGTTCTTTCCACAGCTGCAGGTAACTGTGCAATTGAATCATGTGCCTTTATCTGTATACAGGTTATAAATGTGAAGGTCAAAGATCAAAGTATCAGCTGTAAGGAAATACTAACTTTAACATCAGTAATTCTGTATGTTTCCTTCATCCAAACCCAACAGATATTTCTTTGGAAATTTTTCCCTACTATAACTTGATATATTTGTCTCATCTTAAAATTATGAGGAAGCAGCTTCATACTCATTATTCCAGCTTTGAAAACTACTGAGGAATTCACGTCGCCACAAAAAAATTTAAAAACAAACAAACAAACAAAAAACACCAAACAAAAAAACCCAACCAAACAAAAGAAAAACAACTGAGACTAATATAGATAATGATTAGGTAAGCACTTTCAAATGCAAGGAAATAAAAAATTCAAAACTTTTTCAATGTTTCCATGTTTACAGGACATAATGATTGCAGAAATTGTTGTGCATTTCTAGCAAGCATACACTTCTAATTGTTTGCTCATCCAAGTGAGCTCTGTAGTTTTGCCCCACACTGATCATTCATACCTCATGCAACAGCAGCATTTGTGTGATTGTGGCACAATTTCCACGTGCTGGCATTCACGATGCCTGTGGGAGCACATCGAGCTTCTGGAACACGTTCTATGTCTATAAAATATTTATTCAGATCATGTAAAATTATCAAAGTTCATGCAGCATTTTTCTTGAATAATGATTGTATTTTGTAAAGGATACTTGTGGAGACAGAGCTTATTTAAACCAAGCTTTTACTGCTGTAGATTTGTACACAAACAATCTCAGTGAATTCTGCTTATCAGATAAGCTTTTGTCTGGTCTGTTTAATTGCCAACACAACATTTTTCTACAGCATCAGAAATTAAATTAGCATGAAGAAAAGCCTATAGAAAGTTCTATAAATAAAAGATAGCTTATTAGCAATAGCAATGAAAATAAAATCAAATTAAAAATAAAATTAATATTTACTGCTAATAACAGTCACTTAAATTACATGGTGCTTTTCCTTTTTAGTTCTAAATTGGCATTCTAAAAAAACTCATTTTTACAGCCTTTTGGAAAAGAGAGCACAGCAAGCTCAGATCCATTTAATTCAACAAACCAGAGAAGATCCAAAGTAGAAATTGTGTTTAGTCAGTCCTCTGCTGTGCCTTGTGCCACTGAACAACTCTGTCACCCCTATTTACTGTTCATTTATTTGCACAGGAAGGAAGGACAGAAAAGAAAGTCAAGAGATGTATATACTGAGTTAAAAATGTACCTAAGGCTCCTCTTCCACTACAGAAAGCAGAAATAAATTAGCCCCTAGTAACACTCACTGATTTTTGATACAAAAGGTGCTGCTTTCATTGAGTTTGTGTAGGAAAAAGCAGATGGTTGTGCAGAATCGTTCTGAGTTGCCCATGGCCATCCTGGGAGGTAACTGTGGCTACAGATCTTTCTGAATGCTGGTGACTGCCCAGCTCCCTGGTCTGTCCAAATCTCCCTGGAAGAGATATCCAAATATCCCTCTGCATCCTGGAGGGAGGACACAGTTCCTCCTGGTTTAGCAGCACTGGCAAAGCAGCACAATGTGCATTTACCAGATCATTTCTAAAAGCATGACCAAGCACTGGCCCTAAACTGGAGCCAGGTGAGCCCCAGTGGTTCAGGCCACCAGCCTGATGTGACCCCGTTTGCTGCAGCTCTCCAAGCCTGACACCTCAGCCAATTGCTCACCCAGTGTAGGATGGATTTGGCTGCTCTGGACATTTGTCTGGAAGGATATTATGGGAGACAGCATCAAAAGCTTGGCTAAAATCCCAATCCACCTCATCTATTGGCCTCCCTTGGTCAGCTGGATGGGTGACCTTGCCATGAAAGCTAACAAGGTTGGTGAAGCAGGACTTTGGTGAACCCATGGCTGTGACCGTGAACTGTGTTTTCTCTCAAGTTTCTTTTCCAGTACCTCCCAGAATAGTCTTGTTCATCATTTTACCAGGCACTGAAGTGAGACTGACTGGAGCAATGGAGCAGTGAGGAGTCCCCAGGAAGAAAATTATATAAATCCTTGTTTCATTGACAATTAATTGTTCAAAGATATTCAAGCACAAACTGTCATAGAATATAAGGTAAAATAATAACTCTGTAGTTACCAGAGTTTCCCTCCTTACCAGCTTCCAGCCAGCTGGGACCTCCCAGGACTTCAACACTACTGCAAAAAAAATGGAGAGAGGTCCCACAATAACACCAGCCAGTAGCTGTCTTTTGAAGAAACTTATGATACAAACTATGATAAAGACAAAGGGAATCAAAAAACTCCATGGATGTGAGGCAAGCATAAATATGTGCAAGAAAGACAAAAGCTAATGTTTACTTCAAAAGGCAGGACAGTAACAAAAATAAAGGAAAAGATGGGAGACAATTGTTAGGGGTCCAATCTGAACATGGAGTCAAGCAGTATTGTGGAAAAGATGGATGAAATTTTGACTTTTTAATGGACTTGAATGACTTGCCACTCCTAAATTTTCTTATATTTGTACACTGTACTAACTGCAGCTTAATAAGTACAGGTTTTTTCTCATTCCTAGGCAGAAAAATGAGCAGAACAACAAGATAGGAGTTGGTGCTGGGGATTTTATGGTTTACAATTCTGGAACTCTAGAATTCCGTCAGGCTTGTGGCTGTGACCACTTCCCTATCCCAAGGAAACTACTCAGTACTGAGTACATAATCTGGAATTTTAAACTGTTAAAACATTGATTGGGTTTCCATAGAGTTTTTAGCTCTCTTATAATGGATTTTCTCCCTTTTTCCCTTTAATCAACTTTTGAGGGTAGAGCAATACAAAATTGTGACAATAAAAAAAAGAAGAGATATTTCTTTAAATAATGCACCTCCTTAACAACTGTAACAACAAATCCATAATTTTTCTGTATTACAAAGTGACACTTCCAGTCTATTTAGGCCTTGGGGTGCTCAGCAATAGGTAATCTGTTCAATAGACACCTTTATTCTGAACAGTGTGAGTCCAAGTTTCCCCAGGGCTGTAGGCTGAGTCAAATGCACAATTTAATTGAATAGTACCTGCATAGACCAGAACTGAATATGAATTTATATTTGAAAGAAAACATTTTAGTCTGGCATTTACCCATAGATTAACAATTGGGTTGTGTGCATGTATAGCCAGAGATATTTAGTTTTCCCTCTGTGAGTGATGAATGAGGAGTATTCTGAAACTAAAAAACATTGAAACCAGAAGCAACATGCATTTGTTAAGTATCTCCATAATTAACACCTGTACTTGGAATAGGAACGATTGTTCACCCACTCTGCAAAAAAAATCATGCTTTTTGTCAAGGAACAACTTACAGACTTACACAAGTGTGCTGGATTTATGAAAATAATTCCATATTTTAAGCTATTTATTTTATCCTGCAAAGAAAATAATTCCATATTTTAAGCTATTTATTTTATCCTGCAAAGAAAATTTTTAAGGGAATTTTTTTTTTTTTTTTTTTGCCTTTAAGTATTCATGGAAATTTGTGTTAATTGGCTAATTTTCATGTCCAGAAAATTAAAGTGTCCCAGTAGTTGCCATAATATGAAGACAACAGAACTGGGTTTTTATGGAAATGTACTCTATTCTGTAATTAAAACAAATTTCTACAGAAACACTGGTGTTGAATGTATGTCAGTGTTCCCAGTTGAAAGCTTTTTTAATTTTGTAACCCAAACAACCTCCAGCTAGAACCTGGGGGTCAAACTCTCCACTGTCATGAGGTTTTACATAATATGAAGAAGTTAAAACATGAAAAAAATTATGAAGAAGTAAAAAACGATTATATTAATTCATAGATGCAATTTTTGAGGGGTCTGTAGGCCTTGCTCATTGTGTGTGAGACCTGGGGCCACCTGGGGAGGCAAATGGCTTTGAAAATTCTTCTAGTTGAGAAGTGCTTGCAGGGATTTGGTTTTTTGTTGCTAGAAACTGACTTGTCATAATAATATTTTGCAGCACTTTTTTCTTAAATATATGAGTTTAAATCCATTTTTGACAGTCCAGTGATATTACAGTGAGGAGAAATTGCACTATTTTAGAGCTGAAATCATGTTTCAAGTTCACAACACAATCAATATTTGCTATAAATTAAAGAGACATCTTTCCACTGGCACAGCCTTATTTGGAACAGTGGAAAAGATGTGGAATTTTACAAAAAGAAGGGACAAGTCAATGATTTATCTTTTTAAAATTCTGTCCCTTCCAGGATTCTTTAATAAAAATCTTAAAACCATATATTTGACTTAAAAATATTTTGGTCACAACAGGCTGACCTAAAGTTTAGCCATGTGACTTCTTTTTTTTTTTTTTTTTGAAGACACATGTTAATCTTACAGTGAAAAAAGCGCCAATTTTTAGCTCTAAATTTTTATATCCAAGTGATACAGTGATTCAGACACAAATTGGGAGCTCAGGAAGTCAAAAGTGGTGTTCAGAAACCCTGCCCTTGAGGGGTTTCTTTGTGCTGCTTCAGCTCTTTATACAAGTGTTGCAGTCTGTCTGCTATTACACACAGCTGCCTGTCAGGTTTTAAAATGCATATTCATGGTTGTGAACTACTTTGAAGGAAAAAACGTCCATGAGCTATAACTTCACAGGGTCAGTTTAAATTGCTGGATTATAGAGGATTACCAAAGCCATGAATTATATCAGTTTAGTAAAAAAAACCCTTTAATCTTTGTGTTTTACTTAAATCCAGTTTTTCCAAGAGATTATGTCTTTACAGGGATTATAAAAAATTTAAAAGTAAATTTAGATACACATATTCAGTCAGGAAATCTTAAAATGCCACTTTTGTTATGGATCTTTTCCTGTTACGTTTGATGAATGCAACTGAAAAAATACAATTCCCTTCAGAACACCTCATATCTAGCATCTTAGACTACTGGAAAATGTTCTGTTAGGAATGAAAATATTACATCACATCTCTAGACCTGTCTCCAGCCACGGGACAACGGAAAATGGAAATGATTTGGAGGCAACATAATGAAACTGCTGTTCAGGTTATGTCAATTCTTGCTCCTTTTCATTTCAAGCTGAAAAGTGCATCCAATCCTTATCACCAGGTATCCCAGCCACAGAGATTTATTCAATACAAAAGATTTTAAGAGTTTAAGGGGAAGGGAATACACTCACCAAAACAGAAAATCCTGTCTTAGATTAGTCTTTTTTGCTTAGACGTAATAGAAAGCAAAAGCTGAGAACCTGAACATTAGCTTAATTCACTGTGAGGTTTAGTTGTTGAAAATGCAGCTGTTTTTTCACATATCAGGTGAAATATTATTGAAAACTTCCACATAAGCAGCTCCAGGATAAGACAAACAGCAAGTCAACAAACAGCATGGGTTGGAAAGCACCTCTGAGGTCTCTAGTCCTGCTCAAAGCAGGTTCAGCTACATCAGGTTCTTGCCCAGATGAAATTTTAATGTCTCCAGGGACAGACATTCCTTATCTCCAGACCATCTGTCACAGTGTTTGACCATCACCATCAAAATACATTTTCCTTATTTTGAGATGGAATTTCTTATGTTCCAGTTGATGTCCATGGTCTCTCATCCTTTCCCTGTGAGCACCTGAGAGACGCTGGCAGCCACACATGGGGTCCCTTTTGTCTACCAGAATCTCCAGGTCCTTTCCTGCAGAGCTATTTTTTAGCCCAGCTGCCCCAGTGTGGGAGTTGGGTACTCCACACAAATACAGGTTCTTATCTTCACCTCTGGGGAGCTTTACCTCGAGCCCCAGCAGATGAGAAACGGCTGCAGATGTTGTTTCAGGTTGTTTATTTCTCCTTATCTCTGCCAGCTCTCAGCTCCGGCCGCACATCTGATGCAGCCGAGTCCGAGCGGGCACTGCCCAGTCCTGGGCTGTCCCGGCCTTTTTGTGCCCTTTCCATCATCCAACCATTCTTCACAACGGATTTATTAGTTACTGTTCTATACCAATTCATTTGCACCTGTTCTAGACACGTCATTTCTACCTCTTTTTCATTCTACCAATCATTTTGTGCCACCACCACCAGAGAAGATGGAGGAGAAGGAGAAGGAGAAGGAGAAGGAGAAGGAGAAGGAGAAGGAGAAGGAGAAGGAGAAGGAGAAGGAGAAGGAGAACAGGGCAAAGCCCAAAATCCTCCATCTTAGGCCCTTCGTCCTCATATTAAAAACCCTAAAATCTACTTTTTTACCTTGTAAAACACTAAACCACTACTCATTTTCACACTCTGGTGGCTTGCAATGATTCTGGCAGTGTTGGTAACTTTTCCCATGGGCTGAGGCCAAAGCCGGTGCCATTCTGGGCTTCTTGCCAGGGTCTGGGACCCCCTTGCTGGGGCTCCTGACCTCCCAGGGCAGCCCGAGGCGTGCCCTGAGCTCCCAAGGCAGCCAGAGGCGTGCCTTGGGTTCCAACACCCCAGGCTCCATCTCATGCCACATGAGAGGCACAACACTGTGGTGCCAACCCATTCCTCCAGCCTCTAAAAGTGTCCCTGATTAGCAGCCCCACCCTTAGTCTCCTTCACAGAGAGCTCATGGATATTGCACACAAACTAAGAGTCCACACCATCCTACTGTCTTAAGTCATTCATCAAATTGTTCACTGCTACTGACCCCAGAGTCAATCCCAGAATGACCTTATTGTCAGCTGACACTTTGCTGCTGATCACCAGCCTTTAAACTCTAAAGTCCAGGAAAATATCCACCCAGTTTATTCTCTACTAATTCAATCCCCATGTAGATTTCACGCACAGTTTCTTTAAAGTTTCTAAATCTTCCAGAACTAGAAGGTAAAAAGGACCACAGTTCATGTTTAGATAGTATTGAAAATTCTATTAGTTACTTCACCATTTGTATTAACCTCTGGGATAGGCTTAATCTAGATTACAGTCTCCACTGTGAACAAAAAATAGAAAAATACATACTGGCCTTCAAATTTTATAGAGGTCCATAAAAATCCTCTATTTGGTTATGAATTCTTGGAAAACACACAGTTTGCAGAGTTTAAAAATCCTCTTAGCAATGTTATTATGTATCTTCATGTTACATTGTGTGTTTGAGGCCGACAAGTACAGAACACCATTAATAACTACGATTTCTTTTATTTCTATTGGCACCTAATTATGTAGTTAAAAGCTGAGCTTTGGGCCACCAGTTTAGAAATTCTTTGTCTGTGGGATTAAAAATAACACAATCCAGGAGCAGAAATGCAGTCCACATAAGTTTTTAAATGTCCTCCTGCAACCTAGAAAAATACTGTAAATTTGTATAGTGTGGAATTGGTTTGCACTGGCATAATCTGAAGCATGTGAATATTGGGGGAAGCATTCCCAATGGTATCTGATTTGGCTGCATGCTAACTGGATGAAACCAGACAAGGATATATTACAGTATCAGTTGCAGAAAAGGAGGCAACAGACTATATAGTTATAATCGAAGAAAAAGCACTGATAAATAAAAATCTCTTATCCTAGAATGGTTTGGGTTGGAAGGGACTTTAAAGCTCATCTCATTCTACCCCCTGCCACTGGGAGGGACCCCTTCCACTCTCCCAGGTTGCTCCAAGCCCTGTCCAGCCAGGCCTGGAACACTTCAAGGGATGGGGCAACCACTGCTTCTCTGGGCTGTGCCAAACTTGCCAGGGCCTCACCACCCTCACAGGGAAGAATTCCTTCCCATTGTCCCATCTCACCCTGCCCTCTGGCAGTGGGAAGCCATTCCCCCTTGTCCTGTCACTTCAGGCCCTTGTTCGAAGGCTCTCTCCCGCTCTCTGTTTTGATCATTTTGGTGGTGTCTTCTGGATTTTCTGCAACAGTTCCATGTGTTTATATTGGAAGTTGCAGAGCTGGAGGCAGCTCGGCAGGTGGGGTCTCATGAGAGCAGAGCAGAGGGGCAAAATCCCACCTCCCCTGCTGCCCACACTGCTGGGGAAGCAGTTCAGGACATGGGGGGTTTCTGGAGCCACTTCAGGCTGAGCTACAGCAACCAGCAGCCCAAGTCCTTCTCCCCAGAGCCACTCACAATCCCTTCTCCCTGCAGTCTGTACTCACATTGCTGTTGTACCGAGAACGGAGAGAAATGACACAATCCAAGTTCAGGAAAAGAACTGCATGGGCCCTTTATTATTTTACAGACCCATTTTATACCCTAGTCTGCATGAATGACATGAATTGGTCATTGATCAGCCACCTCCCGTAGAGGTTGGCTAGAACCCACAACACCCATTTCAAAATATTTTTCCAGTGTACCGCAACAAACTTAGAAAAGAAGCTGCAGGTGTTAGAAAGAGAATTTAGTTTACAAAACCATAACAATGTTTTTCATAGCTTTTGTGAGAAACACAGAGCTCTCACAGGATGCTGCAGAAAGCTGGAAAATCTCTCTGCTAAAAGCTTTACAGCATCCACCTACTCATGCTTGGGTTTGCCCCAAGCCACGTGCAGGACCTTGCACGTGGCCCTGTTGATCTCCATGTGGTTTGTGTAGCCCCAGCTCCCCAGCCTGCCCAGGTCCCTCTGGATGCATCCCTTCCCCACAGCCTGTGAATGCACATCACAGCTTGGTGTCACCAGCAAACCTGCTGAGGCTGCCCTGATCCCACAGTCCATGTCCCCAACAAGGGTGTTAAACAGCTCCAGTTGCAACACTGACCCCCGAGGAATGAAATCATCAGTGGACATTGGGTCACTGACCACAACATTCAGAGTTTGACCATCCAGCCAATGCCATATCCCTCTGTCAGATCCACGTGTCTCAAGTTTAGAGACAAGCATGTGGTGTGACAGAGTGCCAAATGCTTTGCACAAATCCAGGTAGTTGTTAGCTGAAGCACTGCACAAAACCAGGTACATTTGAGCAGCTGATGCCTTTTACTGAGCACATGGTATTAACACCACTGTGTGATACAAGTGACTGATGCCAAGGTAGTAGTGGCTAGTGGTTTCCCTCCTTCTAATGGATCACCCTCTTCACCTGCTCTAAATAATGAAACTAGAACAAGCTATGGAATATGCGAAGCTCAGCAGCAACCCTTACACATGACACGAAACTCTGATGTGCACAGCTGTTTAATTTTATGTTTTGTCAGAGCAGTGTTTCGGAAGGGAGGATAAATTAGCTATAGCCATGGGGGAAAGAGAAGGTGAAAATGAGTTTTATTCCATTCACATGAAACCAATGGCAATGTATCAAGTACATAACAGGCTTGGTGTTTCATCCAGGATAACTGTTCTCTGTTTTCTTGAACTTTTTTTTTTTATCTTATTTTCTTTTTCTGTTTTCTGAAACAGCCTTTAAATTAATCTGAGAAGACTCTTGGAGATATAGATGATGACACAAGTTATATGTGGTGAAATTAAAACACTTTTTAGTCTTTTTCTGACTTAAATAGTTCCTGAGAGAGAAAGAAAAGTATGGTTGCTCTTCAGAGTATTTAGCCTGGTATGTAAACATATGTATTATGCTATTCCATTTTTTACTGTATGAAAAATGACTGTAGGGTGAACCTCCATGTTTCCTCCATAGAAGAAAACCCAGCTGATGGCAACAATCCTTCTGTTCCTTGCAGTTCATCTTTTTTTCTACACATATCAACTGAACTGGATGTCAGCCCTTCAAACACACTAAATCCCAAGGGCTGTTCATGATGGAAAAATACAGAACGGTTGTAGGCAGCAGTGTAATTTTCTTTGCCACTCTCTTCTGTCTTTTACCAAAATCTGACAACGTAGGCTTGTTACCAGAAATGGGTAAAAGTACAAACTCTTTAACTCCAAGGTAGCATTAAGAAGCAAGCATTTTTCCTACAGAATAAGCATTGTGTGGTTCCATAGGCCAGTGGGTTTTGAAGAACAAGCATTGTATGAACCCACCAGGTACCATTAATTCATCATCTGGCAACATTCTCCCCCTTTAAGGCTCGGGAAGCTTGTTTTCCCTTCAAGCTTCCTCACTTAACTTTGCTAACCTCACAGAAGTTCCTCACCTTGCATTAGCAGTCATGTTTTTAACACAGCATCATAATTACAGTTATTAGTATACTAATTTAATTTCATTAAAGCATCATAATCACAGTTATTAGTGCAATTACAACCATACTTTGCAGAAACTCAACCAGTCAGAGAAGCTCCAAGTTCTTTCAGTGTTTTATTTAACCATCCCTTTTCTTTTCCTGTTCTTAACTCTCTGCTAGAAGCAGCAACAGCTTTTAATCTCTGATTATCCAGTTTAGCAGTCACTTTGGAAACACGTACACAAGTGTTGTTGTTTAAATTCAAATAACCACACACTCTGTTTTCATATAACAGCAACAAATCTAAAGCAAATCTGTTTCCTAGGCTCATTTTAGTAGTTGCTTGCAGTTGTTCATTTTTTTCAACAAATCCTAATTGAGTTGCATTAGCTAAAGTTTCCATTTGTCCGTGTGTCCATCATGAGGAATCATCTCCTTGTGTTCCTTTAAAACTTGCATCGATGTTATTTCCTTCCCACATGTGTTCCCATATTTTTGTTAAATTACCCACTAAGATTCCCCATGGCACTGGGTTTTCTGCTGAGGTTGGTGTTGGCAAGCAAGCTGTTACAGAACTCTAAGCAAAAACACCAGCAACGAAAATGCCCCCCACAAAAAATAAAATAGAAAACAGTCTTGTCTCCTCCATATTTTCATGCATAAAGGATTATCTGCCAGTTCACAGTGACAGGGGATTTCTGGTTTTACCCATGAGGGATGAAGCAAAGGCTGGCCCCTCAAGGAAGGATTTCTTCCTGATGTCTGATCTAAATCTCCTTCACCTTAAAGATAATGGAAAGGAAGATAAAGGTTGAAATCCGAAAAACAGGGATTTAGAGGTATTTCAGTAACATGTAGAAGTACAGTTCAGGTGCTGCTCTGAAATGTCGTGTAAAATAATTGGGGATGATAATCCCAATCTCTGGACAACCTGTGCCAGTGCTTAAACTCCAGTGTTCTCAAAGTAAATTGCAAAGATTGAAGCATGTTAAACAGTGCTGGAATTAACATAAATTCCTGTCTCAGCAAATTGTTGCCTTAAGAATACGTTCTCACCGCTCACTGAACAAAATTAAATTGCAGTTCAAGGGATAGTTTATGATTACTGCTAAGACCATGTGTTAAATTACCCAGCACCTAAATCATCTATATTTGATCTGATGTGTAGATTTAGAAATGTTAGATATAGGGTGAAGCATATAAGGGTTTAAAAATTAAGTACCCAGCTGATGTTTATAATCGTAAAAGTAATGTTCAAAAACTGTATTGTACTAAGAATATGGCAAATGCTGTGCTGTAATAACACATCTTGAATTCTCAGAGGGGTTTTTTCCAGCAACTAAGACTAATCCAGATAATTTTTTTCCCTTGAAGGCTTGTATTATCTTGAGAAGGCCTGGCAGATATGTCCATGTATAAAATAGTTTTTTTTCTGGAAATAACCCTACTGTTATAAGACTTAGGTGAAATATATAGCAATGTATTTTTACACTGAAGCATGAACATGGAAATCAAAGTCACAGAAGTATATTTGCAAATGCATTTAGTAATATCAAAGACATTCAATTTTCCTCTTTCACATCCACTGTATAAAAATCTGCCCAATAAAAATGTTTGATAGACATCCTTGTCTAATTTGGAAAATATGTGAGGTATTTGTACTTGCAAATTTCACTTTTACTTTAAAACACTCAAAGGAATTATTTGGCAATTTTCTACTAGTATCTAAAAATAAGGAGTCAAAATTAATAAGTAATATGGGTATTACAGACATCTTCCAAAATATGGGATTGAATGCATAAGTTTGTAGGATGCTTTCATAAATAAAGAATTTGATATTCCATCACTAGAAGTTTGTAGAATGAGTAAGAAAAAGCAAAAGGAAGTGTGAAATAGGCAGCAGCTCTGTGGCTTTGGAGGGGAGAATGAGAACACTAAATTAAATTAAAATTATTTAATCAAATTTAATTAATTAAATGTAAGAGCTATTCTGATTTCAAATCACAGTTAAATTACTTTATTTTGGAACTTGCTGGTTTGGGACTTCCTTTGGCTTTTTTTTCTTGGTGGTACCTCTGAAGTTCATAAACCTTTACATTTAAATTGAACATATTAAATTGAACATTAATTAATTAAATTAGATTTTTTTCAGTTATAGATGTATGTCAAGAAAGCACAAGTGAAGACTTGATTTTGTCCCATTTATAAATTAAAATGACCAATGTGATAGTGTTAATTTGTTCTCGATCAATACCAGGAAAATACTCTTCCAATTGATCACTGTCCTGGTTGTAACTGAAGCAGTTCTTACCATGGATGAGAATTTTCCCTCTAGAACAAATTTAGGATCGTTTCAGCAGACAGAGTAGCAGAAAAATTGAAAATAAAATGCTTTATTCCAGAGATTAGTAAGTGCAATTTATTGTTATCACTCCCAAGAAGCAGCTTCTTTATTTGCATACGATTCTTACCATCTAAAGAACTATCCGAGTGTTCATGAGGCTGCAGTTATTTGCCACTTTTACCTTATATTCAAGCTAAGTTTCTGAAATATTTGCTCTAGTGGACTTTGTTCACCTAGGCACACAGAACTAATGAATAGTAATAGCTGAACTCCAAACAGATTCCTGAATTCTCTAGATTTTAACATTTTTTTTGGATCCTTTTCCCAGAACAGGGAAGGCTTTCTAGTCATTAATATTTGGAAATAAATATATGTACCCTCTGGAAAATTCTTAACAGCAGTACTCTGCATTTATGCCTTATTTTACTGATTAAAAGGACAGGAATCATTCCTTCCTTCAGTAGCTCTTGTTAACTTCTTTGGAAAAATCTGTAGGAAAGGTGGTCTTCAAACATTTGGCCAGGTCTTTCATGCAGGAATTTATTCTACTTGCAGTAATGACCCATTTAAAAAAAAAAAAAAGGGGGAAATTGGAAGGACACTTAAGATGTGACTGTCATGGTTTGCTACCTTTTCTCTGGCATCACAGTGACTCCTGATAGGGCAACCTCAGCTCACTCATTCCCTAAATTCAGAGTCCTGCAGCAGAAATTAGGGTTTGAAAACAGCTAATTTAGGACTTCTTTGCCCAGAACCCTTTATCTACACAATGCACAGCTTATACAGTTTCCAGTGTTTTCACATGGGCATTCTAAAAGTAGTACAGTGGACTGAAAAACTGAGAAAAGTGTCTCTGAATTCAGGTGGTTGAGTTACCTTTTCACTTAGTGCAGTGAGGAGAGTTTGGGTAATAGTTCAAGGACTAAAATGTCGTTAACATAAATAATATCCAAGTTATAGTTTATCCATCAAAGTGTAGATATAATTTAAATCCTTTGATTTTGAAGAAAACCCAATAGTGTCTTATTAGGATATCTATAAAGCTCAAAATGGGCTACTTATTTTATAGAATTGGTTTAAGGGTAGCATATTCTGGGTTGAACAAAGAGGAAGAATGCTAATAATGGAAATAAATACATTTATTAAATTGAAATATAATGTAACTTGTTTGTTAACATTTTAGTTTACAGGTTAAAAAATTCAGTTCCTAAGAATGTAATAGTAAAATTTTGAGGCAGCTGATACACGTTAACATTCAGCTTGATTACTGGACACTAAAGTCTTAAAGTCTTAAGGGACTTAAAGCCTAAAGTCTTATAAAGTGTGGAAGTCTTAAGGTCTATACATTTGCTTTGAGATTTTTCAATGAAAGCCCTATGAACATTAAAATTAACTGTATGTAATACTTCGGGGTTTTTTTCACCCCCATGCATTTGTTAATGTCATCGATTAAAGACTAATATCCATGTTGAGTTTTCTTGATTCCTTAGGCTTATAACAAAGCCTAAGCACTAGTTTACTAAAACTTTTAGCATGTTAAGAGAGCTGGAGATAATTTGTGTTTTATTTTGTAGATAAAATAAGTATATGCTTCAATCCAATTTGTAAGCACTGAAAATAAGTTAATTATAAAATAGTACAAGGAGGCAGATTTGTGTTTCAGAATTTTAGGGGGTGCAAACAAATAAAACTTGTACCAGAGCAAGTTTTCAACCTGATGGGAGCAGATCATCTCTAAGAATTCTCTTGCAAATTTAATTTTTTTGATCCACACCATTACAGTTGTGTTCCAACATCCAAATTTTAACTACTGATGTTGTTGTTTTTGCTGTTGTTGTTTTCCCTAGTGACTGCAATCATATTTTTTTGAAAAAAAGATAGGGATCAAATTTTTCAGTGTCTGACATGAGTAAAACAACAAGAAAACAAGTTAAAGCCTCATAGGTCTCTATGCTCAAGGCAGCTTATGGCCTTGCCAACCAGAGTGATTTAATTGACAAGGGATTCTTAAATAACAAAGAATGGATTGGAATGGATTGTTGCTAAAAAATGTTCTGCCTAGAATCTCCTTATCTGAAGCGTTTCACTTGCTGCCCTTTACCTCAGCCTGCTTATCTGACACAGTTCTGGTGAAGAATGAGTTGCATAAACTAAAGGTACATAAACTCTGAAACTGGCCCATTTGTAAAGACCACCTCTGCTGCTCCTAAAGCTGTAGCAGGAAACCACTTCTCTTCTTACCTAATGAAAATTGTGGTTCTAGTTATCTCTGTGCCAGTAGGCTTGGTTACCAGGAAAAGACTGAGGAGAATTTTGGTAGCTCTTGAAAATCCAATGAAAGTCACTTTTGAGTTAATACTTGGTGTTATCTGGACCAATAATTTTATCAGGTTGTTAACTTTCAAGTAAAAATTGTCATTTCTGGGCTTGAAAATATATCAAGCTTGTTTGTTTTATGAATAACATTAATGACAAAAAGGTACTGCAAGAAATAATGTCTTGTTGGTTTGTTTTAAACTAACCATTCTGTGAAATCGTAATTTCTTAAATATCTTTGAAATTATCGAAATATGTCCATTTGCATCCCATACCTTAAATTGCCATAGCATACTTCAATTTCTCTCACAAACACTGTGGAATATTTTCTCTGTAAGTGTATGTCTCCCAGTTTTCACTGGAGTTAATAAACCTAGTTTTAAAAAATATGTGGGTTTATGAGGCCAGGGCACATATTTTCTATGTTCTCATGCTCACATGCTTCTTGTGAGATAAATACACTTTGTTTCCCTTTATTGGTATATGGGGTCATTCCTGAGTGGAATGTGGACTATGATTGTGTGTCAAATATATAACAAATATAACATGGTGCATTCATAACACTGTGAATTTATTAAAAATTCACACGGTGCAAATTTCCTTGGTGTCTCTTAGCATATAATAAAGATGTATGTTGCATACAGCCAGAGTAACCTGCTGAAGTTTAAAAGGTTGCTTTGAAACAGCACTTTGGCTTTTACTGAGCTAGGGAGAGAGTATTCAAAATTTTCTCCCTTATTTTATGCAGTAAGAAGTAAAAGGGGGGCTGGGGGGGGGTGGGGATCAAACATTTTTTTTTTTAATTGCATTTAGCAAAATAGTTCAGAGACCCGGACAGGCTGGAGACGTGGGCCTGTGAGAACTTCAGGAAGTTCAACAAAGCAAACTGCAAGGTCCCACACCTGGGTCAGGGCATTCCCAAACATGGATACAGGCTGTGCCATGAGTCGATTGAGTATCCCTGCAGAGAAGGGCTTGGGGCTGGTGGTTAATAAAAACCTGAATATGAGCCTACAGTGTGTGCTCACAGCCCAGAAAGACACTCAGGTCCTGGGCTGTATCAGAAACGTGTCCAGAGAACTGAGGGAGGAGGTTCCATGCCTTTACTCTGCTCTCTGAAACTCCACCCGTGTCCAGCTCTGTGCCACCAGTGCAAGAAAGATTACTCTGCTCAAGTGGGTCCAGACAAGGGCCACAAAGATGCTCAGGAGCTGGAAAACCTCATATGTGAAGGTGCTGAGAGTTGGGGTTGCTTAGCTTAGAGAAGAGAAAGCTCCAGGAAGGGGGCCCACAGGAGATGTGGAGAGGGACTCTTTATCATGCAGTGTAGTGATAAGAGGAGGGGTAAGAGTTTCAAGCTGAAAGAGGATAGACTTAGATTTGGTATTAAGAAGAAAATCTTCCCTGTGAGCCACTGGCACAGGTTGCCCAGAGAAGCTGGCAAAGGTTGCACAGCACCATCCCTGGAAATGTCCAAGGCCATGTTGGAAGGGGCTCAGAGCAACCTGGGATAGTGGAAGGTGTCCCTGCCTCTTATGATCTGTTAAATTAAAAATTTTAGAGAGATGCCTCTGCCCCAATTAAGGTGCAAAGGAGACTATATGCCCAAGTCAATAGTATGGATTCTATTTAACAGTAAATGAGAGAGACAGAGAGAGAGAGAAAGAGAAAGGAAAAGAGGTGGAAAAGAGATGGGGGGACAGAAAAAGAGTGACAGAAACAGATTAATTAGAAAATATCATCGCTCTGTGGATCCCAATGGCATCCTGTTGATCCTCTCCAGCTGGTCTTGGTGGTGAGGGTCCCCAAAAGACACAGAATCCAATATATTAATATATGTTTGGGCCGGGTGGGAAGGCCCAGGTACCTCTCCTGAAGGGGGGCCAGTTTGACACTGCCTTTTGCAAGACTCTGAATCAGCTGCATCACTTTGCATCATCTGCAGTCATCTGTTGCAAGGCTCAGCAGTGAGTCTGGGGAGCACTTCAGGGGTCTCTGATGGATTCTGACACCCCCTCAGCTGCCTCCCACATGGATGTCCCATGGACGTGGCCTTCCCGGGGTGGGGGGCTTTACACTGAGCCAGTTTTTGTGAGGGAGGAGGGATGTTCAGTGCCTCTGAGCAGAGGTCACACCACACCCCCAAAACTCTCCTCCTTCCCTTTTGGTAGGGGGGAGTCTATGCAAACCTGGCCTCAGCAGATGAGCCTGAGGGCTGTGGCCTCCTTCACCACAAATCCAGCCAGGGATGACTTTCAGGACAGCTGCTGGGTTTGGCTTTCTTGCAGATGCCTTCTTCTCCCTCAGCCTTGTTTGCTTTTTACTGAGATAATTGAACAGTGTCCCCTTTATCTCATCTAAGATTCCCTTAGGGGGCTAAGCTCACAGTCCAGGGTTCCTGTCAGGAGACATATTCAGGGTGGGGTGGGCTTCGGTGATGCAGCTTTGCTGGTGCAGCTTCATTAAACAGTTTTGCTATAATGGGCAAAAGTCCTTCCTGACAATGTTTATAAGCCGTGAACCATGACATTTCAGTCTCTGACACTGCCCATGGCAGGGGGTAGAGCAAGATGGGTTTTAAAGGTCCTGTCCAACCCGTTCTGTGATTCTCTGATTATGTGATTGCCTGATTCCACAATTCTGTGATTCTACGAATTATTCCTTTTTGCTTTTGATCACCTCCAGCCTTATTTCTTTTTTTTGTCTTACAAACATTCTTTTCACTTTTATGAAAAGTTTGAATAGCCAGATGGAGTATTTGTACAGGTGAGAGTAGCCCTGTAATGATCACTTGTGTTTACTATCTTCCTGACATCCTTGGGTATAAAAGCACCTTGATTACTGCAGCCATGTATTGATAAATAGAGCAGCCAGCATATAGACAAGACACCAGGCAATGAACAGTGAGAAGATGGTGTATTTACCATATATTGATTATTCAGATGGGAGAGACAGACTGCCCAGTAATCACATTGTAAAAAGCATGCCTCTGAGCCTGATTATATGAGAAAAATCTGTGACATTGCTAAATAATTGTGATTTCCTGTGTCATATTTACAAAGGTGTTGATATTACTACCCACATAAAATAAGACCAAAATAATATACACGTGTATATAAAATGTACTTGATGTACTATCTGCAGTTGCAAGATACATATGAATACAGTGGGGAATTTTAAGCTATTAGCAATAAACATTTAGGGGAAAAAAAGAAATTATGTCATGCTGCTTTTTCACCTTCAGCTCAGCAAGAATCTGTAGCAAGCTTTGTTTTGCCTGTGATGTTTCAAGACCAAGAGCAGTTACAACTCGTTGCAGGTATGGATTTGAAAGCTCAGCATGTTTATGTCATGGTTAATCTCTTCAAATTATTTTTCCTGCAATAGCTTGGTCTTAAAGCTCCACCCAGATATAAGGATTGCAGTAACTATACTTTCATTCACTTGAAGTACTAAGTGTTGTAGTCATGTTCATCCTCAGGGTTATTGCTCAACAGAATATTAACAACTGATAGTTGTTGGAAAAACAACCATTAAACTACAGCTCAGTTCCCAGTGAATTACTAGTAATGGATATGTTATAAAATCATTAGCCAAGGTATCTGCTGAACTGTCTGAAATGTAATATATTGTCCATAAACAAGTCCTGCAAACAAATTTTGTTTGCTCTTTTTCAATGCCTTTGATTCCTTAAAGTAGCTGCTAAAATCTTACACAAAAAGAACAATTTTAAGAGGTTGAGATTTAACAATTGTCCCAGTCTTGTCAGTGATTTAGTTAAGATGGAGCTGTGATCTGTGAGTGAGGATTCTGATCTCAGTTCTGTTGATGCAAGCTTCTAATAAATACAGTGAAAGAATACATATAAAATACAGGAATATCTCCAGAACAGAATATCAGTCAGAGCCAAATTAAGCCCACTTCTAAATTTTGAATCACATCCCTGGGTGTAAGCAGCCAGACCTGCCATCCAGCTTGGGCATAGCAGCATTGGAAAGAGCGTGTTATGGCATCCAGCAAAATCTCTTTTAAGCCTGTGTGACGTCTTGCTTGCTCAGGTGACACATCCATACCTGCTCTTAAACATGCCAGGTCCCCACGGCACTGCAGCTGAGATGGAGACATCCTTACAGTTTAGAAATCTGTCCTAGTTTATTAAAGACTGATTATTAGCCACTCATTCCAAACGGTGAGCAGCAATTACCAAAAATAATGATGTTGTATTACTCATACAACTACCAGCATGCCGATGTAAGTGGGCCAGTACATGCTTTTCGTCAGACCAAATATTCAAACATGATCCATGGTGTTTATAAGCCAGTAAATTTTACAGAGTCCTAGCCAAGCACTGTTGCTAATTTGATGCACCTATAATGAGCTGACCATCTCTCATTTTCTCTGAAGTTGTTTATTACTGTAATAGGGCCTCTTACTCATTAAATCTTGTCAACATGACTGATGCTTAATACAGTAGCTAAAAGATTATTAAGAAAAATGGCTATCAAGAACATGATGGAACAAATAAACCCTTCTGCTGAAGGTGTCTTTTGGGGAAGAATCTCATTTCAATACCATGTGAGGATTTGGTTAATTGTTGCTGCTCTAATACACGATTCCCAGAAGACTCCAACAAAAGGAAATCAAGAGGCTGAATGAAATCCGAGCAGCACAAAAGTAACACTGTAAAGTTTGCAAAAATAGTGAGGAAAGTGAAATTATTTCAGTAAAAAGATAAATTGAAAGTACTGAGCAGGTACATCAAGCAGGTCTGCTCCACAAACCAGGGCTTGTAGGCAGCAAGTGCCACAGGTCTCCTGAATGCCCCTCTGCTCACATCTTAGCTCCACAGAGGCAGAAGACACTCTTAATTGAAGCACGATTTGTTATTTGCAGGTTTTTGTTCTACCAAAAAAAAAAAAAGAGTAGCAGACTCAAATGAGGGGAGAGAAGCAACATTTGAAAATAGATCTGGAAAAAAATTAAGCCATTAACGATGCTGTCCCATCTCACGAGCAACTGTTCTCAGTGCAAAACTGCAGCGGCGTGGGTCACTCTTCCTCGGGGTTCAAGCCGCCAAGGCCAGGCTGCTCCAGCCTGGAACAGGGCCCCCTCTCTCCTCCCGGTGTCCCACTGGAGCACAGCCTCCTCCAGGCATCCACCTGCTCTGGCATGGGCACCACCCCCACGGGGTGGATCTCTGCATCCGAGGTGGCTATCCCCCGTGGATCCCCAGGGGCTGTGGGAGGATCTCTGCATCCCCCGTGGATCCCCAGGGGCTGTGGGAGGATCTCTGCATCCCCCGTGGATCCCCAGGGGCTGTGGGAGGATCTCTGCATCCCCCGTGGATCCCCAGGGGCTGTGGGTGGATCTCTGCATCCCCCATGGATCCCCAGAGGCTGTGGGTGGATCTCTGCAACCCCCGTGGATCCCCACAGGCTGCAGGGGCACAGCTGATTTACTCATGCCTTCACCTCAGCCTGCAGAGGAATCTCAGCTCCAGTGCCTGGAGCACCTCCTGTCCCTCCTTCTCCACTGACCTTGGTGCCTGCATGGTGTTCTCCAATCACGTTCTCACTCCTACTCTGGCTGGAATTAAAACTGCACCACAAACTTTGTTTTGATTTTCTTCTCAAATCTGTTATCACAGAGGTGTTACTAGCCTCTCTCATTGGCCCACCTTGGCCATTGCCATGTCCACCCTCAGAGTCATCAGGGATTGGCCCTGCCGGACATGGTGGAAGCTTCCAGCAGCTTCTCACAGAAGCCACCTCCATGGGCCCCACTACCAAAAACCAGACCATGCAAAACCAGCATAAGAGTATACAGCAGAATTAATTTAGGCTCTTTCCCAACAGTCTTCTTAATTTTTTAATTCACCTAGCTGATTAATAGTCAAGGTATCGTTACTAGCCATGCTGTCATCATTCATGTTGTGCAAGGCTTACATTTCTGAGTGTTCAAGATAATGTGACTTCAACAAAGGGTCACAGTTATTTTAATACTGACAGTATAATCAGTATAATTGTGATTTATTAGGATAATTCACTGTTCACTGCATTTTAATAACCTTTTTTAACGAGATTCAAGAATTGGGCTAACATCCTATATAAAGGATGTTTCTTAAGGCTATGATGTGGGGAACGGTATAGGTCAGATTCTTATCTGCTTTAGTTTTGGTTACAGTCAGAGAGTAATGCTGAATTATTTGAACTGAGCAACTGGCACACAATTAGAAAATGTGCTCTGGATTTATGGATCTGGAAACATAATGGGACCTAATTTCTCCCAAAAGTTTCTGAAGTGATTCATTTTGTTGGATTCATTAGCTACTATTGTGATCTTAATGATAGATTTTCCAGGGCTCATGTTCTCTTTGAGGCATCCTGCTGTTGTTTATGAACAATATTAAATCTCCACTGAGACAGTGTTTAGCTCACCCTGTGCCATCTATTTTTCTGAGTACATGTACAATTTGTAACAAGAAGTTAAAACTCCTGTTGCTGACCGATTCATAACAGGGCACAACCATCAAGGATTTGTTTGATGTGGGAATCCAGAGTGCACAGAATATTTCTCTGCCTGTTTTGAAGAACTTAACCCCTCTGAACAATACAGTTTTTGACCTTTATCCATAGAGAAAACTGTTTACACTCTAGGAAGAATTAAAATCTACACAAATGTGGACTAGGTAGTAGAATATTATGTAAGAATGTCACAGGGTGAAGAATTTAGAGGTTTTGGGTTTGTTTATGTAGTAAATAGGTTTCCAAGATCCATCTTGGTATGTTTATACCTTTTTAGGATTCTTGCTCCTTCTTCAAGACCTCTATTTTCTGCAGTAGAAATGGTTTAGTATGATTGGATAGAAATTGCTGCAGTTCCTGTCTGCGTGACAAGGTGATTTACTGGTCGTTGGTAGAAAAGTAAAAATATCTGTCGTTTCAAACTTCTATTGGCCAAAATTTCTTTAAAAGAGCTGCGAAACCTTGATGCTAGGTCACTCTCAGCATTTTCTACTCTTAGTGCATTTCATGTAACCTTGTAGCTGATAAGAACTCAATAAACAACCCTCTGAAGGAAAAGATTGTAGATGCTGGTCTGTCCCGTCTGTCTGGCTAATTTCTAGCAAGGACTCTGAGATTTTCTCCCATCAGGAGAAGTGGATTTCTGGCACAAAACATCAGTTTGATATCCCAAGGAATTACTGAGAGATGCCCTGAGTGGTTTTTGTGTCATGTATTATCTGACAGACCGACCTGTCCTGTCCTGGAGCACCCTGTGGCACTCCTGTAACACACCCAGTCCGAGCTTGCTTTCCATGCAGACACCCTGTGACCACGTCAGGACAATGTGCAGGAAAACCAAACACAGGCACTGGGACAAGGGAGAGGAAACTGGGAAGGGAGAGTTTCCCAAACACCCACTGCAAGGCTGAATGGGTCTCTTCTTGAGACTCTTGGTGCAGGAGCCAGAGATGAAGATGGTAAAAGCAAAGGTCTGGTTTTTATGATGTGAGTTCTGGCTTCCTCCAGAACACCTCTTTGCCATTCAAAATATTGCTGGATGCTTATGAAAAGGAGCTGCAGCAGGGTTTGGACCACCAAGAGCTACTTTCTCTTCATGAAAAGAACTGAGGTGGCCAAAAGTCATTGTGTTCCTCTTTGTGTCTAGGTGCACTAAACACTACATTGTTGCCCCAACCCTCATGTCCACATCATCTATATCCAAGGCCAAATTAGGCACTTTAAGACAGGAAACTGCAGAGTAGATTATTTCCCTTTAGACTGTGTTTCAAGAAGGGTTTTTCTGACATGTTCTGATGTTCTTGTAGAAATGCTGTTGAGGTGTTTTGAACACTGACTCAGAATCTTCTGGCACACCAAGTTGCAGTAGCAGACAACATCTTTGTTCATTCATTTAAGGTTCTCATTGAAGATTTCTTTTTTGATTAATTTGATTATGATATTTTAATTTTATATCACCTATACTGGTGATATTTATGAGACAATCCTAAATATAGTCTGGCGATTGCTTTTGCCAATCTCAGTCTTCTTCTCATTCCTTTCCAGTGGCTGTTTGTGAAATGAGCTCTCATAGATGAAATCCTGGCAGACTGAAACACTCTGTAGGCAAATCATCACTGTTTTATGGCTGAACAGGGTCAATGAAAAGCAGTGCATGCTTGGGTAGAGAAGTGAGTAAGAATTACATTAAACAGACTTCCAGTGTGTTTCAAGTAGCACTAGAAGCATTTAAAAAGTAACATGTGGAAGATATATTCGTGCAGATAGATGAATTACAAAAATAAAATAAAATAAAATAAAATAAAATAAAATAAAATAAAATAAAATTAAATTAAATTAAATTAAATTAAATTAAACTGGCTTCCAAAAGCCCTTCACCACAGCTTTACTAGGAGAGAAGAAGACCTCTTGGTAGTGTTATTGCCATTCAGTTTGGATAGTTGCTCACTTTCACAGCAATTTTTCAGAAGCAAAGTGTCACTACACTGAAATCACACTGTGTTGAGATAATAGAACCACAGAAATAGAGAACCAGAGAACCTCAGGATGGTTTGAGTTGGAATAGACCTTAAAGCCCATCCAGTGCCACCCCCTGCCATGGGCAGGGACACCTTCCACTAGCCCAGGGTGCTCCAAGCTCCATCCAGCCTGGCCTTGGACACTTCCAGGGATCCAGGGGCAGCCACAGCTTCTCTGGGCACCCTGTGCCAGGGCCTCCCCACTCTCACAGGGAAGAGTTCCCTCCCAATATCTAATCTAAACCTACCCTCCTTCATCTTAAAGATACTGGAAAGGATGATGAAGTTTGAAACCTGAAAAATGGGGATTTAGAGGCATTTCAGTAACACGTAGAAGTACAGTGCAGGTGCTGTTTAAAACTGTCCTATAAAATAATTTGTTGTGAGGTCCAATTTTATGTAATATTTTGATTTTTTTTATTCAGAATGTCTCATCAGCTCTTAAAGAGAGAAAAGCTTTTTCATGCTTTTACTTACAGTAAAAGCATATACTGACTTTTAGGGCAGAAAAATTATACTGGCTCACTATTAAAAGATAAAAAAGTGTTTTGAAAAGCTGAACTTGTGGGACATTGGGAAGAAACAGATTGGTTGCACATTCTCCACTCTCTCTTTTGGTTTTCATTTATTTTAGCTACTTTATTCTATATATCTTTATAAATAATTTACTGCTCTATATTTTTCTAGTGAAAATTATATTAACCAAAGCCATCTTTCCCTTACATTGTTTGATGTTCAATTTTCAAATGGTTATTATTATTTAATTCCAATTTTCAAATACTGATTTGAAACATGGAGGAAAATTCATGTGGTTTTCTCCAGAAATAGTAAAGGTAACTATTGGCAGCTTGGTTTATCTGTCTCACCAGCTAGACAGTTACAATGACAAATTAATTCAAAAAGCATCAATTTATTGATATTGTCACAATTAATGCTCTGCTTATTTGAACTTTACATTTTTATTGCACTGGCACATTGATGCAATGAACTCATGTTAATTTGCAGGATCAAGGCCTTTAAGATACTCTCAGAAATAAAGTGTTCAAGTACATTGAATCACAAATCTGGAATGTTTAAAGAAGCCTTATTAGTGCTAGGGACAAGAATGACACCAATTCGTGAAAAGTTATGGATTTCCTCTCTTACAGCAAGCAGCAGGTATGACATTCCAAGAACAGGTATCAAGAGGCCTTTTGAGTGCCACCCTCTTGGATTTAGGTGTCCTGGTTTTGGCAGTGGGGGCTGCAGTGGTGTCTCTGTTAGAGGAGATCAGGGGCTGTGCCCTGTGCTGGTCACCTTATTTCAGCTCCACCTTATTTCAGACAGTTTCAAGTGCACAGCTGAGCAACCCCTGGACAAAGCACAGCCCCATTAGAAAAATGCAGGATTTTTTAAGAAAGAGGCAAAATGCTGCCCAGGCAGTGACAAAAAGAGAATGGATGAAAAAGTAGACAATAACAGAAAAACAAAAAAAAAAAGATTGAGGGGGGAAAAACCAGATAAACAGTTACTGAGGCATTTAGAGAAATATTTTTCCCTCTCCTCCTAGAGACTTCAGCAAGAGGAGTCTTTCCTGCCCCCTTTTCAGCCTCAGTTTTTTGGTTTTTTCTGAATGTCCTGGTTTCTTTGGTGAGGCAAAAAGTGGTGCAGGAGGCTGGGATCAGCTTGTGATGTTTCTTTTCTGCCATACATTGTTCACCTCATTTTCCTGCAGTAATCCTTACTTCTTACTTGTTCCCTTCAGCAGGAGTCTCTGGGCTGCAGACCTTGAGGCACGATGGGTCACTCAGAGCTGCAGTCCCTCAGGGCTTCTCCTGCCTCCTTCCAAGAGCACATCTCCAGCTGCGTCCCCAGCAAAGCCCATTCCAGAGATCTCCCCATCCCTCCTAGCACTTCTCTTCCATATCTCCCTCCAGTGACTGCCACCCAACACATCTGAGCAGAGACGCCACGTACTCCTGCGACTGTGATTTTCGTGCACATCGGGATGTTCATACCAGCTGCAGGCTCACCAGCAACAGGCTTTTGGGCTTTTTGGACTTTTTGGGCTTTGTGGGCAGGATGGACCACATCATGGTGTCCTGTGTGCCCTGCAGCTCCTGGGACCAAAGCAAGGGCACAGCAATTTCTGGGTGTATGTAAGCCTGGGTGACAGGTAAGGAGACAGCAGCCATGTAGATGTGATCCCACTAATGGAGCCAAAGCACTGCCACTGCCACTGGCTGGCACAGAGCAGGAAGGCAGCGTGTGCAGGGTAGAAGGACTGAAGGTAAAGGAGAAGAAGGAGCTGTGAAAGGTAAGGGTTCTTCTAAGGGAAATTTGTAAAACCTAAAACCGCTTCTCTGTGTGTTCTCTGTTTCTTTCCATTCACGGCACTCCTGGGACTCAGGGGACTTGCAGCTCTCCAGAAAGAGCTGGATGTGGGAACTCCACAAGGTCCCCAGACATTGTTTTGTCTGGCAGGGCTGCCACATCTTGTGTGCCCAGAAACAGGACAAGAGGCCACAGGCAGAAACTGATGTCCAGGAAGTTCCACCTGAATATGAGGAAGAACTTCCTTCCTGTGCAGCGACCGAGCACTGGAACAGATTTACTAGAGAAGATGTGGAGTCTCCCTCACTGGAGATATTCCAGACCTAGCTGGACATAATCCTGTGCCATGTGCTCTGGGATGGCCCTGCTGGAGCAGGGAGGTGGCACCAGATGAGCCACTATGGTCCCTTCCAGCGACAGGACAAGAGGGGACAGTGTTAAGCTGCACCACGGGAGGTTTGGGGCGGATATTAGGAAGAAGTTCTTCACAGAAAGAGTGATTGGGCATTGGAATGGGCTGCCCAGGGAGCTTGTGGCATCACCATCTCTGGAGGTGCTTAGGAAAAGACTGGACAGGGCACTCAGTGCCATGGTCTGGTTGGCAAGATGGTGTGAGGTCATAGGCTGGACTCAATGATCTCAAAGGTCTTTTCCAACCTGATTGATTCTGTGGTTCTGTGATTCTGTGATCTCATTTGATGAGTTTTGAAGTCCTTGTAGAGGCTGTCTCTTGCTGTTTATTTGTTCCATGCTCAGCATAACGTGTTTAGAGACTGGATTGAAATCTGTGTACTGTAATTCTGTTGACTGGGAGGAGGAGGAGGAGGAGGAGGAGCAGACGAAGAAGAAGGAGAAGGAGAAGGAGAAGGAGAAGGAGAAGGAGAAGGAGAAGGAGAAGAAGAAGAAGAAGAAGGAGAAGGAGAAGAAGAAGAAGAAGAAGGAGAAGGAGAAGGAGAAGAAGAAGAAGAAGAAGAAGAAGAAGAAGAAGAAGAAGAAGAAGAAGGAGAAGAAGAAGAAGAAGATTCTGTTCTATAGTGATACAGTCAAATTTAACTCACTATGACCACAAGTACCCAAAACCCCATTTCCTGGCACAATGCTGCATCTCCATCCCATGGAAAATATGCTCCTGCATTGTGCCTGTCAATTTCATTGGCTGCTGTTCAATACTTTCTTCTCAAAGAATTTGCCAACAAGACTTTCCAGAGGTGGATATACTCAGTATAATAATTTATCTTAAACTAAGAATATAATATAATAATATAATATAATATAATATAATATAATATAATATAATATAATATAATATAATATAATATAATATAATATAATATAATATAATATAATATAATATAATATAATATAATATTATATAATATAATATTATATAATATTATAATATAATATAATATAATATAATATAATATAATATAATATAATATAATATAATATAATATAATATAATATAATAATATACAATTATGTTGTTTTGTTATGTTATGTTATGTTATGTTATGTTATGTTATGTTATGTTATGTTATGTTATATTATATATCATATCATATCATCTACATTTTCACTCTATCATCCACATCTATTACACTGAGTAACTGAGCTATGACCAACGTAATTTTGAAGTGAGCATTAGTAAACTAAATGACTGTAAATTAAACTCTGTCAAAGGTTTAAAACCAGTAAGTCCCAAAAGGTTTATCCAAGCATTTCACCCATAGTTGTCTTTGTTACTGAAAAACAATGTCAAAATCAAGCCTTATCATGGTGAGAAAAAAAAAATGTGCCTGAGGAATATCAGCAGAGAGCAAAGAGGATTAGTCACTCTTGAAAGGTAAAAAAATAGAGAAAAAAATGTATAGATCCTAAGGCAAACAGTGACCTTAAAAAGGCAGAAATGGCAAATCCTTGCATGAAAACTTTGATGCTCTCATAGCTTTTTGGTGACAACTACTCAAAGAAAGTTGTTGAAAAGTGAATTGCTGAGTAAACTGGGAGTAGCAATGAACTTGTGTGTGAATGTGGGGAGTTTAGCTAAAGGAGTTATCAGGATGTGTATCTGAGGATATAAATTATTCTGTTTATAATAGGATGAAAAAAAATAATTAGAGGTGAACGTGTGAAATATATGAGTTCCTATTACTGCATCAGCTGCTTTTTCAAGCTGAAAGTTTTAATCTGTTCTTCCTGTTAGTGCTTTGCAATTTACTAGATTTTCATCCTGAATTCTACATTCCTGAAGCACTCTTTGAATGGCAGTGCTTAGGAAAACTGTAATGGAGACTGGAGAAAACACTTTCTTTGCAAACTAGGTTTTGTAGTTCTGTGAAAGGGATCATGATGCAATTAAACAATCAGAAATTCTTTTGCTTGTTTTCCATTTTTCTGTCAATGAAACAAAAAGGCTCTTACAAAATACTGAAGTGATTGTCAGGGTTAATTTCCTAAACATCTTGGAATTGTGCACTGCACCTCATTTACTATCATTTCAAGCTTTTCTATTCGTGCAGAAAATACTCCTTGGAAACCACCCTCTCGAGATGAAATAGACCTTAGTTTTATGGTAGGTTCTTGAGGCACGTTACAGGATTCAATCAAATGAGACAATAATGTGGAATTATCTAGAAAATGGCTTTACTAAAGTTGATGGCTTCCAGGAAGTCCTTGAACTAAAGAAAACCTGAAAAAGAGCCTGCATCTGCATTAAAAAATTATTTATAAATGTTGATGACAATTTAATCCCTATTAAATTTCACCACATGGATTCTCCCTGTTTACCATTTCCTTTTTTTCCTGTTTATATTTGTATTAATGTAGTTTTACTTTCATTCTAAAGTAAATTCTAGGAAATCTTTCTGGAATAGGCCAAAAAAGGTATTTTAGTTAGTTATATATATGTGTGTGTGTGTATAGATATACAACTGGTCTGAATTGCTGAATCCACTATTTCCTGTAACCTATAAACACAATTTATTAATATATCACTATGTGCCACAATATACTGAAACAGGGTAGCAAAAATCAAAGATTCATTACAGGTCTTTCCACCAGTAAACCAGAGGGGTTGACATATATCAGGAAAACAGCTTTTTATTTCTCTTTTGATGAAAGAGTTAGGTTTTTAATGGTCACCTCAAGTAAATAGAATGGTGTACCTTGTCTTCTGCATAAAAGATTTCAAGCCAAAACAAATACATATTGATTTATATGTTATAATTTTTTAAATTCAATCTCTTTGAGCAAGAAACCAACACTACCAAGAGGCAGAAAGCTGAGCTGGAGTACTGGATTAACTTTAGCAGTATCTAAAGAGTATAAATTGCACTGTTCAAGGTACAGGGTCTAATCCAAGGATTTTCAACAAGCGTTGAGACTCTCAGGCCTGCTGGGGCAGCAGCAGATCTGATCACACATAAATACTTAAAGTTTGGTTTAATTCAACTTCAGACCAATGCAAAAAGACTGTGAACATGTGCAGATTCTTCTTCCATGAGCTGGAGGAAGTGCAGTGCTAAAGCACTTCCCCATTTTGCCAATTAGTAGCTAATTGAAACTGAGAGATTCTGTTCAGTGTTAATAGTTCTGATCAAACCACGTGCAGGATTTATTACAATGCAAAAAACTGAGACAAAACATGCAAAATTAAAACTGCCTAAAAAAACTCTGACTCCTTCAATAATTGAATTTTTCATTTCATATTTTGTGAGGAATTTTGTTTCAGTACAGGAGAGGAAACATCAATCTTAAATTAGAATTAGAATTAGAATTAGAATTAGAATTAGAATTAGAATTAGAATTAGATTTAAATTAAGATTAAAATTAAAATATCAGTGGTTTTACTTAATTTTTCTGACATCAAAAAGATTTTTTAAACACAAACTTCAGTAAAATCACAATGAATTCACATAATATCTTGATCTTTTCAAATCATTCATTCCTGATTAGTGACAGTAAAATAATACAATCATAAACCCTTAGTTCTGTTGCTTTGGAAAGTTTTTTGTGGGACAATGATAGGGGTAGGTTTCTGAAGTCTCCCTTCCTGCCCAAGACACTAGAAAGATATAATTCACATTATACCTGCCTTTACATGCAATACATGCCTTGAATAAGGAAACTGTAATCATTACGATATCATCAGGATAGATGAAACAAGTAATGTTTTACCTTTTAATCCTAGAATATTGCACAGAGAAAGAAATTACCTGATTACAGTGAAATGTATTTTGTAGTGAAGAACTGGTGATGGGGTTCACCATCCCCAGTGATGCTTTCTCATTTGATCATCTATATTGGAAGTCAAAAATTGCGACAGTGACAAAGAAGAGCACCAGCTCGAGAGTACTAATTAAAATGTACCAGCTCAACAGATCTTAGTTCATCTTCACATGGAACCTCATTAAGGCGAAATGATCTGTACAAATTAGTCTTTCCAAATAGAACCACTGGCAATTGTTAATGAGGTTTCCATGTAAAGCATCATCTGTCAAATTACAAAACTAAACCAATCAAAGACATACCATGCTAGATTATGTCTAATGTCTCTTTGTTTAATTGGGAGATTGCTTCATTTTTTTAAATGCAATCTTGTATTACACATGTGACCTCAGAATTTAGTGGCCTGCTTGCATCAATGTCAATATTTGGATGTTTAAAGAAAAGTGTATTTAAATTACTATTTATAACTGTTAGCAGAATAGACTTTCATTTATGTTCTGTTCCCATTCTAGGCAACTGATATCTTTCTAACAGTACTGTTAACAAAGCAGAATAATAAATTAAAAAAAAAATACAATTAAGAATAAATAAACATTCAAATTATCGGAAGATGCAAAGGCTGTCAGGTGCCAAGTGAAAAGAACAAGGGTTGAATGCATTCTGTTGAGGTCTGTAAGGTATAATGAGAAAAGAATTCGATCCTTAAAACATTATTCTGGTTCTAAAGAGTGGAACAAGAGGAAGAGGGTCTTAATTAAAACATGGAGAATCTGCTTCCACTTTGCACCTCCCCTCCTGCCCCACCTGCCCCATGTAGAGTGCAGGCTACGAGGGAAAATAAAGGGTGCAATGAATTCTTCCTGTAGATATTCAGAGAAGAACCCTCATTTGTCTTTTTACATAGGAAATTCCTTACGAGTCAAAAAGAGTAAAATAGGTGTTAGCAATCACATGAATCAGAAGGAAAGGTTACAATGACTGTTGGCATCTTGATAAAACAACCTGGAAAGGACCTTAGGAGGTTTTCTAACCCTCCTCTCTCTCAGTCCACACCATCTAAACCTAAAGGACTCCTGATAGATATTTAAAAGACAGCTATAAGTGATTTTTAACTAGGATAGAAAGGATGTTTGCAACAGGCAAAGAAATATTAGTGTATCTTGACTTTAGCTGTTTTGAAATTATATGGAACTGGTGGACTTTATCTGAGATAATAAAAATATAGGTTGAACAGCAATGCAATACTCCAAAGAGAGTTCTGAGAAGTAAGAATAATTATAGCCAAAAGAAATGTGTTTTAAGAAGGCAGACTGGAAGATTTAGGCCTGAATTGCCTTACAAAGGTCGTGTGAAGTAGGTAAAATGCTGATAAAACAGCTGATAGAAAGTAGGCAAAATTTCTGTTTAGCATTTTTTAACCTTCGTAAAAGTTACTTGTCTCCTTACCTCTTTAAAGTTATTTTGCCAAAAATATATTTTTGTTTTTATTTCTACAACCAGCCCATCTGTTGTCATCCTTAATATTTCTTATATTAATTTTAATGTATCAGCTCCCACGCACTGTTTTTGCAAGGTACACGAGCATGAGGCCTCATGTAGTTAATTGTGCAGTAAAATCATCTCCCTCTAAATTATCAGTTAGGTAAGGTTCTATAAATTGTCCTCTATTCAGGGAAACTAATATAAGTAAATTAATCTTTATTAAGCTAATTTCTGAAACCTGATATAATAACTTAATATATTATTTATACCTTTGCAAATCTGTAGTACAGCACAGGGAGAAAGACAACTGCAGAATACTAAAAGATTATGAATGAATGTGCTGATTTACTTATTTTTTTCCAGTAATAATGCATTGAACTCTTCTTCATATCTCCTTCAATTTGTGGATTAGGATCTCTGCCTTTCCTGACATTTCCTAAACCCCTTCCATAATTCTGTTTAACCAATCTGCAGCACACCAAGGTATAATTTCAGTCTGCCAAAGAGCTGTGGCTCGATGGTTTCCACTCTGCTTGTTCCCCAGCTAAGGTGGGCATTCCAGCAATTTCTGAATCTGCTTTTAATGATCAGCTTGCTCTTTCCAAATTTTGAACTGTTCTGTTCTAGGCAGGCATTCAACAGTGCATCTGCACTTTTGTGTGAGATCAGTGTAAAAACATTATATTACTTAATCTATTTAAATATTTAGACTATTAAAGAATTTTAAACTTCATTAACACTGCTATGTGTTTTCATATTTCCTCAGCCTAAGTGATTTTCTTCTTATATGTATCTTCATTTTTAGGGAGTCTAAAAATGGGAGGTATTCATGCTTGAACAGATCAACTGGATTTTGAGTAATCTGCTTTGTCTTCACTTTAAAAATATTACACTGCACTTAGAAGATTTCAGATTTAAGAACAATATTGCTGCTGTCAGATTTCTCCTGAGTGACTGGAAGTTGAGAGAAAATGATCCCATACTTCTAGTCCTGTCTTGAACACAGCATTCCTCCCCCCATTCCTGCTGCAGAAGTTTTGCTTTCACTAGACATTGTTCTCCGTGATATTTTTTAAGGCTTTTTTCTTTTTTTTTTTTTTTGCTTAACTAGTAATCTTTCTAATAATTTTTTTTAAGTAATCACCTTATCCACTCTTTCTGTTCAGATTCCTTCTCTAAATTTTAGATAGAGAGCAAAGTTTTTCTTTCCTGTGTTTAGTTTTAAGAATTGTTTTAAGAAAGTAGTCCCACAGATTTTAAAATGATGAGCCAGGGTCCTGCAAAACCCAACTCAGATTTACTTTTAAGTGTGGTATTAAGCTATTTATTATAATAATTGCTATGACTATTGCTATTTAAGGCAGTCTTATAACATACACATATCTCAATTTAGTTGCAGAGATGTTTGATTTAAATGGCAGCTGTTCAATGTCTTACAGTTTAAAGTAGGAATGTAAGATCAGTTTTAAATTTGACAAAAATAAAATATGAAGCAAGACCAGGAGCTACAGTTACAAGGGTAAATGACCCAATTTGTTTTCAGTTAAAAACTTAGTAGTGGGAACTCTGCCGAATAAAATACACAGTAGAAAGTGATCTTTTCATCCAATTCACTAACACACCATTGTATCCCAGTATTGTTAAAGTATAATTTATATAATATATATATATAAAAAAATATATGGAATATATAGGTTTTATATATTTGTTGTTTATAAAATATTTATTTATAGTTCTGCCTGCCCATTTATCTCAAAGCAATAGAATGGAGAAAAATAAAAAAAAGGTTTTTCTATACAGGAAAACAGAAAAAATATTTATGTATGACCAAATAATTTGTTGCAGAGCAGGATACAAATTCAGAGATTTTTACTTTCAGCCTGCTGGCCTTAATCTTTGGGTTAACTTCATTTTAATATAATAAAATATGTCCCTGAAAAATGGAAAATCTAACAGATTCCATAAAGTCTTCTAACTGATCAGTTTGAACTATAGTCAAAATTCAGTCAGTGACAAAAATAAGAACTTAAAAGTGCTGTCATAAAGCCCTGAAAAAAACCAGAATTGTCTACAATGAGTACATGAAGGTAATAGTTGTTGTAAATGCCTAAAAACCACACACTGCATATGTACAGAGACACAAAATGGATAACTTTAAATAAATATTTAAGTCTTCAGAATTCTTTAGAAATTGTATCATCTTTAACAACATCTTTTATCAAAAGCACAATTGTTGCTACAGTATGTTCAGAGCTTCATTTCCATGCAGACTTGAGACTGGGTTCAAACCCTGAGATTTCAACTTTTACTTTGGCTTCTTTCTCCTTCCACCATTCACACAGGAAGCATTCTTTGTTGTTTTTGCAGGTTACATGTTTAATCTCTTTGCTACCAGTGAAAATAACCAGTTAGCCTGCTCAGCTCCTCTTTTTATCCCCTTTTTGGACTTTTCTTCAGAATTAGCTCTTCCACCCCTCTGCCCCGTGCTCAGGTGGGACCCCACCTGCAGAGCTGCTCCAGGACCAGCACAGGAAGGAGCTGGAGCTGCTGGAGAGAGTCCAGAGGAGGCACCAGGATGATCAGAGGGATGGAGCTGCTCTGCTGGGAGGAAAGGCTGGGAGAGCTGGGATTGTTCAGCCTGGAGAAGGTAAAAGTTTTGGGTTGACATCATTGCAGCCTTTAGGTGCCTGAAGGAGCTGACAGGAAACACAGAGAGAGATGATTTATAAGGGGTGGAGCAGTGGGATAAGGGGGAACGGCTTCCCACTGCCAGAGGGCAGGGATAGATGGGATATTGGGAAGAAATTCCTCCCTGTGAGGGTGGGGAGGCCCTGGCACAGGGTGCCCAGAGAAGCTGTGGCTGCCCCTGGATCCCTGGAAGTGTCCAAGGCCAGGTTGGATGGGGCTTGGAGCACCCTGGGACAGTGGAAGGTGTCCCTGCCCATGGCAGGGGGTGGCCCTGGATGAGCTTTAAGGACCCTTCCAAGCCAAACCATTCCACACTTCTATGATTCTGTGATCACAGCTTATCTGCAACTAAACCAGTGATTTTGCTGTCCAGGGTGCAAACAATCCCAGTCCTAATGATGACAGTGGAGTAACACCCCCAGACCCCTCAAGCTAGTTGGCATGCACAACAGATTCTGGTGAAAATGCCCCAGGGCTGTACTGCAGCTCTGGACAGTTCTCTTCATAATCCAGTTCACACTAGGTATAAAAGTGGAAAAATCCATTCTTGTACCAGCTGATATTTTGGATAACTTGTACTTTCAAAACCTTAACAAGATAAACTGGGGAGGAAAATGTATTTGCAGTGACATTTAGACAGGGCAGGCAGGTACTTGGCTAAGAGAAGACAGTTACACCAGAAGTGTGATGCAATATTTTAGTATTGCTATTATATCTTCAGAACTCCCCTGTGTTTCTTTATTCTTTAAACTCAATAAAATCACTATCTCTAATGCTGATTAATTTTAGTTGTTTTCTTTGGATTGTTTCTTTTTATCATTCTTCCTCTCCTTTGGTTCCTGGAAAACAGCTGAAATCCATTGGTAGGGTAGTAAGAGCTGTGACCAGCCTATACCCTGCCCAAACCTGCTTGCTAGATAAATGTGCATTGCCAGTGCTGGCAGAACAGCCTATTTCATATGTACTGTCACTTTTTTTTTAACATAGCAACAATGTTCACCTTAATTTGTGTAGTTTCAAACAAGCAGAGAAAGTTAACGAAACACAAATGTTTAAAAAAATACCAGTTACTCACACTGCTAACGTTGCTAATAGAAAAAAAAATAGTTTAATATTGTTTACACTGAAATCTTGATGAGTATATATATAAATTGCAAAATTAATTTAGCATTAAAAACCTCATTAAAATGAAGACATTTTAAAATACATCTACAGCAGCAGCTATGATTCACAGTGTGGGAGAAGGCAATTGCTGAGGATTTCTGTGAACTTTGACTGCAGCTGGCATCACCAACCACAGTTCTCCAGAGAACAGCAAATGGTGTGACAGACCAGTTATTTCAGCAGCCATACAATAAAAGTTACTTGTGGATTCACACAAAAGTGTCCTTCCAAATGACCAATCCATCCTATTGTGGAGAAAAATCAATGCATGTTGTGCCTTTCAGTTTATTTACATTTCTTTGCATTTTAAGGTGGCTTTCCCTGTAGCTGTTTGCTTATTATACAATTAAAATAATGTTATTTGTGCATCCTTTTGTCAATGAAGGTAAGAAGGCTAAACAATATTGCATCGATAGGAAATGAGATTATTAGTGGCAGGCTTCTTTCTAATGGATGCAAAGTTCAGGAAATAACATATCTGAGATTAGTTCAGTCGGTCAGAGCACAGTGCTAATAATGCCAAGGTCATGGGGTCAATCCCAATAGGGGCCATTCCCTTAAGAGCTGGACTCTGTGATCCTCATGGATCCCTCCCAACTCAGAATATTCTGTGATTCAGTGATAGGGCACGTTGCCTCCTCACAGTGCTCAACTGTGACTCACCTGGAGCTTTGCATGCTCTGATCTTTTTGGCTGAGATCTTTTCTGAGAAGATTGAGGTACCAGTTCTCATCTTCTCTCTCAAGGATGAATGGTAATCAGCAGTTCTTGAGGCAAAGAGAACTTCAGCTCATGAGAGTGCTGTAAAATTTGTCAGACTCCTTCCAGAATGAGGTGAGGTTTGGTCATTGATCAGGCCTAGACCTGATATTTCAGAGCTGCTTGACAAATCACATAATCTTATGTACTCATATTTCCCCACAGGATTACTGTGACCTGGTGTATATATATATATATATATTTATGTATGTATGTATGTATGTATGTAACACATTATTGCTGCCCAGGATTGCATTTTAACTGATGAAGCTTCATTAATGAATAAACAGATTTATACAAGCAGATGACCAAAGTGATAGGTGACTTCTCCTCTTGTCTCTGAAGTTCCGTTTTGGGGAATATAGCAGTAATATTACTGATTTCCATTGCTTAACCACTCTTGCATTGCTATTATTTAGCCTGGGAAGAAAGGACATTGTTAAGGATGAAGAATGAACGGATGGATGAATGCTCATCATACATACAACAGAACAAATCTCCATTTCTTCTATATTTTGGTTATATATGGGACTCAAGTCATGCAATAAGAGCAATTTGTTTGACAACATCTACCTATAAGACTTTCATGTATCAATTTATATTTGTCTCCCACAGGATGTAGATCCATCTTTTAAATAATCTAATGTTGGTCTGTTGTTTTTTTTTTAAATACAAAGTATTTTTTTTTTAAATACAAAGTATTACAAAGGAATCTGCGGTAGGGTAGCTGCTGGAGAAAAATATTGTTGATATCTGAACGTGTTAACTAAACAGCGTAGGAACAGCAAATGGATAGTAATTTACACCCCAAGTTTTATATTCTTAGAAACTCACACACTTCACATCCACTCAAGTCAAGGTCTGCCCCTCCACTCCAGTTTGGACACACATCCTGGGCCCAAGGGAGCAGGAAAGTCTCTCAGACCACTCAGTGTGTCTGAGCCCTGGCCCACGGATCAGCCCTTCACCTGTGTCTCCCACTTGAGGCCAGCATTTCACATGGAGTGTATCAGGGTCTAAACATCAAACATGAATCTCTTCTTGTGTTAAATTTGTTTTCAGTTTACAATGTTTTTATGTTTTCTGAAATAAAATTTTATTCCAAAAATTGCTACATTAATACCTGTAAAACCCCCTAACTGTGAACCTTTTGACCTGGTTTTGTCAAATATAGATTTATCATTCTGATACTGAGATTAGCAAGTATCTTTAACACCAGGAATTTTTATTTAGCACCACCAAAGTTTCAGACATTAGTCTATATCCCCACCTGTTTGTTTAGTCTGGCCCTGTACCTCTGACCATGAAGTACCTACAAAGACTCTCAGTAGTGAGGAAGGAATAGTTTGGAAAACCACGGGGCAGCAGGGGACCCTCACCACCAAGACCAGATGGAGGGGAGCCACAAGACATCATTGGGACCCTCGGATGGGTGGCATGTTCCTACCTAACCCCTGTCCCCCCAAGCACACCTATTTTTCTCTTTCTTTCTTCCTTCCTTTCTTCCTTTCTTCCTTTCTTCCTTCCTTTCTTCCTTTCTTTCTTCCTTTCTTTCTTCCTTTCTTTCTTTCTTCCTTTCTTTCTTCCTTTCTTTCTTTCTTCCTTTCTTTCTTTCTTTCTTCCTTCCTTCCTTCCTTCCTTCCTTCCTTCCTTCCTTCCTTCCTTCCTTCCTTCCTTCCTTCCTTCCTTCCCTCCTTTTCTCTTCCTTTCTCTTTGCATCTTTTACTATTAAATAAAATATATCAAGTTTTTTGGCACCAACGTCTAACCTCGTTTGGTTCCAATCACAATTTTTGGGTATCTTTCGAACCTTTCTGGGCTTGATCCATTTTATTCACAGTGGCTTGGTTTCCATTGGTCTTCTGTGTTTAAAGCAGTTCATAACAGGGAGGACTAGAATAGACTAGTTCAGCTGGAAGGGACCTACAATAATCATCTAATCCAGCTGCTGACACTTGAGGGCTGACCAAAACTTAAAGCATATTAATGACTGTTGAATTTCCCATGAGTCAGGCAGAGGATTCTGAGATACCCAAATGAGCAGTGCCCTGTCCACAGTGCACAGCCTGATCAGTGTGGCATTGGATTGGATTTCTTTGTGCATGCACTCGTGTGCAGCTCTTCATATGCCAGTCTTTAATGTGAAAATATAAGCTTAAATAGCAAATTACCTATTTGAAATTTAAAACTGTTCAATCCCAAATTTAATCATTTAGCCATTTACAAAGCAGATCATTCTCCATCTTGATGGTGTCAAGTGTTTAGGCTGCCCTGAGGAAGCTGGACCCTCAGATACTGTGGGAAGAGCACTTTCTGATTGCAGAGATGTTGAGGTAAAATCTTTAAAACACAAAGCAGTGTTCCTCTTTCTTCTCTACTGTACATTGAGTGCAAGAAATAGTCAGCACAGTGTCAGGTCCTAAACTGCATTAACAACCTCTATAATGGGAAATTATACACTACTCTTACTGCTTAAAGCAACTGCTTTTGAAAAAGAAAGTCTTCCCATTTTTATGGGTTTTTTTAATATTTTATGTTACACAGCAGAACGCTTGTATTCATCATTACATCACGAAAGCTTCAGAAGCACAAAAAGCATTTTTATTAATCCAGTGGCAGTAATTTAACAACTACTAGACTGCATGTGGGCTGTTTGCTGGAACAGGTATTTTTTTTCTGAGTGCAGTGGCTATAAGTGGAAAGAGAGGCACTTGAGACCCCAGCCTGCAGTGTAGGTTCTTATAGGTTAGGGCATGGTGCTAATTAGGCCAGGATCATGGATTTGATCCCTGTATGGGCCACTCAGTCAGGAGCTGGACTTGCTGGTCCTTGTGGGTCCCTTCCAACCCAGAATCTCTCACCCTGACACTTGGTGTCCAGACAAGAACTGTTTGTGGCAGCAGGACCCATGGCCAACACAGCTGAATGGCAGAACACATCTGCAAGGGGTTTTCTTGCCCACGGTTTGTTACCACAATTTGAGTCAGTCTTGAGCCAACAGTAGGTGAATTCACTTTGATTTTTGTTGGATCAAGCTCCTTGTAGAATCTGACAGATCGCAGCAGGCAAGTTCTGTCCACGCTCACCAAATCTCACTCCAGAACACTACAGCAAAACCCAGGTGAAAAGTCAATTCATCTCCTTCCAATCACAAGCTTCCAAAGAGTCTCAGCAGAGGTTCTCTTTTCTAAAGAATAAATTGTTGCCTTTATTTCAAAATTTATTTCAAACAAATGTTTTTGTCTGGCTGCGACACAGATGGCCATTGCAGCAATTCCCTTTATCATCCAGCAATAACACACCATACCCAAAGTGAGTGCATTTGTCAGTGATAGAAATAATATTCACATATCTGGATTTAATGCCACTTAAATCTGCCAAAGAGGTATTAGAATGACTTAATTTAGTATTTTCTTAATACATCCTTGCTAGCATTTCCAACATGTATTTTTACTAATGACTTAAGAAACAAACAAAAAGCCCCAGCATACCCCCAGTACTGAAAGCACACGTGGTATTCTCAATTTTTTCACAATTTTGTTTAAATAACAATAAAAATATTTTTTAAAGGCCTGAAGAGATATTCTTGCTTCTGAAACTGCAGGAGAATCTCTCATACACTTTTCTGAAGTACAAGGCTGCACGTTGAGAATTCCAGTGGAAGCTTGTCATATGTATGTCTCTAGAAGTTTAAAAACCATAGTGTCTCCAAGATAAAATTGAAAATTAACCAGTTTGCTAATACATTTGGGCCTGTGGATAAGAGGTCTGTAGCCAACATAACAGTTTGATACAGGTAAATCTTCAAATTCATCAATGAAAAAAATCCAGACAATATTAGCAAATTAAAAATCCCGACAATATTAGCAAATTAGAGTGCCCTGCCATTTTTCTTCTACTTGGGGAAAACAGGAATTTAAGAAATTGCTTTATTTAAACACGAGCAACGAGTGCCAATAAGATTTGCACAAGTCAGAATTTTCCAGCCTGAGAACAACAGCAAAAGAAAAAACAATGGATGAAAGATTTTAAGCTGGAAAGACTAAGTCTGTTATCACTACAAATGTAAAACTCACCTTTTAAGTAGAAATTGAATGCTACAGGTATTGTCCAATTCTGCCAGTTTCAGAATTGTTCTACTTGGGGTCTGGGTTTGTTGTTTGGTTGGGTTTTTTTTAGAAATGGTATTTAAATTCCTGGGAATTGATTACAATTTGAAAGTCGTTCTCGTTCTGTACCTCTGCAGGTGCCTACTGCCATCTTGTGTACTTTTGTTGTCATGTGAATGGACGTGTCTTATAACCAAAAGGTCTGCTAAGCTGTATAAAGTATATTCAGGATTTAATGGATAAAGCCACCCTACATCTCCCGGCATGGACAGTGAAACTGGCAGAATTGGACAATATCTCTATCATTTAATCTCTGCTTAAAAGGTGAGTTCTACATTTGTAGTGATAACAGACTCAGTCTTCCCAGCTTAAAATCTTTAATCCACTGTTTTTACTTTTGCTGTTGTTCACAGGCTGGGAAATTCTGACTTGTGCAAATCTTATTGACACTGGTTGCTCGTGTTTAAGTTAAGCTATCTCTTAAATTCCTGTTCTCCCCAAGTAGAAGGTAAAATTACTGAAAAGAAGCATTTTGGCCAGACATGATTCTCATAAATCTCACACTGGCTACTTCCAGTCACCTTCTTGTATACCTTATGCTTGGAAAATATTTACAGAATTATTTTCTCCATCTTCTAAGAAAGTCACTCAGCAGGCCAAATGCTGCTATCCTGACATCCAGGGCCGTAATTTCACTTCTTCCCACATTCCTACTCTCCGTATCCTGACTGATCATGATCCTCCAGGCAAAACTATCACTAAGCTTCACATCCCAAACAGCTCTTTCTTATTTATGAGATCTACCAAAGCACTTCCATTCATTGTCTCCTTGATCACTTCTCTCGGGAAGTTGCACCAATGCACTCCCCAAATGCCCTGAATTTCTTGTGGCCCAGCACCAGAGCAGGTGTCTTTGAAGTTTAAGTCCTTAAGGACTTTCAGCCCCCTGAAAACCAGAGCTGCCAATATATGGCTTCTTCCAATTGTGTAAAGGGAGCCTTACTGTTTCCTTTTTCTTTCTCTTTTTCTCTTTTTCTCTTTTTCTTTTTTTCTTTTTCTTTTTCTTTTTCTTTTTCTTTTTCTTTTTCTTTTTCTTTTTCTTTTTCTTTTTCTTTTTCTTTTTCTTTTTCTTTTTCTTTTTCTTTTTCTTTTTCTTTTTCTTTTTCTTTTTCTTTTTCTTCTTCCTTTTCTTCTTATTTTTCTTTTTCTTTTTCTTTTTTCCTTTTCCTTTTCCTTTTCCTTTTCCTTTTCCTTTTCCTTTTCCTTTTCCTTTTCCTTTTCCTTTTCCTTTTCCTTTTGTTTTTTCTTTCTGAGCTGCTTTGGTGCTGAATAGGCTCCTTGTGTAATTTAGGACCTCATTTAAGTGTTGTTGGCCCTGCAGGGTGAAGTTTCTGTATGTACACTTCAGTGCTGGGTCTTGCAGATCCTTTAGGCCACACCTTGCACAAAACAGCACACAAGAAGGTTGTCTGGAAGATATATTTTATAATTTCTCTCAGTAGATGTCTCAGAGCAATCCTCCTCTGCCTGGGTCCCAGTTTCCCATTGACCTTCATGTGCAAACAGAGATAAACAAAGCCTCCATTAAAATATATGCCAGAAATCTGTGAAAAACTGCTTTGACTGTGTGTGGCAGGGGGGCTACAGGGGTGGCTCCTGTGAGGAGCTGCTGGTCCCTTCCCCCGTGCCCGGCAGAGCCAGCGCCAGCCGGCTCCAGGACAGAGCCGCCGAGAGCTGGCCAAGGCTGAGCCATCAGCGACGGCAGCAGCCCCGCTGGGATAGCAGATTGAAGGGAAAAAAGTCACTGTGCAGGGGTAATTGCAGCCAGGGAAGGGAGGAGTGTGCAGGAGGAGCAGCTCTGCAGACACCGGGGCAGTGCAGAAGGGAGGGCAGGAGCTGCTCCAGAGCTGAGAATCCCCTGAGGTTCCTGGGGCGGCCCAGGGTGGGGCAGCTGTGCCCCTGCAGCCCTGGGGGGCACAGGGGGGCAGAGATGTCCCTGGAGGGCACAGGGGGGCAGAGATGTCCCTGGGGGGCACAGGGGGGCAGAGATGTCCCTGGAGCCATGGAGGGCACAGGGGGGCAGAGATGTCCCTGGAGGGCACAGGGGGCAGAGATGTCCCTGGAGCCATGGAGGGCACAGAGGGGCAGGAGATGTCCCTGGTGGGCACAAGGGGGCAGAGATGCCCCTGGAGGGCACAGAGGGGCAGAGATGTCCCTGGGGGGCACAGGGGGGCAGAGATGTCCCTGGAGGGCACAGGGGGGCAGAGATGCCCCTGGAGGGCACAGGGGGGCAGAGTTGTCCCTGGAGAGCACAGGGGGGCAGAGATGCCCCTGAAGAGCACAGGGGGGCAGAGATGCCCCCGCAGCCCCTGGAGAAGCCCCCAGAGGAGCAGGGGATGCTCACAGGGGGCTGTGATCCCTGGGCAGCCCGTGCTGGAGCAGCTCCTGGCAGGGACCTGCAGAGCCCTGGGCAGAGGAGCCCAGGCTGGAGCAGGTTGCTGGCAGGACTCGTGACCCCGGGGGAGCTCAGGCTGGAGCAGGATGTGCCTGAAGGACCGAGTGCAGCCCTGGAAAGGGATGGTGGAGCTGCTGGTGAGGAGCTGCAGCCCGGGGGAGGGACTCCTGCTGGAGAAGCTCATGCAGAGCTGTGTCCCATGGGAGGGATCCTGCACTGGAGAAGCTCATGGAGAGCTGTCTCCCATGGGAGGGATCCTGCACTGGAGAAGCTCATGGAGAGCTGTCTCCCATGGGAGGGATCCCACTGGAGAAGCTCATGGAGAGCTGTCTCCCATAGGAGGGACTCCCACTGGAGAAGCTCATGGAGAGCTGTGTCCCATGGGAGGGACTCCCACTGGAGAAGCTCATGGAGAGCTGTCTCCCATGGGAGGGATCCTGCACTGGAGAAGCTCATGGAGAGCTGTGTCCCATGGGAGGGACTCCCACTGGAGAAGCTCATGCAGAGCTGTCTCCCATGGGAGGGATCCTGCACTGGAGAAGCTCATGGAGAGCTGTCTCCCATGGGAGGGATCCTGCACTGGAGCAGGGGAAGGTCTCTGGCTCCTCTCCTGAGCAGCAGCAGGAACAACCTGTGCTGAACTGAGCATGACCCCCATTCCCTGTCTCCCTGGGACACTGGAGGGAAGAAGGTAGAAAATCAGCAATAAAGTTAAGCTCAAGAAGGAAGGAGAGGTGGGGGAAAGTGTTTTTAGGATTTGTTTTACTACTCATTGTCCTGCTCTGATTTTGGTTGGTAATAACTTCAGTTAATTTTCCCAAGTCTAGTCTGTTTTGCCTGTGACAGTGATGGGTTTGTGACTTCTCCTCAACTCAGGAACCTTTTGTTGCAGTTCCTTTATGTGGTCCTGTTGTGGAGGGAAGTGATGGAGCAGCTTTGTTGGCCTCCAGCCAGGGTCAAACCACCGCAAAAGCCCTTTAAGAGCCTAAGGTAAGGAGTACTACAGAAAATATTATTTTACACAGGGGTTACATTTCTTCAGGAGACATAAACTGTAATTGTAGAATAACTGGTCTAGTTATTATTATCTCTATTATATAATAATATATTATGTATATATCTATATAATATAATAATATATTATCTATATAATAATAATAATATAGATAACATAGGTAATAATAATATATTAATAATAATATATAATAATATATAATAATATATAATATATAATATTATATATAATATATATTTTATAAATATAATAATATAATAATATATTATTATAATATTATTACTATATATTATCACACATGTGAGGATTATAAAACACTTCTTACCTGCCTTGTTAGTCTGTCTGCTAAGAGGGGACGAGCAAAACCAGCCACGAAATATCTGAATTGCAAAGTGGAATCAGCCAGCACGTGTGGGATTTGTGCTCTGCTGCAATTTCAAATGCTGTGGTTATGATATTAATTTTAAAAGATAACTGCAACAAAAGCACAAAAATCTGTATTTAAAATATTAATGAAAATGTAATCAAAATGAAGAAAATACTATAAAATTTTTCTCAGACATTATATTGCAGACAGAAAAATGTTCAATAATTGGATGTATTGTCAGGGACCATAACACAGGCTTCTCAGTTTAGAAAGATCTTTGATTTATTTTAGAAACAAGGTTTGAAAACTGGCAATTCACAGCTTATCCTGTCAGGCTGAAAACAGCATTGTTGAGGAGATAGCAAAAGTTTGCTTCCATCATGGAGTGGGAAAGACAGGCAGTTATATCTTCAGTTATATCTCAAGTGTTTGCACTCAAATCCATTGGAATCTGTCTCAAAAATGAAAATATTATAGCTCTGTACCTCAGCTAGAATAAAAATTAAAAGATAACCACCTCTGACTAAAAAATTAGCTACCTGATGTGTCAGAACTTATCCTGTTCAATACTTCAAATGAGAGAGATTATAATGAGGTTGAAAGGCAATAATAGGAAAATCTATGATCTCAGATTTCAAACTCTGGTTCATTGTTAAGTCCAGCAAAGTTTGACATGTTTTGAAGGGAGAAAGTAGAATCTCAGAGCTTAAATTCATGCACAGATGATGTTTTGTTCAAGAAAATTCCCTCACAGAGGCGAGACACGGAATATCCTTATAAAGTGAACAGTGCCACACTTCCACTACTTTTGGTCTTGGGTATTAGAGGCAACAGTAGTGTAAAAGCTGAATCCATCCAGAATTCAGATGTATGCATCATTACCAATTCTTTCCTAGATTATTTGACTATTAATCTGCTTTAAAGCTTTAGCTATTATGTTTATGGACCTGATGGATGAGAGCCAGAAATTCTCCAAGTCATTATCTGTCACTCTGTGTCCATGAGTATCCCTGGCCATTCCACTCCTCCTGCATCTCCTCCATTCTTCTCCACTTTATTCACTCTTGGTGCTGAGATCTTGAAATTCCCTCTTAAAAATAACTCTTCTAACCAGACTTTAGAATCAGCCTTTCTTCTACTTTATAATTCTTCCTTTCCTTTAGAGCAGCTCTACTTAGCATTGCTCCAAACCCAGCCCCAAATACTCTCTAGGTCTAAAAATTAAAAGGAGCAGGAACTTGACCTGTTGGTGCACTTAGGTGGAAAATCAATTTCTTAGATCCAATTATTGCTAACGTGTTTTTAACAGTGGGGATTCACCTTCCTATACTTCTGTTTTCTTTCTCAATGATTTTTTTTTACATTAGCTCTTTTTTTCAGGGCTCTTCTGCTATTCATATCTGTATAATTTATAACACAGGTATGTCCTAATCTCAGTTTCACCCTTCTAGGTGTATATTTTGAATTCATTTAGTTAATTAGGTTAATTTGTATCATTTACTCTATGCAGACTGACTCCGTAAAGTCCTTTGAGAGGGTAAACTACCTTGTTTCTGTAAAATAATTGTCTTTGTTAAAGGCAGTATAAAAGAATACATCCACAGATTTAAGGTTAATTTATTTATTAGCAAAAAAAAAAAGGCAATTAGTTATGTATGAGTGTCTTCAATCAAAATGAGAAAATAGATTAAATTACTTGGTTTTGTCTTTGCTTTAACTGAGGACTTTTTTTTTTAGTTGAAACCACCCTATTTACTCAGAATTCCACTTAAAAGACTCCTATGCAATCTGCCCAGATAAATCCATTTCTTTGATAATCTGATGTTTAATGGAAACTTTAAACCTTAAAAGTATTATATCTTACTGATATGATACTGCTATGATCAGCATGTGACTGGAAATATTAAACCCTGAAAGAGTTCAAAAAATATGTGGTTGTGGCACTTGAGGACATGGTTTATTGGTGAACATGGTGGTGGTGGGTTGATGGTTGGACTTGAAGATGATCTTAAAGGTCTTCTCCAGGCTTAATGTTTCTGTGATTCTAAGTCAAGAAAAACCAAAGCCTAATTATTCAGTCCTCTGATTAAAAACTTTTCTGATCTGTTAGGGATGTGAGGGGTGATTTTGGTTTTCTTTTTTTTTTTTTTCCAAGAATGATTGAAACAATCAAAAATCTGAGTATGGTAGGAAAAAAAAGTCTAAAGTCTAAAGCCATGATGTTGCTCTGGAACTTGCACTGTTGTCCTGCTCATAAGTGACAAATGTTCTGTTATTGAGAAATAGCCCTGAAACTATTTCACCTTATGAGGAAAGTGCCGGCGTTGATGCCTAAAGATTTTTTAGCTTTTTCATATATTTGTAGCTTTGTAGATTCTTAATATGCATTTGTTTCTAGTACTTTTCTTGCCCTTTCTCACATTTTAGAACAATAAGCTAACCCTTTCTAACACATGGTGTCACACTCTTGAAATTCTGTTCAGTCTTATTTTCAAGAAAAAATTTCTAACAAGGACACTCAGTTTGGCACCAGAACTTCAGAGACACAACAAGAAACAGGGCAGAGAAGATCATGGAGCAATTCCAAGGGGCAGACTCTTGTGGGTGGGTTGCTGGGGCAACTGGTCTCTAATTGGATGTCCTGCTAGATATCCTAATTAACCTTATAAAAATTATAGGACTCCTGTGCCATGCATGAGCACAGCTGTATTTGTGCACCTGGAAGCTTTACTTAAAGAACTGCTTTTTATCTTACCACTTTCACATTGTTTGGAAAAGTTTTTCTTCTGGTTCCAGGCAACAGTGTCTTCCAGAGTCCCTGGATCTCAATCTCTTGTGCCTCCACAGAAAGGTAATAAAATAAAAGCTGGTTGCCACTACTAATATTTATGGTTTATCTCAGTTAAAAGAAAAATAAAATTATTAAGTTTTGCTTTAAAAAAGCTACATTGGGTATTACAGTTTATTACATTGGGTATTTATAGAACACCTATCTGCTGATGATACTGCAAATTTTGCTTTCCAGTTGTGGCTGTGGCTCAGTCTACACGGTAGGAGAGCAGACCAAAGGATGGAGTGGTACCCACAGAACCATCCCTGGGGCACAGGATAGAAATCAGGGCAGAAATTTAGAAATATTGACTGGCACAAGCCAAGACGTAGAGCTGTGGGCTGAAGAATGAGAAAGTTACAGAAAAAGCCAGAAACTAGAATTTTTAATGCCAGTTGAAAACTTCCATTAGCAGGTCTTGAACCTGACTCAACCATAGCTGGCTTGGCATGACATTTCAATTAAAAGTTGAGAAGACTTGTCACGGATGGAGATGAATAGTTTTTAATTAAATATCTCTTGAAAGATCCTGTGAAACAAACTGGGGCAAAGTTCTTCTAATAAGCTAAATACAGGATAATGAGGACAAAATACAGCTTAGTGCAGTCTAATTATTCACTGGCTAATTTCCACAAGTGCCTTTTTTCCCTTCTCTTTTACAGAATTCAGAATGCGTCATAAGGAGCACTGCACTGAAAACACCGAGTCACCCTTCATTATTGAAGACATGCTACCAAAACTAGAGGGAGTAGTGCCCTTCAGCTGCAAAAATAGGATTTAGGTATACTTCTGTATGTAATTCCATCCCATTTTGCCAGAGAAAACCGAGGCTGTACTGCCAGAACAACCAGAATTTCCACATATCCCTGAAAAAAGAAAAGTATTTCCCTACAAAGGACATGTATGCTTAGATCGTCCTTAACAGAGCTCATGTTGAGGCTTCAACTTCATTAATCTGACAGACTAAAAAATAAATGTGCAAATCAATATTTATGAAGAAGACACATACCAAGTTCATGTCATGCAACATGATTTTTATTTATCTTTATGTTTTATTCATTTATATTTATTTATAACACATGGTTACAATAAAATGTCTTTCTACTCACGCATTAAAAAAGGAAGGAGAAAAACCACTAAACACTGACATATCTAATACTATCTCAAATCTCAGAAATCCTGTGTCAAGTAGGAACACAAAAGAGCATAAAACTTATACTAGTGGCAGCTTCTTCTCTATAAAATTTGCTTTGCCAGACACTTAATCTTCCCATAATTAGGCCATCCACTGGTAACGTCGTTAAACTAGAAATTGACATTGCAGTTAATAGTTTGTATCAAATTATAACCGCAGTAAAGCAATCAACTCTTAAAAAGTCAGCTTTATTTTCTAGCATTTTCCCATGTTAAACTACAGCATGAAGTTACTAAATCCCTCTTTATAGAGAACGCCCTAATTCTGCACCTTCCTTACCTGCAACAGATGAAATAGTGATAGTAGATTTGTGATAGCTTTAGAGCCAAATGATGTCAAAAAGACATTTTACCTCTGTGTCACTGGGACTTGGAACCATGAGGTGTTGAGTGAGTCAACAGAGAACTCCACAGACCCCAGGAATTCGTGCTGGGAGAAACTTAGGTGTGGGAAATTTTTTCTGACAGAAAGATCATCTCCTTGAGGGCCAGGCAGTGGTTGGTAGCATCTCTGAGCAGCAAAGCTTTGAAAATACACCTTTAACTCCTCTCCCTACTCAGTTACCAGAACCCTGCAGCCAATATTGGAATGTGAAGATCTTGTTTACTCAGTAACACAGGGCTGGGTTATGAATTCCAGAGAGACATGGAAGTGTTCAATTTAATTAGTCTCCGTATCGAAGCTGTTCATCAACAGACAACATAAAATGGCTTAACAGCTGGTATTTATGATAGATCATAAAATCTGAAGAAAAACAATGATGAAGAGCTTGTAATGTGCTGAATTACGTGCTGGAAGTGCAGATAGCTCGGATATCTGCAAATGCAACCATGGAGCAATAAAAGAGTATTTCCTGACCTTTGACAGATAAAATGTTTTTTTTACAGATAAAATGAATTTTTTAACTTGTGAAATGGGTTATTACATTGGCCACCTCCTTCCAACGTGGAATAATTCCATGAAGAGAGTTGGAATATGAAAACTAGAAGGAAACTTCAGGGAACCTCATCTTTCTCAGTTCTCAATACCAGATTAAGTCACAAGTTTTGACATTGCATTTCAACATATTCCAATTTTCCATACACACTTTGTATATTAGAGTGGCATTGACAGCTCCATACACAGAATTTTTAACAGTCCTTGTGCCCAGCACGACTTCTGCAATTCTATTTGAAATCAAGAAAACTGATGGATCAAGATACAAAACCGGGTTTTAAGTGAAGGAGAAGTGGAAGAAGAGAGAAATAAAATAAACAATTGATGTAAATGCAGGCTACCACTCACAACCTTTCATGAGTAGACCAGTGCCCTGACAGTTGCCAAGAAAAAAAGCAAACCTCCCTAAACCTCCTCTTTTCCCTCTTTATTGATGAGCATGACATTAGATGACATTAGATGAACAATATCAATTAACTCAGGTCGCGTGGCTGTGCCCTCCCAACCTCTTTCACATCCCCCAACCCCAGCCCACTCACTAGGAGGGAGAGTGAGGAACAGAGTTTGGTGCTGTGCAAATGCTGCCTTGAAATAACGAGAACATTGACGGTGTTGTCAGCATGGTTTTGGTCACAAATCTAAAACACAGCACCATACAGAATTAGATCGATCCCAGCCAGACTTTGAGAAGTTTCCTCTGTAGACAAAAACTGTGGTAGAAACATGGTTTTGTGCACTGCTTTTCTCAAAAGTGATTTATCTGTTAAAGGTAGTGGGAAGATCCTGCAATATTTTTGAAGCTGTGGTCATCGTCAAGAGTGTATTAAATATTGCCATATCATAATTCTGACTCCCATCAAGCTCCACATCACAGAAGAAATTCAGTCCCTCTCACAGCCATGAGGAAAAGTCAATCTCTCACCTTGAAAACTCTTATGTCCAGAACAGAACACACCATGGGGAAGGCTGCATCAAAGTGCAGGGCATGAAACTTCGTCCTGCAGCACTGCAGCTACTATTGAAACAAAAGAGGTATCTGATAGAAAAATAGCAAAGCTGGCAGAATGCTAATAAAAACTTTAAAATGACCCCATGGATAGGTAATTGTGGACCAGCTGAATAAAGATGTAATGGAGTTTATTGCCTTAGAGAATGTAGGACTGGGAGTGTCACCTGCTCGGGTTCTGCTGAGGTTGGGGGCATAGGGTTACCAAGTGTTTAAAAAGCCAGGAAACAAAACCTGCCCTTCTTCCTGCCACACTGTGAAATGCACACTGATATACAGCAATCTGAACTCTCAGTGAGATGAGGCACTTGTTTGCTGCGTGGTGAAAACAGAACTTGGTGAACTGAGGTTGTAGGATGGAAGACTGAAATGTTTGCATTTCTTAAAAAATCATGGCTCACGCATCACTTGTAACTCAGCAAAACACTTGGCTTGACACTTTAAAAACACCCCATGAAATATTTCAGCAAGTTTTGAAAAAAAATGTTTTTTCTGGTCTGATACGGATGTGGTGAACTGTAGGATGCTTTTATTTGAATATGCACCTTCAAATGGGAATGATATCTGTGTTTGCCTGGAGGCAACACTGCTGCATCAGCAGCTCTTCATTCTGTTTGTGCTTGCAAACCAGCTCTTGGGGAAGAATCAAATGGCCTGTGTTAGCCATCAGCCATGATCAATTGATTGGTTTTGATCATACTATAATCACTGCCTTGAGAAGTTAAACTTCTACCACACTTTCAGACAAGTACTTGTGCTTGACAAAGGCAGATAATTAAAATATTTATCACGTCTAGATTTTGTAATTACAGTGTTTAATCTGTTTGCTTATCACAAATACTTAACTTTTATCCACTTATTTCCACAGAGGGTCTAAAAATTTGTATTTGAGGCAAGATAGTATGAGCTTGGCTGATACATGCTTTTGGAAAGGCACCTTCTTACTAATTCTTCTCTTTGTATTTCGAGAGGGGCTTGTAATATTTATTTATTTACTATGTCAGCTATAGATGCATATAAAATTTAAACCTTTTAAAGCCTAATAATTTATGAAGGTATTTCAGTCTTCTGTAATTCTTGATTCAGCAGACAGGTTTATATCTCTTTTATTTAATATCCTAGCAGTGACAGGTAAAGAATATTTCTGTGGAAAAAAGTTGTCCAAAACCACGGTGGCTGAAGCATTAGGCAAAGACAAATGACCCAGTTGTGAGCTTCCTTTTAGCCCAGCTGAGATCTAACAACAGCTCTCTGACCCAGTGGATGTGGTGTAGGTCACACATTTGTCTGGATGGACTGTTGAGAGTAAAAATAAAAATAAAGAGGAGCTATTTATTCACATAAACATGGTAACCACTTCCATATGAGGACAAACAAGTAAAGTAAATTATTTAGTGTATTTCTCAAGAGAATAAAAATCTGGCTTTCTGGGGAGAGGTAAAATGCATTACAAGGACAACATATTTTGGTCCTCAAAAACAATTTTGGCAAAAACACCCTGCATGAGAATGACACCGACTGATCTGACCACAGTAGATCTGACCACCTACTGATCTGTTGACAGCAAGAAACCCTTAGGTTTATTCTTCACAAATAAATAAACATTGCAGCAAAAGTCAATTAATGATAAATTCAGTGTTCAAAAAATTGGTGAGTGCTACATTTTGAAGGCTAACACAAATATTCCTTAAACACCTCCTGTGAAGTATCTTGTGGCATTGAAAAACAGGAGGATATCACTATAGCTGTGTGTAAATGCTACAAGCTAACTGTAAAAATTCTATTACCAAGCAGTTCATTTTTTGCCCATTGCCTTTAATTTTACCAATTCTAATTACTAATTTTACCAATTCTAATTACTAATGCTAATTTTATACCCTGCAGAAGAGAACAAGACACCAGGCACTCCCACAGCAGTACATTCTGAATTTGGATCCCCATTTGGTTCTGTTTTGAACCAGACAAAATGCTGGTTTGGGTTTGTGTGGTTCTTTTTCTGTGGATGAATTCTCTTTTCCCTCCAGTTTAATGGGGCTGTGTTTGACTTTCATTATAATTTAAGAGTCGGACTGATTTCATAGAGAGTTTTCCCAGCCCTTGGTAAGGTCTTGTGGTGAGAAAATTTTGTCATTTATAATGAAAAACATAAAGTGGCAAACGATACAGAGGCATTTTTCTGTTAGACAAAGGAACACAATCCAGTGGTTGCAACTGTTGGAAATCAGGTGCTCCTTTTCACCAATGGCTCATTCTTGGGGAAGAAAACCAAGATGTGGGGGATTTCCATAATTGCAGGGGAATTCAAGACTGAATGGTTTGATTAAAGAGAAGCATTGTATTTTGTGGGAATCAAGATTAAATGCTTATAAAAAATAAATTGGTAACATAGGTCTATAAACTGTACAGTGACAAAATGGCTTTGTCTAGTAACAAAATAATTCAAAGAAACAAACCAAAAGGGATGTTCTGTGGCTTTGCAATTGTGATACCTATCTGTGTAAAGAATTTGGGTTTATGTTATTTTTAATCTTGGTCTCCGTGGTTATTTAGTGCAGGGCTAATTTTGCAGAACCTATGAGGAAATCATACATTATTAGCAGCATCATATTTTTGGGGATAGTGTATTGATCACTACCACCTCTGTTTTTACTTTTTTAGGACCAAGAGAAAAAGGAAAATATTCTAAAAGCATTCAGAGCCTGTAACACCACTGGTGTGTTCCTATGAATACCTATCTTTCCAATTTTTATGAACATCTTCTCCTTAATACTCCTACATATTTCTCTTACATAATTAATCTGGAAAACAATGATGATTCCTGCTATAAGCTTATTAAGGAGTTTTTACAAAAATAAGTAAACACATTATGAGACAGGATGATGGTTTATCAGCTGCCCTGAAATGCTTCCTGTTTAAAATCCTTGTTTTGAGAATTTGTTTTCACATATCAGTTCTTTCAGAATTTGAGGATGGAGGTTATTGTGTTCCTTTAATTGAATGCACTGAGACCTTTGACTGTGATTCCAATTAGAGTCATTACCATAGTCTCATCCTCATTACCTCTTCCTTACTGAAAATCAAAGCACGGTATTGATTTTGGAGCCTTCTGTTTGAAAGGGTAACTTCATTGCCAAATGCCACCCTAGAGCAGGTCATCTCCCCTTCTCCCTTATTTATTTTAATTTATATGACCACAGAATCTTTTCCTCTCTGTTTTAACATCTCTTTTCAAAGACTAGTTTATCTTGATTGAAGCAATGTGCAAATTCTCTTTCTCTTCCTGACTTTTAAGGCACAGCTTCCTTCAGCCATTTATTTTATCACTGCATGCTGTTTACTCCTAACACGATTACTGGAAGAGTTGGTCTCCTCCTCAGATTCAGAGTCCTTTCTTGTATGGTTTTCCCTGTTGTTCATGATATGAGATTAAAGAAGCAATATGTATCTGGAAATGAAAAATCCTACCTAACTTTAAGCTCCTTAGTTTACTTCAGCAACTCATTCCCTGAAACTCTCAAAGGTTGCATTTCGGAAATGAAAAATATTATCTAAAATTTAAAAAAAAAAAAATCCAAAGGAACAACTCTATGTAACTTGTTGTTTTATCTATTCTTACAGTAAATGAGCAGTTTTCCTACAAACTGTCCACTTGTTGAAATTAAATCTGTGCTACCATTAACCCCCTTTTTAATTATCAGATTATTTGAAAATTGGAGCAGCTTCAGCAGTAATTCTTATTTAATCTGTACCTCACACACTGGTTTTGTCCCCTAATTGTAATTTAGTTGGGTTCAGTTGATCAAACCCAGTGTTATTGAGCGGGTGTTTATCCTGCAACACATTTCTGAGACACAGGTTTCTGCTCACAGCAGCACTAAAATTCTGTCTTTCTGACTTCTCTCTTTCCTTACCTAATTTATGTGTTACTGCCTAATAAAATCAGGCAAAATGTTTATATAACTCTCTTCTAGACATTTTTCCCCCCATGACATTTTCTCTAAAACTCTTTTCAGCAGTCATGATATGTTCAGACACTTAGAAAGCCAGTACATCAAGTATTCAAATGCTACAAATTCAGTCCATTTCCCTGGGGTTTTAGAGGCGTTTCATGCCCCAACGGTCTCCAAACTCACAGCCCTGATCCATGGGCATTACTTGATTTGAAAGTTTTCTACTCTTTCCCCCTTTGGGACCTCACCCAGAATTCCTGGGGTTTATGGGAAATATCTGAGTTTCTGATTCCTGGATATGTATCCTTGCTCCCTGATAGTTGATATATAAACTAAAGATAGTGTGTTTAAAGATATAAACACAGATCTTCCCCATCATTGCAACTGTGATGGCAAGGAAGATGTGCTTGGGAGAGAGGGTCCTGCAGAGATGGGGCAGCGTGCACTGAGCCAGCTCCCTGTTCCCCATGGAGACTCTGCTTGGTCCCATTTCCCTGCCCCAACTCAATCCCTGGAGATCTCAAAGGGCTGGGAAGGAAATGGTGTGAGAAATCCAAGTTACACGAGAGGCTGCACCAGCTTCCCTACGAAATGGAAGCAGATTGGGCTCCCTCGCTCTTTTCTCTCCTTCTCTTTTGCTTCCTTCATCCCACAACCCCAGCTCTGGAGCATCCACACAGCAGGACCGAGTGGGGTCTAAGGACTGGTGATAATCTGTGCTCTCTGACTGGTGGCTTGTGACAATTTTATATTACAAATTACTTGTTCATGGATGGGGCGTCGAACACCGCTCTAATAACTGCCTCTAATACTTCACATGGAATTTTTTCATACACAGAAATTCAGGTTTTCCCTTTAATGTGAGTCTTCTCTCCCACTCTCCTATCTGCACATCATCTTTTGTCTTTTTGATTTGTGAATTCATACAGATCACAGTTCAGCCTTTCCTGGGTGTTTTACCTTCTTTTGTGGACCTAGCTTTTCCTACTGAGATAATATTTAAAACACATATGCAAAGCACATGGAAGAGTTTCTTCATTTCTGTGCTTGCATGCTTATAAATCAGCTATTTTGACCATGCAAATTAGATGCCTTTACTTCCAAGTAAATGAAAATGTATCAGGAATTTTGAAATTAGTTATAATTAGCTGCAAAGCAGAATCATGGAGGGTGTTCAGATTCAGCTTTGCTTTGTGAGCCTGTTAAAAAAATAATGTGAATTTGTGTTTGTAAAGGGAAGGTATTTGGAGTGATATGCAGTCAAGGTCCAGGAAGAAATAGACTGCAAATCTTCATACTTAACTGTTGTGTCTATGGAAACATGAACAATTTGGCTGCTGTTGGGGTCACTTTGGCAAATTGTTTCCTGCATTATTGCCACAAAGTAAGAATGAATTGCAACAATTAGAATGATCAAAGTGAATATAAGATGGTTGTTCACTTTTGTTTCAGGCTAAATGGAGCTGGAGAGGTAAATATATTTGTGCACCATCAGTGATTGGAGTTGTTAAGAGACAATAATCATAGAAATCAAACAATAAAAGACCTTCAGATACAATCGTTTCTTCATTAATGCCATTTTATGTTAATTTGTCTACGGTTCCTGATGGAATAATCACAGCCCTTTTCGTAATTACTGAGTACAAAGTATTATATGTATTTATTGTGGATAAGAATCCAAGCAGGCAGTGGTAAGGGTTTTGTTCCCATCACCATTGTTGTCTTCTAAATAGTTCTCCACTTTTAAAGTACAAGAAAAGGAGGAAATAGAAGAAAAGGGAGAGAAAGAGGAGGGAGGGACATTGCCTCTTAGCTCACTCTGAAAGAGAAACTACAAGAGTTTGCTACTGCACAGGCAGGTGTGAGAGATGAAATAACACCTTCCTTTACCCCAAAAAGACTATGGTGTAAAAAAAGGAAAATTGCCAATTCTGTTTCCTACTGATTGTTTAGATGTGTTTGGTTTATATCATTGCAGTATCATCTACTTCTGAATATGAGACTTCATAGAATCTAGAGATGGAGAGAATTTGTGAGGGCATTCCATACAGTCATGATGAGCAGTACCAGATGGTCACTGCAGGGTCATCTTTGTCTTCCTTGTCTCACGTGATAATCTAGGCAAGATTATCATTGTATTTTTTTGGTATTTTGCTGGCTCTTAAGTACTTTAGATACGTGTGGTGGGTGCCATGTAATCACCAAGACACGGCTATCAAAGCTCTTATCATGGATTGCTTATATTTCAGTGATAATCTATATTTAAGGTCACTTTTCAAGACCCCTTTAATCCATAATACAGTGGTTAATATGCCTACCTTCTTATACAGCAGAGTTTTTGCTTTAAGGGTATGAGAGGGACCAATTCGATTTTTATTTATGCTTCAACATATGTTATATATGAGGTGAAAAATTACTATAGGGGCTTCATGTGCCGTGTGCTAAGGGGGCAGAAAATGGAGAGGAGCTCTGTCCCCAGGGAGCCTTCGCCTGGCAGCAGATCAGGGCAGAGAAAGCTTCCACCACTGGGCTGCAAGTCACCCCCACCTCTGCCAGCTTGAATTCTGGTTCTCTCTCTGTCTCTCCTTTCCCTTCCTTGCTCCCTTTTCTATGCCCACTTTGGTAGGATCACTGATCTTTCTTTATCAACAAACAGTTCTCAGATAGAATATTGCCACGTTTGCACTTCGTCTTCACCCGAGAAATCTTCTCAGAAAGAATCCTCCCCGACTCCCCCTTCACAGCAGGGCAGGACAGACCCCAGCTGATGTCCAGTGTACAGGTCAGTCACCATATTTCATTGAAGCCACTTTGAATTGAAGCTGAAGGAAAGCAAGTTCCTCCAGAGCCACTGACAATTTCAAAGAGGGAGCGTGTCACTCCAACTCACCACATCAAAGTTGCAGCACTGTCTGGGAGGAATCTGCAGCCAGGCTCTGTTCCATCACGTTCTGGCACTAATGCACAAATCCCTGTGGAAACAGGAATTAGACCCCCTCCGAGCACTGACTGGCAGCGTGTCACTGCCACTTCTGAGTTCATAATTTCTCAGTGATTGCTGCATTTCTTCACATCTGCTTGTGACTTGTCCAAAGGAGTTGCTTAGACATCACAGATGGCCAGTATTCTGTCTGGACACGTAAGAACATTCACTTCTGAATGGCATAGAGACATTTATTTAGTCATAACTTATCTTTCACAAAGTACAGCCCTCTGCTCAAATTATGGGGTTTTTTTTTAATTCTTCAGATGCAGAATATTACTTGGAAAAATATGAATTAAGGAGGAGATACACTAAGGCTTGTGTTCATGAGAAGGTTCTTTAATTCCGTGCTGTCACATAATGTGAAGGTCATCAGAAGAAGGCAGTCAAAAGAAGGTTGTCTTCTGCAATGGATCTGCTGCTCTGCCAGCTGATCAAAATCAGATGGTCACCAAATAACTCAGCTTTTTTTCTTTACTCTGTAATCCTATTTCTTGATTAAAAAAACCCAAACCTTTATTTTACCAGCATTACACCCTCACAGGAAGAGGCAGGGTTTTGGGACAGCTGCAGTACAGCTGATGTAAGACATGCAGTTCCATGGTGAGACCCTAAAAGCAGCTGTGGAGTATCACATACCTGAATTCAAACCAGCTGGGAGCATTGTAGTGCCTGCATCATGCTGAAACCTCCTGTTCAGCACTTACACATCATCTAACATGAACACTTGATAGTGATATTGTCATCTGAGTGTAAATCACATTCTGTAGCATCAATGGCCCCAATCAAAAATCTCTCTAGCATCAGCATCATCAACAGTCACTTCAGCTCCCCACTAAGTTGTTAGCTTTGAAATAAGGGATTGAATACAATGTAAGTGGCAAATGTGAAGTATTCAGGAGCAGGAGGTTATTAGCAGACTTTAAACCATAAAAACCTTTCCTCTTAGGCCCTGCAGGATGCTGCTCCAAAGAACAAACTGATTTTTTGCACAGCAGAAAACAGAGTGACAGACACAGGTACTGCAGCTGGGGGCTCAACAGGCAGGGAAGAAGCCTCCAGACCCCAGCAATGCTGCAAACCTGCCTCGAATTTGTCAGAAAATCCTTGCTTTCATTTCTGTTGCATTGATAAATAATTTGACTGGTTTTACACAGCATGCAATCCACTCTCACAGATCTAGTGGAAATGACTCTTTAAATTAAAAAAAATTTATCTGCTAATCTGTGAGTCTTCCATTTATAGTCTCAGCACGTGTCCTGGTTACAGAGGTGAGAAATGGGTGGCACACAAAAGCACCTGTCTGCAAATTTACTACTTATGACAGGATAATCCATGGTCCATCTCAGGCTGCACAGTGTTGCGCTGTTGATCATGTTAGTCACATGATATTACTTCCAGCTAAATCATTTCTATCAGTCAATTAAAATCCTGAACTACTAATTATGGGAAGAGAATGACAGTGTGTTTGTTTGGGTTTGGTTTTTTTCCCACGTGTAATTGAACACATGAAAGTGAATACGAAAATTCACAAAAGCATTTGTGGGGAGGATGATGGGGTACTACAATGGTGACACAAATATTTTGAAGCTTACATGCATTGATATAAATTTCCTTGCTGCCTTCTCAGTTTTAAAATATTAAATGTTTCTCTAGCAGTAAAAATTCATGTATTTGCCCTATTTTGTCAATAGTTTAATTGTCCTACTGACACAAGAGCTTGGCCCCACAGGATCAGTCTCTCTTATCATCCCTGCTACCCCTGTATCCATTGATATTAAAGAAAATTGTTTATTAGTATCCAGATTCTTTTGCTTTTAAAATGCAGAAGAAAAAAAAGAAGAAATGTCATGCAGAGAAATTAATAATAGTCTTGAAGGACTGACAGACAAATTGACTTTAAGGAAGACGTTCCTGATATCTAGAGACTTTAGTTGATTTTAATAATATCATAGCAGACAGTGAATATGTTGTTGCCTGTTAATGGATATAAAACTTTCTCCACTTCCAAAATACATGGATAAGGCTTTAAAGTTTTGGTTTTGTTAAGAAAAGTTAGATCAAAATGTTGATGTTCCCAACACTATGGGTTTCAGTCTGGAACTAACAGCAAGTTTCTGTCCTTTTAAAGAGAGGCAATCAAGTTCTAAGCTAATTAGATATGGGAAAACCATAAATTACATATCAGGTTGAGGGAAAAAAATTGGCTAGGAAGTAAACAGAATTCAGAATTTGGGGAGAAAAAGGAAGTAAGTTGATGTCACATGCAAAGACTCCTTTGGGTTTGTTTTTTTTTAAATACTTTCATTTGGGTTTGGGGGCCTTTTTTGAAGCCAGTGTATGCTTGAAGCCATGATTTACCTGCAGTGAGACCTGCTCTGCTGTAAAAGCATTCTTTTCTCAGTCAGCATGGACAGCAGTCACAGTGCAGTCTTTTAAGGTCCCCTGTACTCCACTTCTGGCTGCAGTGCCTTGGCTGGAACCATAAAGCTGTAATATTTCATTGCATTGACATCCTATAGGATGTTTCCTCCATCTGCTGTGGTCAGTATTAATTAATAGATTTCTCAGTTTCTAGGAAGAGTTTAGCAAACAATCAATCCACTCCTTCTCTCGTGTTTATTCATCACTGCAGTGCTGCTATGTAGACAGATATTCTGTTTATGATCCAATGATTCAGCAGGACATCAAGTGAATAGCAAAGCAAAAACAACTAGCTAACTAACAAAATAAAGAATTAAAGGGCCAGAGATTAGCTTTGATCAGAACAGATATTCTCCTAGCACTGAATGCAAACAGTCAGCATGTGAAACAGAAGGCACAGTGTAGTTTGTGCCTTGTTTTGGGCATGCCTGGAAAAAGGAAATTCTGATTTCACACATGGAAGAAAAAAAAAAATTGACAAAGAGATCGTTCATACCCTGGAAAAGGTTGCTCTGAAAGGTTGTGTAGCTCCTGTTAGGAAACCTGGCTTTACAAGGGGATAGAAAGAAGTGGTAGCCTCGACTTCCTCAAGCTGCTGGAGACATCCAGAGTTATCTTCCTTGGAGTGCTTCAATTCCTCGTCATTTTCAAAATTCCAACAGACATGGCCCTAAGCTAGCTGATCTGACTTCAGAGTTATTCTTACTCTGAGCTGTTGGGTGAGCTGATCTCCTGAGATGTCTTCCCTCTCAATTTATTCCCTGGTTCTTGTGAAAACTAGGACCTTCTAGCCTGGACAAGAGAGGTTTCTGGCCACATTATTGTGGCCTTTGAATATGTAAAGAGGGTATAAGACCCATGGAGAGAGACTTTTTGTGGAGGTCTGTAGAGACAGGACAAGGGGCAATGCATTCAAACTGAGAGTAGGTTTAGACTGGATAAAAGGAAAAATTTTTCTACAAAAAGCTGGTGAGACACTCCAACAGGAGTTACAGAGAAGTTGCAGATGCCCCATCACTGAAAGTGCTCATTATCAGTTTGGCCAGTGCTGAGCAATTTGATCCACTGCAAGATGTACCTGGCAAGGAAGTTGGACTAGATGATCTTTAATCACATACCATTATATGATGCTGTGAAAAACAGAATGCAATAAAGTTCACACCTCGGCACAGACATATTTACTATTTGTCACTTTATACATTATTGCAATTACACCTTGTTAGCTGCTGAAATGATTGGTTGAGATGGATTTCCTTCCTTTGTTTCATTTTCCTTGTCATTCCTTCATTCTTTGACTTTTGTTTTACTATATTTCCTCTCTCAGTGAACTGCCATTAAGTATCACTTGGCTCCCCACCTGGTTTTTTTCTTTCAATGACAGTTTTTCACTTGTTTTGGGGCTTTGCTGATTAAAGTCCAGCAGCCTCCTTGTCTGAGCATTGTGTCCTGCCTGACCTTTTGTGTTGGGACTGATGCCTTTCTTGGTCTTAAAAATCAAGAGGCGAACACGGTTAGAAGGGGAAAAAGGGTTTTACCTTGGTATTTATTGTAAGGATCTTTAGGTGCACCACGAACAGGTCGAATACACCTCTGTGCACCCCACTATCACCTCCGCCAAGTCCCTCTCTGTAAGATTTGGTCTTACATTCCAGGTCTTACTAATTAGCATATCTATCAAAGATTCCCCAATGAGAGGCTCAAATGAGCCCCCCCTCCCAAGGAACCTTCCCCTGGATGGTTCTATCTTAGTTTACAAAACGTGTTCTGGAGAGGACCTTGGGGTCTGGGCACCCTGGCACCCGAACTACAAAGCCTCTAAAATGTTTAGTCTCTTAGCTTAACAAACAAGTCCAAGAATGTAGGCAAAAAAGCACCAAGAATACAGAAGTTGCAGAAAGGTATAACAGGGGTATAAAAGAAAAGACAAAAATCATCATGGCATCAGGGCACCAGAACACCTCTGTGGAGCTTTCTTTACAGCTCCATCACCATGCAAAAAGCCATAAATTACTGTTACATCTCACATACCATAAAGTATCATACCAATACTCACTCTGCTGAAAAACCTGTTGGCTTGCATAGACCAGCCAAACACCAGGAAATCCAGATGCCAGGGGGAATCTTGTAGACTACTCCCACTGCTCATTTAAATTCTGGAAAAGTTGTGTGAGGTACCACATTCTCTTGAAAAAGGTGTAAATACTCTAGGAAATAAAAAAAAAAAAAAGAGCTATTAATATTGTCATGCATGGTCATGAGTTTCTGGCTGGACTTTTTAGTATTCAAATTAAATTATCTGAAATTATATAATTTCAAAACAATTTTTCCCAGAATCTAAGTATGATGGAGTTACATAGGGAGAATCTTATTTTTCTCACTACTGTGCTACTGTCAACTTCATGCTTTGAAAATCAAACAAGTGAATAAATTTTATATGCCAAGGGTCTTGGAGCTGTGCAGTAAAAGACATAATTTTGATATATTGCAAATAAAATACATAAGACTTTTAACAATATCTGAGCACACTGTAGAGGAACATGTTAAAATAGAAAATCTAGATAGTATTACATGCTTTTGTTTACAGGCATGAATGAGGAAATTCCCAGCTGTTTTTATAGCAATACAGGTTAGTTTTTAATGCATTTTTTGATTTATTAAAAAAAAAAGAAAAAAAAAAGTGGTTACACATAATCTTGGTAAACCTGGTTCACCTGTCATTATTATTGTTGCTGGTACTGTTTGTTTTCTTATCCCAGTGACAAAATCAGCTCACTTAATGAGGCATGAAGAGGAAGCAGGGCCCTCAGAAGAGGAGGAAGAGGCAGAGATGATCAATCCCTAACCCGAGGGGAGCTGCAAGGCGTGGGGAAATGTGGGAGAACAGGCTCATAGATGTGACTGCCTGGCTAAAGATGCTGAGAATATGGAAACTATAAGCAAGATTGAAATGAAGACAAACTTTGAGTTACCCAACCCCAGTTACTGAACAACTGGAAAACAATGGTGTGGCTGGCTGAAGATAATCCCCTTTGATTAAACAATGCCCTCTGCTTGCAGAAAGGTCCAAGGGTCAGAGCAGACCCTCCTAGCCTGGCAGAGGGTCCAAAATGTAGTTTTTAGAGTTTAAAATGCAACCCCATATGGTAATACAATGATTCCTATAGGCTGTGTGTAAATGTTACAAGATTTGTAGCTTGTTCTAGATTGGTTAATGGAAATCAGAATATTCAGCACAAAAGATGATTTATTGTGCTGCAAACGGGAACTTGCTCTCTTGCCTTGCTCTCTTGCCTTGCTCTCTTGCTCTTGCCCTCTTGCTCTTGCCCTCTTGCTCTCTTGCCTTGCTCTCTTGCTCTCTTACTCTTGCTCTCTTGCCTTGCTCTCTTGCTCTCTTACTCTTGCCCTCTTGCTCTCTTGCTCTTGCTCTCTTGCCTTGCCCTCCTGCCCTCTTGCTTTTACTCTCTTGCCCCTCTCTCTTGCTTTTGCCCTTGCCCCTTTTCTTCCTACACCACTTCTGCACCCCTACATCTCTTCACTGCTTCTCTGACCTGCTTCAAGCTGTGTCTGGCAGCTCCTAGCAGGTCCCCTTTACACTCATGCCTTCATCAATAAATCTCATGCTCTAAGACCAGCTCCAGGGATCTCCTGTCTCCCGTTTGTCCCAACCGCCCGAATCCCTACACTCCAGAACCCTACAGGGAAACATTTCAGCTGCCAGTCAGGTGAGCCCCTGGTGACCCATCTGCTCCCATGCTGGGATATCGTGGCCCATGGTATGGAAACATTTGGTAGTGAAGCCCAGCAGCTGGGATCCCTGTCCCGGGATGTAGGCATTGACAAGGAGATTGGGAAGAGGACAGAAACTCTCAGCCTCTGAAGGAAACTCCTGGCAAGCATGAGGAGAAGTTGTTCTTTCAAGGAATTCTTCTTTCCAGGCAGGTGGAATGCCATGGAGAAAGGGATCCATTCCCTGAGAGAATTAGCTGTCCTGGAGGGAATCCACAGGGGTTCAAATAATGAGCACTCCCCTGTGGATCCAGCTGAGGTCCCATGCACACAACCCACGTGGCAGAAGCTTGCACAGAGCTCCATCATCATACACCAACTCACTGGCAGTGGTGTCATGGAAAGAATGGGAGCAAACGGTGCCTCAGGTGACTCCCCAACTCTGGAAATATGAAGATCATCTTTTTTCCTCCCCACTGACTCCACTTTCCTCCTCAGTTGTGGAAAGACTGTCCAAGACTGCAGACAGATTTGGAAGACTTACTCATCTCTAAATTTTGTATCTCCTGGAAAGGATAGCATGCTCACCCAGAATTGTGATTTTGTGAGTAAACCAAGTAATTTATTATTTTACTAGTTGAGGCGGGGGGATAGAAAGGACACAAGCACCAACAGAAAGAATGGGTCTTATTTTACTATTGATATTAAGGCAACACGAAAATAAAACGATACATTTAATAAAACAATAACCTTACGATGCAACAAGCAAAAAAAAAGCAAGGTAATGCACCTAATCACTACTGCACGAGACAGAGAATGGTGACTGAGAAAGACACATCACCAGTTGCCCCAAATCCCTCACCATCATCCAGACCCACAGTTGCTGGGGAGCCCCTGTTGCACCGAGGGCTTGGAAAACTTGCCCAGCGACTGGGAGGTCCCACACAGTGCCCCCACTCAGAGGGGAGGTCTCCAAAGTTCCAGACCAACCAGGACCAGGGCTTGGCCAGAACATGGTTGGGGGCAGCGGGGTTCTTACAAACAAGCATCTGGTGATGTCAGCTGGGAAGGTTTCTAAAAACGACACATTCAATCATGTCTCTTGCAGATAATTACACAAAACAAATTACACATTTGTTTCTAAAGCAGCTGGTTTGGTGTTAAACCAGCTAGCACATACAAGGTTCTGTGGTTACATGACTAATGTGGACAGCACAGGATTCATCTAGGAGCCAGCTCAGGCTCAGGCCTGTTGTCCAGGCCCTGGCACTTCATTTATGAAGATATAGAGGATCTGAGGGAGAGATGGTGAAGGCATTGTGCATTTGTCTATAGACTAAGGATTTATGAAGATTAAGGAAAACAAATCCCAAGAACGCTCTTAAAACACTGTTTTGAAAACCAACCATTTGTTCCTATCCTCTGTTCTCTGTTTCCCCCATTTGTGTATTATTGATAAACCCACAAAAGAAAGTAGGTGGGTGGAGAGATTCTTCTAACCCTGCAATGCACTCTGGTTATTGTTTCAGATCTGCATCCACAGGGAAGTGAACACTTATAACCATCAAACCATGGGAGAAGTTCAGTTTGAACCAACACTTTTTACTCTAAGGTTGCAGCTGCTTAGAAATTCAATTCCCATAGTGCCAAGACTACTTATTTTTAATAAATAGTGCTATGAGTGCAATGAAGCATAGACTCAGGCCTGAGACAGATACAAAAATTCTAAAACTTTTATCACTTCAGTTTTTATATTCCTCTCATTAATTCAGAAAAAAAAATCACTGAGTTTTTTTTTCCACTTTTTAAAAAAAAGCCAGGGGATACTGTGGGTTTGGAGCCATTCACTTTTTATTCCAAGGGCAAGCAAAAAACCCAGGCACAACAGAAGAGAAAATAGAGATGCAAAGGGGATACAGTACTTAATTTGAAAGTAAAAGAGGGAGTAAGCAGAGGACTACTTCTATTGGAAAATGTAATGTAATTTGAGAGAAGGGATTAGAAAATGAGTGAAAGAAAGACAAAATAAAGTTCTAAAGAAAACACACAGTCTTGTAAAGAAACATCAATATTTCCCGACTACTGGATATTGGTTACATTTTGCCCAGTAATTTAGGAGCTGGAGGACTGCTAAAGTATTGGGGTCCAATTTTGTAAATGCTACTAAAAAAGTACCAAAAAAAATTTCCAGTCTGAAATCGTGAAAGCTTATTAGAATTAACCTCTGACCTGGTGGAGCAGTTGAACAAACAGAATGCCCTACCAACAGTATGATGGGGCTTGCAAAATAAAATTCTTTCTATAGCAAGCTTTTACTTTCCCAGTGTTTTGAACTTCTCATAACTTGTCCTATTTGGTAGGAAATGAATTAGGAGTCTTTTTCTTTATTTCTTTGGTTTGAAAGCCTGTAAGACAAGTCTTGAAAACGTAAAAAGTAAAAAATTGCATTTGTTGATGAGGAAGAAGGTAGAAAGCTCATTCTACTCTGCCTTGTTCAATGCCAAATTTCAAGATGTTCAAGATCAAAAGAAAAACAACTGTACTTTTTAACACCATAATTTTTTGGAACAAGGGCTCCATCATGTCACTGCCAAGGTTTGTATCCTGCTGTTTTAATCCATGCAGGACAGTTTAGGATGATATTCCATTATTTTTATGTCAGTTCATTGATGAGCCAGTTTTGTGCTGTAAGTTTTCTGTAAGAAGACATGTAGTGATAGGAATGATGTTTCTGCAACACTGAGCCCATAAACTACCAGTTTTGCCATAAATTCTCTTGAGGCTTGCCAATTCAATCCCCGAGATTATGGTTCTGTTAAATCATAAAACAAAAATACTCAGAATAAATATATCAAAGTTTTGGAGCAAGGAGAGGGAAAAAATCACCATGAAATAAAATCCAAGGCAGTTCTCTCAGTACAGATGGGCAGAGAATTCCTGTGTGGATCCTTCATCTTTAATCATTTCTGCTAAGTATTCTATTTTCTAGTTGAGGGAAAACAAGAGAATTGGCTTTACAGACATTTTCCCTTTCTTGCAACTGAGAATGAGTGGAGGGTGAGTTGCATTCCCCAGCTTTCTTTTGTCACTAATCTCAAATCTCTGTCGGCCATGAGCAGGTTAAAAAAAACCAAAACCCATGCCTTAAATTGTTTTCTGGAGCAACATGGAACCAGGAAAGGGAGAGTGCATTTCTGTCACCCATTCCTTCCCAGGAGCAGTTATAATATTATCTAGTAAACAGTGCAAGTTTTCCCATTGAATTAATACACCAAAGTATTAAACTTAATTTGGGATTCCAAAAAGTATTCCTCCTTTTAAGAATAATTCTCTTCTGCCTCTTTTATGAAAATTTATCTTTTGTTTTAAAAATCAAATATGGCTCCTTGTCACATGGAGGAGAAGGCTCCAGAACAGATTAGGTGCTCAAAGTTCTGCGAAATGTAGATCAAATTCAGCACCACTATGACATTTTTCCCTGACAACCGTATGAGAGGGAGATCTTTTAAATTGTATTTTTGTAAGGTTAACTCATAAACTTAGATATGAGTCTGTAAAAGACAGAAAAAACACGGTTCATAGTATCAGAATCACATACTGCTTCTACTGGGAACAGAATTACAAAGGCATCTTTTCTCTCTAAATGAATAATAAACTCAAAACCCCGTTATATTTGACAAAGCTGTGATTCCTAGGTTATGATGCTGCTCTGAACACAATTGGGACTATGCTCTCAATTCCCACATCATTTTAATGCTGAGACATGTCAGAGGTATTTCCAGGAGCTTCAGAAACAATGGGATTTTCCTAGTCACAAAGCCTTTTCTGTAGCTTCCTTTTCTGTGTTTATCCTTGGGCTTTTTAAAAAATACGTTCCTTCATATTTAATATAGCTGTCAATATCCCTGATCTGCAGTCGAGCCTCAGGCAGTCTTGTGACATTGAACAAATTTGTTCCAAGAGCACACAGACATGAAAAGTTAATATTGGGACAAGGCTCAGGATGAAAGGCTGGAGTGGCTGAGACATGCAAGCACATTCTGCAGGCCTAGAGATCAGTTTTGAATAAGAATAGTTGCCTTCATTGGCTTTCTGTATTCCCTCTTTGCCTTTTGTTATTTCAGCCTGAACCTGAGGCTGGTATCTGGTTTTGTGATTTTGGTGGGATGACAATTCAAGATGAAAAGTGCAATGAGGTATTTATTTTCTCTCACCGTTTTCAATTTAAGACCACTTTGAACAGGAGCTGAAAGCAGCTCACAGGTTCCATGAATATTGCTAAGAAATAAGGACAGCAAAACCAGCATCACCTATTTGCCATCAATGGCCTCACAGGTGTCTGGGCTCTCCCAGAAGCAGATTTCAAATCTTAAAAAGCTTAAGGGGGTGCCCGGTGGTGAATTCCTCCCTTGGCATTACCCTGATAGGAAACTCTATGCAAAAAGTAGATGGAGAGTAATATTTGACATGTTTAGAATTTTGCCACTATGCAGACCCTTGTGAACCTTCAATTCAAGCCTCTCCTGTAGTTTTAGAATAAAATCTTACTGAAATGCTATGCTTTAAGATTCAGTGGACCAGATTTAGGCTTTATTAGGATTAATATTTGTGGCAAGTGAAAATACTATTTTATTAGCTCTTCTAATCATTTAGTAGCACCTCTAAGAACATTTTCCAGCAAGAGAAGCTGCTTTTTTCTTTCCCAATATGATTTTAACTTACTGTGATATTACTCTTTAAGCATGAAGATACAAATGAATGTTAGTCAGGAAATACTGGATCAGACTGCTCAGTTCTGATCAATACCTATCAGACTGCATCATGTCTAATTTATTGGCATCTAAACCAGTGGCTTTCTCTGATGCATGAGGGGACAAGGGAAGAGCTGCAGGCATCATTTATCTGCTCATTTGTTCTTTGCCATGGCTCCACCCACCACCCTTCTCACTAAACTGGGGAGACACAGATTTGCTGGATGGACTCTTTGAAAGGTAAGGAATCATCTGGGTGGTCACTTCCAAGTAGTTGCAGCCCACAGTCAATGTCCAAATGGGGACCAGCAGCGAGTGGTGTCCCTCAGGGATCCATGCTGGGATTGACACTGTGGTGTAGTAGAAATGGGCCCTTTTTTAATCTTCCCGTGATGCCAAGAGCTTGATTTCAAATAGCTGATTCCTCCAAATTTACAGCTTTTTGCTTCAGCAGGGTTGGAAAGCTACATTTGGATTTGCACTTTCAAGTGAAATAGTGGAAGTGCTTTCTTATTTTCAGAAAAACAGGAAAATAAGCCCTGGATAAAGAATTATTTGCTACATTTAAGACAGATGCATACACAGTAAGGAGACATTCCATACAGGGAATTTCCAGACACAGCTGTAATTTCCTGTTTCTTCCCCAGGTTTGACCTAGTTAGAGATGCTTTTGCAAAGCTTATAAAACCACCATATTTTTAAATATGCCAGGATTCAATCCCAAGCAAATACTGGCAACTAATGCCAGCAATATCCACTGCATTATCTCTGTGCAGGTAACTACAGTAATCAATTAAGTGATGAAAACCATAAAAACAAGATCCTAAAACCAGCTAACAAACTTATTTCCTGAAATACTGGAAAATGGGTACGTAAATGTTTTAAAAACAAGTCAACAAACCTAAACAACCTCATTTGAACTTCTAAGAAAAATATTTGGAGTGAAATGAAGAGGGAAGCCCAGCCATATCTTCATGCCTTCAAGCAGCCAAACACCTCATTTTAGTTTGCTGATATTATCCCAGAGGTCAAAACAAACTCTAAAATAGGTATTTTGGATGAATTTGCATGATTTTATTGCATGACCTAAACTATTTGGAATTTTTATGAAATAGGACTATTAGAAGGAGAGGGATGCCCAATTTGAGTGCTCTGAGAACTTGAGGGGGTTTTAATAATTACATTTTAATCATCTTCTTTTTTAAGACATATCTACAGAATCAGCTTTTGTTAATCTGACAGTCTAGTTAATCTAGAAATACATTTTGTTTCCCATGAGAGGGAAAAAATCATAATCTCTTTAATAAACCCTAATTATATTCAGAAAGCAGCATAAATCTGTTTAGAGCTCTATGGGTGCTTGGGTATTTGAGCCTATGTATTTATAAAGTTGTGGTTGATCACAGGCAGATATTACCCATAGGTTCTATCAAGCTGTGTCTGTGTTGTGTTTACACCACGTTCTCACTGGGCCCCAGGTGCCAAAAAATAAATGTTTAAAAATTTATGTACTTGGAATTTAATCTAATGATCCCTTGTCTTGCAAGAAGAGAATCTCTCACCTGATTTAACATGTTAAGTATGCCTCATCTTAGGTTTTGATGAAATTTTTGGACACTTCACTAACTGCTAGTGTTTAGGTCAGTTGTTTTCACATTGATTTGTTGCATTGCTATTATCTCATGACTGTCCCTACAACTAAATGTGAAATGTGGCTACAAGAGGTTATGGATTTTGATGCAGAAAGCATATTTAGCCTCCTTCTCAGAATTTTCATCTTTAGAAAGAATCAAAAGCAGTGCTACACCCATTTTACCTTCATGAGAAGATATTGTGACAGTATTTATCCATGAGAAGATAATGTGAAAAGCATCAGGTTTCAAGAAAAAAATGTGGATATTAATTAAGGAAAAGAAATCATACCAAAACCTAGAGGCATTTGGGAGGAGCGGACAGGCACTCTTGGTTACAAAAGAGTGGATGTGAATAAGAATGAATTTATAAAAGATATCTTTCCTGATAAGAGCAAAACTCAGGAGGAAAGTCCAAAAGCTGGTGACTGTTTCAAAACAGGACCTGGTCATTTCTCTGTTTCATTGTGAAGTTTGGGTGGATCCTGGGCACCGTGGTCAATAACCCAATATCAGAAACTTCTGAGTTCATGTTAAAAGAAGACACAATTTTCCCGTTTCTTGCCTGGAGAATGCATCTTTTATAAAGAACAAAGCTTTGAAGGAATTGGATAGATGTGCTTAGTTAGTCTCATTTTGCTATAAATGCTTTTGGGTTACCTTGACCATAACCTGATGATTCTCTCTCAGTCTCTTGTTCTATATCAGAGAGCATTATTCTTTAGATAAATCTTTCTGATGGCCTACTAACGATGATTTTTACCACCAGCAGCAAAAATTTTCTTCCAGGGGCAACAAAGAGTCTCGGGGCTTGTCTGGGTTTGTGATGGCCTGAGATAGTTCAAGCTTGCTGTATCAATGTCTGGTGTTCAAATATCTGCTCCCTTGGGACTTCTTTTAGCATAAGCTCTGCAAATATCATAAGTGCTAAAGACCTGACAGACCTAGGGAGTTTTTGCTAACAAGCAAAGCTCCTTACATCAGTCAAATCTGGCAGAGGCTATTTGTGCCACTGGCAAACTTTAAATGGGGACTAATGAGAATGAAGAAAACTGTGTCATAGAAAGGTAAAAAAATTAACTGAAGTGTACTCAAGACTAAGAGACCACCAGAACTTTGTACTTCTCTCAGTAAAGGCTTAAGGATTCTGATGATTCAACACAAATTATTCTATCCTACTCTGCTTGAGAAAGAATGAAATCTGATCTTAGGACTCAGACACTGGAAAGCTGAACATAACACCAAGATCAGCTGTACATACTAGGAGGCTTTACTTCCTATATATGAGGCTTTGAGCGCAATACAGATTGAGTTAGAAAGAAAAAAGTAAACCTGGAAAGAAAGGGAGAAAATGGGAAAAGTATTTGGAACAATAATTTTTTCTCAGTTGTTTCTGTTAGTGCTTGGCATTGAAAAAACATTCATGCTTAAATATTTTTAGCAGAACACGCCCACACTTGAACAGGTGAGTCAAGGCAAAGCTACTCTTCCCTTTTTATTGAGAGGGAACATGTCCCTCCTGGATCACCCTTTGGGACCAAGAGAATAAAACCTACCCTGCTAACATTATCACCAAAGACAAGACCTTCTTTCCCGAATGTGTTAGCCTCTGCTTTAATCTCATCCTCTGAAGAGATACTGACCACATGTGAATTCTTTTTGTCCCAGGCCAAGAACACTGCTCACTTCTGATCTCCTTGATATAGTCCCAAGTTGTAATGGTGGCATCAGGAAATCAGATGAGCAACATAGATTGCATAATCCTCTTTGAAATAATTTTATAGATTCTTCTTCCTCCAAGACAGGTCATTTCCACAGATTGCAGGTTCAACAGGAAATTATTTCCTGCATTGTTCACAAAAAAAAAAGAGTCCCTGGTCCACTCTGCTGTCTCCTACTGTGGAGTTTGCAATTTTCTTTACTCCATTTGTTGCCGAAGACCAAACCTATTGCCTAAACTTGGTGGGTCACTGTTTGCATATGGCACACTTCCTCTCTCCCCAAAAAAATTACAGCCCTGCCCCAGGGAACAGTCAGCACCTTCCCACCAGTACTTACCATGCTTGAAGGCCACTCTTGGAGAACTTCCTGTGCTCCCTGTTTTACATCCTTTTGCCAAATGCCTGTGACTTGCTCGCTGTTTAAGACATGAAGCGCTGTGCAGGCTGCTCTGCAGCTCAGGGGTTTGTAACGTGCCTCCTCCACTATGGATGCTGAAAAACTCCAGCAGAGAAGCTCTTCAGCTCTCTGCAGCATTTCTGTGAGAGTTCTGTCTCTCCCATGCTGATTATTTTGACCAAGGTTACAGTATTGTAAACTTCTTGCACCTGTGGGTTCTTTGGCAGAATTATGGTTCTAACTAGAAAACATTCAGAGATGGGTGTCTTAGAACTTGACCAATCCCCTTGGGGGTGGATGGCCAAACCAATCACCTTATGCCACTTAATACGTTTGCAAACTAACATATAAAAGTCTTCTGAGAATTCATTAAACTGCTGCTGCTTCCATTTGACCCTGGGCCTGGTCTTGGTGTCATTTCTCTGCTCGGTCGCAGTGAGAACAGAGACACTCCAGTGGTACATCAGACCCAAAAAGCTAACCTGCTGTGGAGCTGCCTGAAACAGGTCACCAAATGCTTTGTGTTCATGTGAGTTTTTATCTTGTCCCAGCTACTCAGAGGACCTTGACGTTCCATAACTCTTTCTCTACTTTCCTTTCTTCCTGTAGGCCTCGTATGAGATTTACCTCTCCATCTCCTTGGGTTTCTTTGGGTGTTCTGAGTCATTATGAACCATATCTGTTCGCCCAGGTGGCATTTCATGGTCCATATACATAAGGGAACAAATCTGGATTAATGTTGAAAATTAAAACATGTCTTGGTTGATTTCATATGATTTTTCACATTCAAGAATGAGAATATATATTATGTTTTTACCTCACCTAGTGGAAGTTATGCCTGCTCCTGGCTGGAGGGTTGGTCTAGAGGATCTTTAAAGATCAAGCCAAACCTTTCTCTGATTATATTAAATTCTACTTATTGGAATGGAGAAATATTATTTTCCCATAATGTAAACAAACTCCCACTGCTTCCAGAAATTTTATAACTTTGATTAAAATTCTTTGGTTCTAAATAATGGAACCGCCATGAGCAAATGCGAATACAGAAATTGAGGAAAATGTGAACTCCGATGTTAAACCAACTTCTTTTCTTGGTCACCATGGCAATATAATCTTCCTGTGGGGGAAACTGTCTCATGTTATATCTGTATAATTGCAGGAGTCCTCTTCAATACCAAGGCACACACTGTCTCAGTTTTCTGTAGTATAAGGGGAAGGTGAAGACTATTTTCTGAACTGAAGTGTATCTGATTCGTTGTTTGGAAAGGACTCTATGTAAGGATCAGGGATTCAGCAGCTCTGCATGAAGGGTGCACTCAGAGCGCTGATTTCAGCAGCATTCATTGCTTCCCAGTTTTGTGAGCAATGCAAGCTCTGATTATTGAGAAAACAAATCAGCAAGTAGCCTGCTGAGAAGTGTCCTTAGCCTGCATTTGCCTGGTGCCCAGAGTTCAGATGTAAAACAGAAGCTGATCTGTGGCTTGAAGCAAGCAGCAAAAAAATGTCTCATGGATGTTGAGGTTTCTGAAAGATACATTACTGTTCAAAGACTCTGAGGAGTCATCAACATGCACTAATGTAGCTTGAAGCACCTGAGTGTCAGGGATGAACTCAGGATCGCTTTTATCCTTGCTGCATTTGTTTGCTCAACAAATAAATAGTCTCAGCCCAAGGTATCTTCTACCTCCAGGCTTAACTGATCTAGCAACACATGTCAACTCAAATGTGAGAAACCCCTGATGTTCATTTAGTCCAATTATTATTTGTTTCCCCTTTCCTACTTCCCCTCTCCTATTTCTTTCCCTTCTCTTTAGGTGTATTATTCAGGCTGAGGTTCACCTGTTCTTACTTATTGGCAATGTCTCTAGCACATCCTGAGGCATTTCATAAAGATCAAGTCATCACAATTACATCATTATTGCTATGACACATTTCCAATCTAATTCCAGTCTCACTGAAGTGCAAATCATCATGTTTTTGCATCTGTCCATGATAGCAGGCTGCTATTTACCCCAGTAATCCGGGTTTTATTTAGTTTTATTTACTTCATTTTTTACTAAAGGATGTTTTATTACTTCTAACTATTAAATTATTGAGGAACAGATTTTTTTTTTCCCTATGTGAGCCGTAGCAGCAATGATTTATTGTGCTTGACAGCCAGAAATAAATTATCCTGGTTTTATCTTTTAACCTGCAAGATGTTGCAGAAATATGCCTAAATGTCAAGTCATTTTGGTTGAATGTGAATGGAGTCACCTAGAATAATTTCAGCACCTTAACATTCAGATAGAAAATTACTCAGAGGATAGCTCTGGATTATATCTAGTTTCTTCTATTTGACAGGCAGGGAGAAATTCTTCAGTGATAACTCAGCTTATGCTACTTCTACGGGGGCATAGCTGAAATGCTCTGTTGCTGTTTCACACATAAGCAAGAAAAACTAGGTTTTTTCCTGGATCCGTGATAATAAGTTGTCCTGGTTCCAGCCCAGACCAGCAGGAAAGGGTACACCCAAGACATTGTGTCGTTCTTTACCTCCTTAGGTCATTGCCAGGGCAGGGGAAAGGGACTGTATCTCTTTGAGGAGGGTGTTGAAGCATGGAGGTGAAGGAAAGCTCTCCTCCATTGTTTTCATTTGCCCCACGCCTGGTGAGCGTTTTGCACATCAATCACCCTTTGCACACCTTTGTTGTTAATACTGTTGCTGTCACTGCTTGTCCTCTTATCTCATTGCCGTTTCCAGTGAATTGTTCTTAACTGGTGATTTTCACCTTTTGTGCCTCCAAGTTCTCAACTCTATCTCCAGTGCAGAAAGGAGGAGGGGAAGGTGGGGAGCAAGCAGAGGACACCTGGCTTGGGAGAGTCTCACTGGGGGAGTCACTGAACTGGGGACTACCATTCCTAAACCACAACAGAAATATAGCAAGGCATAATGCTACATTGACTCTTTCTTTTAAAATGAATTAATATTGAATGAATTCATTTAGAGTGTCTGATTAACATGGGCAGATAAAGGCAATGGACAAAATATTCCATCTGCACTGATTCCAACAGAAGGCATCTACCTGATGCTTCTGCATTTCTTTTTTGAGGAAGAGCTAGGCCTATCTCCATGTAGACCCACGGACATCCAATCTCCAAGAGATCTGAGGCCCAGCAGTGCAGAACTCTGAATCGATGGTGGGTTGGAGCATGTGTGGCCACACAGCAATGTCAGGGCTTCATAAATAACCAGTCACACGTGTGTTGATCTGTGTTTAATGAGGATTTTTCCTGGGATTCAGGTTCCACTCAGTTTCACCTACTGACCTAAAGAAATGCTTCCAGATGCATATGCGGATGTGTGAACAATAATGTAAAAGAAATGTGAAGTCTCCAAGGACACGGTCTGTTTTGAATATTAAATCAGAGATTCATGCCCTCAAATTTCAACAGTGAATGTATTTGCTGAGGTTCTGACTGTGTAGGTAGGTTGTTAAGTGCCAGGTGTTAAAGGATAACTGTAGAAACTTAAAATTCACAGGTATTTTGGAGTTATAGGCTGTAGTTTCCTTTTGAGTGTAATGCTGTATGGGAATAATGTTACCAAAGCATAGCTGATCCATTGCAGAAATTTCAGAAAGTGAAGATGCTGATTTTAAAGCTATTTTCCCACCAGTTTTGTTAAGACTGTAAATTGCACAGCCACATGGGATTTTGTTTGTTTGTTTCTTTCTTTCTTTGCATAAGATTAGGATCAGAATAAATAAGAACTGGAAATCCCAGAAGAAAGTACAAATCACATGAGAATTTTATCCAACTTATTGAGTCTCAAACCAGCACAAATACTTCGGATAAACAAACAATCAGATGCTACTTTTTCCCAGCTTCCAGTGTACCTTTTCAGATTCTTTTATAAAAGATAGGCTGAAAAATATTTTGCCATTTTAGACACTTGCTGTTTAATGTTGTGTTCTTAAAAGATGTAAGATAAAATCTTGCTCCATGCTATCCTCTTTCTAACAGGTTGAGTTCCCAAAAATCTGTACAAATGTAAACTTACACTCCTATCATCTTCATACTCTCTGAGCATAGTGAGAATAATCCTTCACAACAGCTCTGTGCCATTAAGCATGGGTTGACTTTGCTTACAGTTGGCTGGGTGTGAAGAAGAAAACATTAACATTGTGGATTTATTTATGTTATGCTGTAAATGTCAACAAATTCTGCTTGCAAACATACCTTTATGACTACTTTTAGTCAATGGACTTTAGGGAAATACTCAGATAAAAGATGTACTCAGGAACAAGCACCTGTAATTCCTTTTGCAAAAAAAAAAAGCTAATTAGCTATCTTTTCCCATCAGTTTATTTGCTTTGTCCCTGCAGCATGCCCATGGGGAATGGATAATTACCAGCGAATCTATCACTAAAAGGTGTATCACAAACATTGAAAGTAAGTCTGAAGGACTTTCCTTCTCCTCTTTGGTGGTTATCTCCACAGTTACATCCTAGAGTATCCCTAACCTGCAAGGGGCTGGCTGTTCTGAATGCCAAATATCACTCCTGGAAGACATAAATCAGGTCCAAACTGCATAGGTCTGGGAAGAGAAGTATGGGAATTTAATAAAGGTATTCATTCTAAATATGTAACATGACCTCAAAAGCATTTATCACATAACTCAAGATGCAAGGCTTCAATAAGAAGGTGTCTGAATTCCTAGCTTTAATGCCAGGGAAACTGGCATATAATAGAGAAGATATTGTCAACTTTTAAATTGGTCATGTATCTATTCAATAATCAAAGAGACTTGCCATGATTTTTAGTTTACAAAACTATATTTCTTAGCTCATTGATTTGTGATCTTTTGAGGAAAAGGCTCTATTTCTCCATCTACATCTACTACCATTAAAGTGATTTATTAAATCTTACATGTAAGTATTTAAATGGGTATATTGAATCGCAAAAGAGTGCCATAATTCCTTCTGTAGCAAATGGGTAAGTGGAGGTGGATATATTCAGCCTCTCTAGAAAAAATCTTGCACTTAGTAAATATTCTGCCTGAATAATTCCCTTTACAAATCCTTTTTGGTTTCTGGAAAGCCTTTTCATCAGGTGACAAAATTTCATTTTAGTATTTAAAAGACATTGACTGTAGTAACTTTTCTCTCCACTCCAAAGCAGCCCTTCAGTAATTCTTTATTTTACCAGCCAAGGCGTAGCAGAAGACAAACAGAAAGCAAGGGGGAAGCAGGTCTTTTCCAGGATGCAGAAGAATCTGAAGTGGAGAATAAAGCTCGGAGGAGTCTGTCACAAAGGATGATTTCATCCCAATACCACAGCCCTTCGAGCAGTCCAAAGTGCAAGAAGGAGAAGAAAGCAAGGAGCTGGACAATCCCTGCTGGTCTCTTTGGAGCAGGGCTCCCCAGCAGGCAGCGCCTGCACCCTCCGGTGCCTCCCTGGCACTGTGTGAGCAGCTCTGCCAGGGAACCTCCACCGCACACAGCTCGTGCTTTTGGTTTCTGACCTTCACGGAATGATGCTTGGGCTCTGTGAAAAACGACGTTCACTCTCCTGGTAGGAGTTAAAAGTTTCATGAAGGACAATAAGGGACAGAGATAATAAAACAGAATTCACAGCACTGGGTGCTTTGGCACTCAGCCAAGATCACACCTGCAACTTCGGAGACCCACTTTACATACACATCAGCCTAGTACATATTCATAATCAATTATGCATATTCAAACTTTTTCCAGGAACTGTTTAGCATGGCTCCTCCTTGGGTCCGCCTTTCTAGAGCATGCACATTCCTTGGCTGTGGTTTTAGTCCGTGTTTATTATCACCCCCAGAGCAGGCTTTGGTCCGTGGTCTCTGCCGATGGTGGTTGCTGATAGTTGGCATTTCATAGCAGGGGTCCTCAACACACCTTGGTTGGATGTTCTCCAACCAAGCAGACAGCTCACAAGTGCAGTTATTTCGCTATTATGTCTAAGTTTTAGGTTAAATGACAGAAATAAAAGCATTAGTCATTGTTAAAAACGTACATCTTCACAACAAAGCTACATTATACATATAGCATCTTATTTGTAATAAAGCTACTTTTACATATAGCATCTATTTGTAACAAAGCCACTATTATAATATCTATTACAAAAGCTACTTTAACATCACTCATTTCAACATTTCCAGAAAGCCAATATTATAGCATCTATTTATCACAGGCTCCTTCAGCTGAAACGCCCAGGACACTCCTCTGCTGAGGCTGAAGCGGCTGCTCCATCCCTTCTTGTTTCCAGCAGGAGGGAATTGCCGCGGGGTGAGTAACTCACACCAGGTTCCTGTGACCGGAGCTCGCTGTTCCTTCTGCAGACTTGTGCTGTGGTGAGATGAGTTCCCCGGCGTTCTGGCAGCCGGCGATCCCTGGGTGCGAATGGGCAGCCAGGTGACCCTGGCTGTGAATTCCCAGCCAGGTGACCCTGGGTGTGAATGGGCAGCCGGGTGACCCTCGGTGACGGTGGCAGCGGCGCTCCCTCGGGCTCCCGGGAATTCCCGAGGAGCAGCAGCTCCCGGAGGCGCTCCCAGCGCTCTGCGGTCCCAGGGGGACCCCGGGCGGTCGGTGCCGGTGATGCCTTCTCCAGCCACCTAGAAACAGAGACTAGACAAGAGGAAGGGAATAAAGATAGGTGTTTATTTGAAGGGCCTTCAAGGTACACCCTGGGGAGTCAGAGGCTGCCTCCATAAAATGGATCCCAAATGGATGACAGATCACAAGTTCTTCACACTTTTATAGGTTTGGTTCATTTGCATACCACGGTTAATTCTCCAATTAAAGCCCCAGTTCAATGATGTAACTCCCCTCAGCTTGCTCCCCCCTTAGAGGCTTTGGTTTGCACATTTTGGGCCTAGAAGAGCCTGGCTGTCCTTGAAGGCAAAGCCTGGAGAGGCTTTATTGTGTCTGCCCAGCAGGAGAGAGCAGAAATTACAGGCTACAAGGAACTTCAGAGTTACACTCTAAGCAGTACAGAAATTGTAAAATATGAAAGTTAAAACCTAAGGCATCACCGGCACACAGCGGCTGCTGCTGCTCCTGGCCTTTCCTGTCCTGTGCTGAGAGGATGTCAAACCCTGCTGATCTGCCACCTACAATGGAAAGCATCCCTCCTTTGTAGCAGTACTTGGCGCAGAAGAGTTATTGAAGCCTTGTAGGGCTCTTGTTAGGAATTTTAAAAAACAATTCCATTTTACAGCCGCAGAAACAGAGCGAGTGTTAACAGGGGTGTTCAAAGTCCCCCGAAATTTCTGTGAAATAATTAGGAACAGAACCTCATTTCGGCTGCAGCTGCCTTCCTCTTCCTGTGAGTTACACCATGTTGAATTGTCAGGAATGAAATAATCTCCACGGCTGCTGATGCAGCGTAGCACAGAACCATCTCCTGATGGCAGCAGATGTGCAGGCTGCAGCTGAGAATGCAGCACCAGGAAGGTCTGTGCTGAAATCCGTGTGTAGGGAAGGCCAGCAGCAGTCTGCCAGCACTTGCCTGTTCTGGGCAGTGCCAGGGGTGCAATGGCAGCAGCAGTGTCCCGTGCCTTGGGACTCAGCATTGCTGCAGCACCTCTGAGTGAGTGCCAGCTGTGAATTCTGAGTGCTGGGCTTTGATCCTTGCCATGGGAGCTGCTGGTTTGTTTTTTTCCCCCCACCATGTTCACTCAAACTGGCTTTTGCAAACATTTGTCTGCATATTGACTTCTAGATGCAGCAGCACTTAAGAGTCTGGCTGTGATGAAGACCCTAAATTTTCGGAGAGCAAACTTTCATTTTTTTAAGGGAGTAGTGGATAGGATGCCCTGGAAATGGCCCTCAGCGGGATAATGGAACTGAACAGAGCTGGCACCCATTTGAAGACATTTGTCTTAGAGAATAAGAACTCACAATTCCCATTTGTGAGAAGTCAGACAAGGAAGGCAGGAGACCAGCTTGGCAGAGTAAGGATCCCCTTGTTTAAAATGCAAGAAGGTAATATGCAGGCAATATACATAATACAAAAATGTTTTTGAAAGAAAGTTAAAGCAAGAAGGTTATTGAAAATCAATAAATGTGATGCCAGAAGGTAATATGCAGACAATATGCAGCAACACACATCATAGGAAAAATATAGATACCACATGAGTGTGTGAGGATAGGATCAGTATAGCTGATGCTCAGTTGAAGCTGAATTCAGAAAAGCATGCGAAAAATAATAATAAGGGCTCCTACAGGTACTTCAGTGGGAAAGGGAAAATGAAAGGAAACCTATCACACCTCCCATATCCCCCCCACCCCCATAAGCCAGACAGGACTAGTGACAACAGACAAGGAGAAGGCTGAGGTACTCAACAATTGTTTGTCTCAATTTCTCCTGCCAGTCACTATTCCCACATCTCTCAGGTTATTGGACTGGTGGACTTAATTCCAACCCATTGTAGCAGAAGGTCAGGTTTAAGACCAGCTGAGGAACCTGAGCATGCACAAGGCCATGGCACCCACCCAAAGGCATTCCAGGGCCCTGAGAGAACTGAGAGCTGCAGTTGCTAAGGTGCTCCCTCCCTCATATTTGACAAGCCAAGGCAGCCAGCTGAAGTCTCCAGGGACTGTGTTGTTCTAGCACAGAAACCATTTGGCTACCATCCTCTTGGTCTTTTTTGTAAATCTTAAAGCTCTGAGTAAATTTCTGCAGAGGATGTCCGATGCAGTTCCGAAAATGGAATCTTTGTTATTGGTTTTCATATTTCATATTGATCTTAGATATTTCCACTTTTTGCACTCCTATATTTTCTAAACATGCAAAATGACTGAAAAGAAAACTGAAACGAACCACTATGCTTTTTGCAGTGGTATAAATGTATGGCCAAGACCAATACACTTTTAACACAAATATATTTTTGCTGTGTCTAAGCACATGTGCATACCTGTGTTTGGTTTGTGTGTCCAGGTTTCAGCAGTGGAGGGTGGCAGGGCTGGCCTGTGAGGATAGCCCAGGTGCTGTCCTGTCCCAACTACTTCCAGCTGGTTCCACTTCAAAAAAGACCTTCTTTTCAGCAGAAAGAAGAGGCTGGGACAGCGGCCCTTAGAAATTTGACTTTTTGGTACTTTTATTTTTAAGTTAATAAAAACCTTCAACCTGCTTTTTGGGAGGTTTTTGGGGTTTGTTTTTTTTTTGTTGTTGTTATTGGGTTTGTTTGGTTTTTTTATAGTTTTGTAGAGTTTTTTAAGCAAGATTGATTTGAAAACTGAACAGTCCTCCACCATATTCTCCTGGATTCGCCTGAGCTTCTTCCTAGGCATCTCCCTGATACTTTTTAAAGTGAGACCCACATCATTCTCCAGAAGAACCCATCTGCTCATGGTTTGGATGGGTGCACTGTTTGCTGGGTGAAAAGCTGGCTGATGGCCCACAGGGTGGTGGGGAATGGAGTTCATCCAACTGGTCCCCAGGGCTCAGTACTGGGCCCAGTCCTGTTTAATATCTTTATCAGTGATCTGGACGAGGGCACCCTCAGTAAGTTCCCAGATGACACCAAGTTGGGTGGGAGTGGTTTTTTCCTCTGGAGGAAAGCAGGCTCAGGGGCTCCCTACAGCTACAATTCTACACAGTCCTGGTTCGTGTCCCTGTGCTTGCCCCCTCCTCTGTCCATCCAGCTAAATCTGTAACCTCTACACCAGCAGCCTTTATTCATCATTGTGAAGGACAGGTCTGGACATGGAGACCAGTCTGTCACTCTATTAAATGTCAGTCTTGACTGTGGGGCTACTTCTGCATTATAAATGTGACATTTTTTTAATGCTCCAAAGAGTGTTCCAGTGTGTACTGTGCATCATGCAGGTTTGGAAAGAAAGCATTCCCCCAGGTCAGGAAACAGATACAAAATGAAAGGAGATGTAAACTATTTACTTTTGTGAGCAGTCTTATGGGGGTTTTAACTCTTCGTCCTTCTTTCCCAGCTTTCTAAATGTCCATTAAATAGCTCATAAACTGTTATCATGGTGGAGCCACTTCTGTAAGGAACTAGATAAGCCTGATGGTTTACAAGACACTTGATTTGGTCCAGGTAGAGCACTGTTCATAATCATTTGTCAACTTAACTGTCACTACAAACACCTTTTGTGCTGGTGGTTTTTGGGTGCTTGGGTTTTGGTTCTTTGGAAAGGACTTTGCTAACTGCACAAAACATGTATTTGAATTTCTTCTTTATGAGTTTACAGATTTTAATTAAATGTTCTCAGTAAAAGGCATTAATAGAAAGTATTATAATAGAACCAAGCTTTCTTCCTCATGAAAATTTCAGTTAATGAATTTTTAAGAAAAGAAGCATACATTATCCACTTTGTCATATTGCTAAACTCTGTAAGGAAAACGTAAGATGTAAGTGAAGTTGCATATTCTTATCTGGAATGACTAGTAAAAGTATTTAATTTGGTAATAATGCACCAAACCAATATAAATCTGAAACAAGTATCAATGGAAATAAAACATATATTTTAAAAATTACCACAGTTTTATTGTTTTCTTAAGTGTTAGCAAAAGGGTTTTTTTGCATTTTCTTCTTTTCTTTTAGTTTGTGAACAGGTATGAAAAAGAAGACTATGTCTCGGCAGTTCTTCAATAGCTTTAAGGAGGAAGACTTCATAACCACTCTTGGCAACCCGTGCCTGTGCTCAGTCACCCTCACAGTAACAAAGTGTTTCCTGGAGATCACAGGGAACCTCCTGCATTTCAGTTTGTGACCACTCACTCTGGTCCTTTCACTGGGCCCACTGGAAAGAGCCCAGCTCCATCTTCTTTGCACCCTCCCTTCAGGTATTCATAGACATTGATAAGATCACCCTAAGCCTTGTCTTCTCCAGGCCCAAGAGTTCCATCTTTCCTCATAGCAGAGTTGCTCCAGTCCCTCCATCATCATCTTCACGGCCCTTCACTGCACTCTTCTGAGCTGAGGAGCCCCAAACTGGAGCCAGTACTGAGCAGAGGAGTAGGATCCCCTCCCTTGACCTGCTGGCTGCACTCCCAACACAGCTCAGGATACCCTTGCCCTTCTTTGTCAGAAGGGTGCATATTTTGGCTTGCGTTGAGCTTGGTGCTACCCAGGACCTCCAAAGCCTTTCCTGACCATCTGCTTGCCAGCCCAGCTGGGTGGCCCCCAGTGGTGCTCTGGTGCCTGCCTGGGAGTGTTCCTCTCCAGAAAATGAACTTCGGGCTTCCCCTTCTTGAACTTGGTGATGTTTCTCTCAGCCCATTTCTCAGGCTGGTTGAGGTTCCTCTGGATGGCCACATGAGCTTCTGGCATGCCTTTCTAGGTCCTCTCCCTCTATTCAGCCCTGGGGAGGCCTCACCTGAAGTACTATGGCCAGTACTTGTTCCAGGCTTCCCAGAACAAGTGGGATATGAAGCTACTGGAAAGAGTCTGACAAAGGGTCAGTAAGATGATGAAGTTTTAGTTCTCACCTTTTTTCTAGATCACTGAACATACACTGAAATAATTTGAATATATCTGTCTTTGATTTTAGCACCTAATTTAATCTTCTTTTTGATTCTGCCATAGAACACTTGAAGTTTCACCTGTACCTAACATGAAATTTAAAAAAAGTTTTAACATTAACATAAAATTACTCAACTAACATGATTTCAACAGAATCAGGACCAGAGTCATTTATTGGTTTTTTTTAACAACTTAATTAACTGACAGTAAATGAAGGAGGAGTGGCTGAGGTCACTTGGTTTGTTCACCCTGGAGCAGAGGAGACTGAGGGGAGACCTTATCGAGGGCTGCAGCTCCTCCTAAGGGGCAGCAGAGGGGCAGCTCTGATCTCTGCTCCTTCTGACCAGGAGACAGGAGAACCAAGGGAACTGCTGGAGCTGTATCAGGGAGGTTTATGTTGGGTATCAGGGAAAGGTTCTTCCCCCAGAGGGTGGTCAGGCACTGCCCAGGCTCCCCAGGGAATGGGCACAGTCCCAAGGCTGCCAGAGCTCCAGAATCATCTGGACAACACTCTCAGGGATGCACAGGGTGGGATTGTTGGGGTGTCCTGTGCAGGGTCAGGGGTTGGACCTGATGATCCTGGTGGGCCCCTTCCAATTCAGGATATTCTGTGATTCTGTGAGTGTATGAATTGTAATTCCAGGATCAACATCAAAAGGTACTATCACCTCATGAGCTGGATGCTGGCACCTCCTGGTGTCCAGTGGATCAGGTGCTCTTTCTGTCCTGGGCAGGGACAGCAAAGCTGTCTGGGTGACGTCTGTCAGTGTCACACTGGATGTTGAATATTCTCCTATTTTACCCAAAACAACAAGCTTGCTGTAAGCCATTCATGCCTCATGAAGAGGCTGAGAGTCAAGCATGACTCTCAGCTTTTAAAATTAATGACCTGACTGAACCTTCCTGACTGAACCTTCCTGACTGAAATACTGCAGTCATTCTGGAGAAATACAAACTCAGTGGTGCAAGGCAAAGGAAAGGTTAGGCGCAGTTCTCAGCACCCAGTAAGTTTGGAGCCAAAAAAAAGAGCTAAAGCCCCAGTTCAGCAAACCCTCAACTTTTACAGCCCCATCATGTAATGACATTTAAGGAGGTCACATAAACTGAATGCAGAGTTTCTCAGATGCCCTCCTAACAGTGAAAGTTAACCTCCTATTCATTCTTTCATGTACATCATGTAAATAGGCATTTATCATGATACACATATTTCACATGTGTCACCTCTTCCAAGGTCAGGAGTGATGCATCCCAACAAACAGGAAGTCAGGCAAAAATGCAAGGAGGCATGCATGGATGAAAAAGGAGCTGCCAGACAAAGTCAAACACAAACAGGAAGCCTGCAGAGGGTGGAAGCAAGGACAGAGCCTGGGAGGAATACAGGGGGTTGTCCAAGCAGCCAGGGATCAGCTTAGGAAAGCTAAAGGCCTAATGGAATTAAATCTGGCCAAGGACATCAAGAGCAACATTGGGGCTTGGAGCAACCTGGTCTAGTGGAAGTGTCCCTGCCCATGGCAGCAGGAGTGGAACTGGATGGGCTTTAAGGACCCTTCCAACTCAAACCATGCTGTGATTCTGTGAAGTTCCAGTCACAGCCAGCTAATGCCAGAGACATTGCAATGGCAATATTAGCCTTTCATCTCTGATGTTGAATTGTTCTGAATGAGAGAACCACACAGGACTGTAGGACAAGGCTTTTTGTGGCAGTAACTGCTGTGTGCAAGAGCTTCCATTTGTCTTTCTCAATAAACATATCATCAGGTTGTAATACTCAGCTGGCCAAAGAAGATACTACTTTCAAGGCCCAAGGCACCCAGAGGGGATGTGTGGTGGAGGGCCTGGGCCACCCCTAAGGCTGCCTCAGGAGTCTGTAAGTGAGATGGGGAGATCAGCACTGAGGGTCAGGCTGATTGCCCAGCATGAGGTGTGGCTGTGGGGCGACAGCAGCCTGGCTCCACTTTACTCAGGGCTCAAGAGGCCAAGTTGCTTGTCAGGGAAAGGAGAGGACTGCTCTGATGGGACAAGGTCCTGGACATGGGGATGCCTTGCCAGCCAAGACTCTGCCCTGCTGTGTCCAGGGATAGCAGGAACTGGCTTGCTTAGGCTGATTAGACAAGATAATGGGCATGGACTGCTATGCTGGAGGCAGGCACAAGGACTGGGGCTCAGTCCTGAGCTGAAATGGATCCCCTGGTTCATGGGCAGAAGGTAAAAACCCAATATGTACATTACTAGTTTGGTCAGAGGGAGATTCAAAGAGCTGTGATACCTGTTGAGAAAAACCTTCCATTATGAAAAGGGAAGATACTTCATTTCATTTCTTGAATTTATATCTTCTTTAAAGAAAAAAAAAATATATATATAATCATAGCACTGATTAGTATCTGCATTTCCTAATTCAATTTTTAAACTCATGTGTTAAGCAACTGAATTAAAACATGTTGTTGTAATTGTGGGCTGAGGCATGTATTATCTCCATTAATAGTCTTTATTATTTATGAGATATAGGCAATATTCAAACCTTTGCATAAAACTTCTTGGCTAACGCAATCTAAATACCTAAATATAATTAGTGGAACAGTTTGTTAGTATAATCATTGCCATGGGCTGTAATTAACATAAATTTTAATTTCATGACCTTGTAGAAGAGATTATAATTGCAGGAACCATCATTGTGCCGAGAATGTTTTCCTCTTCAATGTTGTTTCCTGAAGACTATCACCATAATGCTTTGAAATTATTATTATTATTATTATTGTAGTACTCATCTGCATTCAAAGAATAAGAGAATAGTTTGGGTTAGAAGGGGACCTTGTAAATCATCTGGTTCCAATCCCCCTGCCATAGGCAGGGACACGTTCCTCCAGATCAGGTTGCTCCAAGCCCTGTCCAATCTGGCCTTGAACACTTCCAGGGATGGGGCAGCCGTCTCCAGGAAAGTCATCTCCAGGACAGCTTCCCCAGGAAACCTGTGCCAGGGCCACACCGCCCTCACATGGAAGAATTTCTTCCCATCTAACCCTGCCCTCTGGCAGTGGGAAGACATTCTTCTTTGTCTTCTCACCCCAGACCCTTGTAAATAGTCATTCTCCATCTATCCCATCTATTCCCTTCAGGAACTGGAAGGCCACCGTTAGGCCACCCCAAATAAGCTCTGACTACTGTTCTTAGGGACAATTCACCAGAGCCTTGCTGGCTGGGATTCTAATCTGTTAATTAATACATCTTAGATGCTAGTGAATGTTCAAAGGGAACAAATTCTTTGATTTGTACTCAGCATCCTGTATCTGGGCACCAAGAGGAGGTTTTTTGGTAGGAATGATGAAATTGGTGGAATTGTGGGGCCACACACCTAAGACTTCTGTCAGGTTTGGGCTCATCTCTCAAGGACCAACTGTCCACTGCCACCTTGGTGAGGAGAATTCTACAGCCAAGCAGAATTTGGCAGGCTGTGATCCCTGCTGTGATTAACTGCAAACCACGCAGGGGGGTCCATCCTGCACCGTGCAAAGCTGCCATGCCAGGGGCCAGGCAGCACCACTGGCTGCCCTGACCTCAGCAACCCCCTGCCTCCAATAAGTACTGGCTGTGTGGGAGCTGTGCCAAGGAAAACATTCCCTGGAGTTGCCAGGAGACCTGCAAACTCCGGTGAACCATGCCTGGCATCCATGTTGAAGTGAACCTCTCCACAACACATTTCCACAGTGACCCAGACACCCTGCAACATCAGTGTGATCAATCCTTTGGCAGAAGGGAGATCATCATTCCTTGGCTATGGATCTCAGAGCTGGAGAAAGGGACAACCAATCTTTCGGCGACTCTGGAAAATATAGTAAACGGAAGTACCACTGCCATGCAAGCATTTCACAGTGAGGGGCTGAGGTATCACAGGCTGCTGCTCAGAAGTGCCCAGCCTGAGACTAGCTGCTGGCTAGAGAAGGAGGTGTTTTCATGTTAGTAGAGACTACCTGGTGTTGCCTGTGTAAACCAAGATCAGGGCATTGGGACCAATCCTAAATTCTGGAGAAGGCTAAAGCCCTCACATGATGTGATAACCAGAAATAACTAGTGAAAAAATGCTGTACTGTGGTCATGGCTTAGCTTTTGTTTCCCAGGTCTCAGGGCAGCTATCAACAGGTTTTGGCTGTAGTTACTCTCTAAAAAAAATGTCTTTAAATGGGTGCCAGCTCTGTTCAGTTCCATTATCCCTCTGAGGGCCGCTTCCAGGGCGTCCTATCCACTACTCCCTTAAAAAAATGAAAGTTTGCTCTCCGAAAATTTAGAGTCTTCACCACAGCCAGACTCTTAAGTACTGCTGCATCTAGAAGTCAATATCCAGACAAATGTTTGCAAAAGCCAGTTTGAGTGAACATGGTGGGGGGTAAAACACAAACCAGCAGCTCCCATGGCAAGGATCAAAGCCCAGCACTCAGAATTCACAGCTGGCACTCACTCAGAGGTGCTGCAGCAATGCTGAGTCCCAAGGCACGGGACACTGCTGCTGCCATTGCACCCCTGGCACTGCCCAGAACAGGCAGGTGCTGGCAGACTGCTGCTGGCCTTCCCTACACACGGATTTCAGCACAGACCTTCCTGGTGCTGCATTCTCAGCTGCAGCCTGCACATCTGCTGCCATCAGGAGATGGTTCTGTGCTACGCTGCATCAGCAGCCGTGGAGATTATTTCATTCCTGACAATTCAACATGGTGTAACTCACAGGCAGAGGAAGGCAGCTGCAGCCAAAATGAGGTTCCGTTCCTAACTACTTCACAGAAATTTCGGGGGACTTTGAACACCCCTGTTAACACTCGCTCTGTTTCTGCAGCTGTAAAATGGAATTGTTTTTTTAAAAATTCCTAACAAGAGCCCTACAAGGCTTAAATAACTCTTCTGTGCCAAGTACTGCTACAAAGGAGGGATGCTTTCCATTGTGGGTAGCAGATCAGCAGGGTTTGGCATCCTCTCAGCACAGGACAGGAAAGGCCAGGAGCAGCAGCAGCCGCTGTGTGCCGGTGATGCCTTAGGTTTTAACTTTCATATTTTTCAAATCCTGTACTGCTTAGAGTGCAACTCTGAAGTTCCTTGTAGCCTGTCATTTCTGCTCTCTCGTGCTGGGCAGACACAACAAAGCCTCTCCAGGCTTTGCCTTCAAGGACAGCCAGGCTCTTCTAGGCCCAAAATGTGTAACCCAAAGCCTCTAAGGGTGGAGCAAGATGAGGGGAGTTAATTCATTGAACTGGGGCTTTAATTGGAGAATTAACCGTGGTATGCAAACGAACCAAACCTATAAAGGTGTGAAGAACTCGAGACCTGTCATCCATCTTGGGGTCCATTTTTGGAGGCAGCCTCTGGCTCCCCAGGGTGTACCTTGAAGGCCCTTCAAATAAACACCTATCTTTATTCCCTTCCTCTTGTCTAGTCTCTGTTCCTAGGTGGCTGGAGAAGGCATCACCGGCACCGACCGCCCGGGGTCCCCCTGGGACCGCAGAGCGCTGGGAGCGCCTCCGGGAGCTGCTGCTCCTCGGGAATTCCCGGGAGCCCGAGGGAGCGCCGCTGTCACCGTCACCGAGGGTCACCCGGCTGCCCATTCACACCCAGGGTCACCTAGCTGGGAATTCACAGCCAGGGTCACCCGGCTGCCCATTCGCACCCAGGGTCACCTGGCTGCCCATTCACACCCAGGGTCACCCGGCTGCCCATTCGCACCCAGGGTCACCTGGCTGCCCATTCGCACCCAGGGATCGCCGGCTGCCAGAACGCCGGGGAACTCATCTCACCACAGCACAAGTCTGCAGAAGGAACAGCGAGCTCCGGTCACAGGAACCTGGTGTGAGTTACTCACCCCGCGGCAATTCCCTCCTGCTGGAAACAAGAAGGGATGGAGCAGCCGCTTCAGCCTCAGCAGAGGAGTGTCCTGGGCGTTTCAGCTGAAGGAGCCTGTGATAAATAGATGCTGTAATACCGGCTTTCTGGAAATGTTGAAATGAGTGATGTTAAAGTAGCTTTTGTAATAGACATTATAATAGTGGCTTTGTTACAAATAGATGCTATATGTAAAAGTAGCTTTATTACAAATAAGATGCTATATGTATAATGTAGCTTTGTTGTGAAGATGTAGGTTTTTAACAATAACTAATGCTTTTATTTCTGTCATTTAACCTAAAACTTAGACATAACAGCGAAATAACTGCACTTGTGAGCTGTCTGCTTGGTTGGAGAACATCCAGCCAAGGTGTGTTGAGGACCCCTGCTATGAAATGCCAACTATCAGCACCTACCATCTGCAGAAACCATGGACCAAAGCCTGCTCTGGGGGTGATAATAAACACGGACTAAAACCACAGCCAAGGAATGTGCATGCTCTAAAAAGACGGACCCAAGGAGGAGCCATGCTAAACAGTTCCTGAAAAAAGTTTGAATATGCATAATTGATTATGAATATGTACTAGACTGATGTGTATGTAAAGTGGGTCTCCGAAGTTGCAGGTGTGATCTTGGCTGAGTGCCAAAGCACCCAGCACTGTGAATTCTGTTTTATTATCTCTGTCCCTTATTGTCCTTCATGAAACTTTTAACTCCTACCAGGAGAGTGAACGTCGTTTTTCACAGAGCCCAAGCATCATTCCGTGAAGGTCAGAAACCAAAAGCACGAGCTGTGTGCGGTGGAGGTTCCCTGGCAGAGCTGCTCACACAGTGCCAGGGAGGCACCGGAGGGTGCAGGCGCTGCCTGCTGGGGAGCCCTGCTCCAAAGAGACCAGCAGGGATTGTCCAGCTCCCTGCTTTCTTCTCCTTCTTGCACTTTGGACTGCTCGAAGGGCTGTGGTATTGGGATGAAATCATCCTTTGTGACAGACTCCTCCGAGCTTTATTCTCCACTTCAGATTCTTCTGCATCCTGGAAAAGACCTGCTTCCCCCTTGCTTTCTGTTTGTCTTCTGCTACGCCTTGGCTGGTAAAATAAAGAATTACTGAAGGGCTGCTTTGGAGAGGAGAGAGAAATCACCAGAGCAGCTGAACATGAGCCAGAACATGCCCAGGATATGCAAGGTGACCAAGGGCAGCGTGGCATCTACCAGCCATGGTACGGCCTGCAGGACCAGGGCACTGACTGTCCCCCTGTTCTGGGCACTGCTGACACCAAACCTCGAATCCTCGGGTCATTTGTGGAACCTTCATGACAAAAAAGACTTTGAGGGACTGGAGTGTGTCCACAAAAGGGAACAGAGCTGGGGAAGGGGCTGGGGAACAAGGAGTAGCTGAGGGAGCTGGGCAGGCTCAGTGTGAGGAAAAGGGGGCCCATGGGGGACTTTCTGGCTCTCCACACCTCTCTGACAGGAGGGTTTGGCCAGGTTCATGATTGGACTCTTCTCTCAACAAGTAACAGACAAGAGGGAACGGCCTCAAGTCACACTTGGGAAGGTTTATCATGGAATCATTGAATAGGCTGAGTTGGAAGGTACCCACCAGGATCATCAACCCCTGGCCTGGCACATGCCACCCCAGCAATCCCATCACATGCCTGAGCGTTGTCCAAATATTTCTTGAACTCAGACAGGCTTGGTGCTGTGACCACTTCCCTGGGGAACCTGTTCCAGTGCTCAACCACCCTGAGGGGAAAAAACTTTTCCTGACTTCCAGCCTAAACCTCCCCTGACTTAGCTCAGGGAGCCAGATTAGGCTGAGCCACTGCTTTGGGGCTTTTGATTAATGTCTATTAATATTATCATTATCTATGTATCTATCAACATTATCATTATCTATGTAACCTTAATATCAATATAACCCAAATCATTACTTTTATCAATATAACTTGAAGAATATTAATATAACCTGAAGGATAACCTTCTATACTTATATCACCTGAATCATAGCTTTCCCTTATGTAGCCTGAATCAAAACTTCTGTACCTATAACCTGATGCTTGTAACCTGAATCATAACTTTTGATATCCATATACTCTAATATGAATAAATTCTTGTACAATGTAATAGCTAGTATATAGTTAACTAGTTGCTTATATGCAGAATAGAGAAAAAGAAAAGAGGTAAAAACTTACCAGGTGTATTTTAGAGATAAATTAGTGTAGTACTAATGAGAAATGGGCAAGCCAATTATCCACAAAACCAAGAATTTATGCCGGTTAAGACCAGAGACTGAAGGGCATCGTAACAGCGCATGTCTCAAAGACAAAGTTGAAAAGATCAAGTGTGAAGAAGACTTTAGAAGCCTTCATCAAAGACCCCCAAAGACCCCCGAAATGGGCAAGTGCACACGCAGTGCAAAGAATTATCTAATAACCATGAGATCATGCTGTGTAAATTAGTTCCGGTACGTATGTGATGATGCCGTAATGACACAGCAACATGAAGCAACATTTACTGTATAAATATACCACAGCGCTTGACTAAGGCAGGTGAGTGAGGAGGAGAAATCCCCCTCACCCCCAGCGCCGCAATAAACAAACACCACTCTACAGACATCGGTCTGTGGGGATTTATTCCCAGCCTATCTTTCGGGCATCCCCTGGGAATCCTGGCCTGCCTTCAGCAGAAACGAGCGCGAATCCCGAATTTTGGGGCTCCGCTCCCGGGCGCGGGGAGCCGCCCGCTGCTGGCAGCGGCCGCCAGGGGGCGCTGTGGCCCAGGCTGGGCCGGCCCCGCCCCCTCCCGTTGGCCCGGCAACGGCGCGAGCGCGTCCGAGCGGGGCCGCCTGAGGGGCCCTGAGGGGGCGGGAGGGAACCGGGAGAGACCCGGGAGAGACCCGGGAGAGACACCGGGAGAGACACCGGGAGAGATCCGGGAGAGACACCGGGAGAGACCCGGGAGAGACACCGGGAGAGATCCGGGAGAGACACCGGGAGAGACACCGGGAGAGACCCGGGAGAGACCCGGGAGAGACACCGGGAGAGATCCGGGAGAGACACCGGGAGAGACACCGGGAGAGACACCGGGAGAGACCCGGGAGAGACACGGGAGAGACACGGGAGAGACACCGGGAGAGACCCGGGAGAGACACCGGGAGAGACACCGGGAGAGACCCGGGAGAGACACCGGGAGAGACCCGGGAGAGACCCCGGGAGAGACACCGGGAGAGACCCGGGAGAGACACCGGGAGAGACACCGGGAGAGACACGGGAGAGACACCGGGAGAGACCCGGGAGAGATCCGGGAGAGACCCGGGAGCGACAGCCGTAGGTCCTGGAAGGCGAGCGATCGGCGTGGAGTTTCACCGTCAGGAGTCTCGGGGAGGTTCCGAAGGTGCGCTGAAGGCTGGAGCTCCTCTGCATCTCTGAAGGGATGGCTCCAGGGAGATCTTAGAGCCCCTTCCAGTGCTTACAGGGGCTCCAAGAGAGCTGGAGAGGGACTTTGGGAAAGGGCCTGGAGTGTCAGGACAAGGGGGAATGGCTTCAAACTGCCAGAGGGCAGGGTTAGAGGGGGTATTGGAAAGGAATTCTTCCCTGTGTGGGTGCTGGGACCCTGGCACGGGTTGCTCAGAGAGGCTGTGGCTGCCCCATCCCTGGAGGTGTCCAAGGCCAGGTGTGAAGGGGCTTGGAGGAACCTGGGATAGTGAAAGGTGTCCCTGCCCATGGCAGGAGGTTGGAAGATGATTTAAGGTCCCGTCCAACCCAAACCATTCTGGGATTCTGTGATTCAAGGAAGGCCCTTTCCCAGCTGAAATGTTGTATCTCCTCTTGGCTCCCGACTTGTAGTTGCCAGTTCTTCTGGAAGCAGGCCTGGCAGTCAGCTGGGATGAGCCGTGTGTGTGTGTGACATGTTCGTAGGGAGGAAGGCTGTAAACAGATTGTCAGGGCCAAGGTAAAAAAAGCAAAGGATTGAGTAAAAGCCAAAGGAGTTGGTTGTGTTACAGTCAGTTTGCTGGCTGTTGAAGTGACCTCAGGTCATTTTCAACATTTCTGGTTTTGGTTTGTTTTGGTAGAAAATGAATGTGCTATCTTCAGCATATGCTCTCCAATGCATCTACATGTGTTCCCATCTCTTTGTTGTATGTCAGGTTATATTAACTGAAGGCAGAATCATAACACAGCAGGAGAATATTTAGAGGCATAGCTAGGCAGATTCAGGCATTTCTCACTCTGCTGTTGACTTTTCTGGTAACTGTAAGCAAGACAACACAGTCCAGTTACCCCACTTTTCCTCTCTGAGGAAAAAAGAATCCTTTTTTTTTTTTCTCATTTTGAAAATAGCCTTAGATGAAAATGGTTCTGTGTGTGGCATGTGGGGTTCATTATTTTACCTTCCTTTTGTGCTGTCTTTCCCCTACTCTTTGTATTAATTATTTTGTCGCTGTTCCCATTCAGTAGGTTTGAAGGAATTCTAATCGTTGTGATTATGGCTCTTTGAAGGCTCACTTAGCACACCTTTTGGATGAAGGAAAGAAGAAGACGAGGTCCTCTAAGGAGAGCAAAAGGCACACTTTAAATAGGCATTGGGAAATGTGTGCTGATGCCATGCCATTACCGTGTAATCAGCAGAAGTGTGTTGGAAAAACCCCCGTCAGTGACTTCACAAAAAAGCCACAGTCAGACAGGTAGAGAACAGAAGCATAAAACCACAATTGTATGTTCATGACTAAAGGTATGAAATTGACACATTTTCACTGGGAATTAGAAACTCCTGCACTCTTGGTCATGGCACTAACCACTTGTAATAGACTGTCTTCTTGCAAAATGTAAATTTAGTATGATGAACTGCTGCCTGTTGAAGTGCAGGCTAGCAGACAAATATTTGCAGTGGCAGGCATATTGTATGGCTTTCCTTTTAAAAAGAAGTTGTCTTTGCTCCTAGCAGACCAGATATACACCCACACATATTTTTTAGGCTGTACTTCACAGTAAATGGTTTACATGATGATGCAGTAAGATTATGTAGTGAACAAGAACAAAGTTAGTGCATCCATCCTTTTTTACCCTAAGCTGGCTGCTGAATAATGACACATGGATGCTCAGTGACCCCAAGGAGAAACGCAGTGCCCAAGCTGTTGGGAAAAGCATTGGGCAGATAAAGGCAATTCCCACATTTCTTGCTAGTGTCTGCTTCAGAGCTCATAGGTTTTTTACCTTTTAGAGCTATTACATATGTCTTTGTAGTTTACATGTACTAAATCTAGCACGTATTGCTTTAATGCCATCGTAACAGATTTGAAGTTGGGATCTACTCAGGCTACAAGAAGCAACGTTGATTTTTTGAATTATATTCTTTAAAGTTAGAATGATACTTGTGTTCACTTTAATGTTAGGTTTTGCCAATTAAAGTGAACTATACTATTATGTTAGTCCCTCTTCTGGTGCATTTAGTACAAATCAAAGCTTTATTATTTTTCTGTTTCAGACCACCTACAACTTTTCCAAAGGCATGGGGAAATGTAGATTCCAGTTCAGCTGAGAAAGTCAGAGGCCTTCCTGATGTAGTTGGTAAAACTGGTTTCCCTTAATGTCATCTATTTTAATTTGCATTGATAGGAGACGTGGTGCATGTAACAGTTTTAGCTGAACAAGGTATAAAGTTGTGCTGGTTTGAAAGTAAGCCAGCAGGAGAAATTAACCCCACACAAACACCTGGCGAGAGAGTTCAAAGCAGAGTTACAATTTAATAGAAAGATTACAATAAATGCAATGATATGGAAAAACTGGTTTAAAACCACGAAGTCAGAGTACGACCTGGCACCCTGTTGGTCAGGGTGATGGCACAGTCCAATTGAGCAGTGGTTGCAGTCCTGTCAGAAACAGTGGTCTTGTGGAAGTTCGGGTCCTCCCGTGGATGTCCAGTGGTGTCCCAAGTCCCCAGACTGCCCAGATGATATCCAGTGTGGTTCAGGTGGTACATCCCCCACGGCAGGGAGTTTCACAATGGAATGATGTAGTCCCATGAGTCATGGAATATTTTTGGAGTCCCTGATAGTTGTTCCAGCTGCCTGTTCTGCTCGTGCATATTCAGTTTGTTATAGCCCATGAGCAGAGATGACCCTCTCAGGATGGGTGGTGCTGCTGCTTCTCCAGCTGAGTCGTTGTAAAGATAAAGAAACACTTGCAGGGTTTGCCTCTTCTCACTTTATCAACAGCTTGTATCCTGGGGGGTGGGGTGTGCACTGAAAACAACCCATCAAGAGTTCATCACAAAACGAGGTACAGGGGAGTAGGATACACAGCGTGGTTACAACCACTCTTTCTCTTGCCGACAAAAATCAAGCTCAGAAATGGCCTGACACATTTTTGATGATTTGTAGGTAATTTTGAAGATGAAGAGTCTTCTAATAGAAAAAAAAAAAAAGTTGTGAAATTGTCAGTCAATCACAGGTTATGTTTAGGTGATAAATTCCAGTTCTGATGTAAGCAGATCTCATTCTTGGAATAATGCAATTTTTTTACATCATGCCTGAGCTTAGTTGATAATTCCATGCCATTATCCTTCTGTAAATCAGAAGTTAATAAAGGAAATTTTAAAACACACTCTAGTATTTTTAACCTCCATTTGCTAAGATTACACTTCCCATGGGAAGATGTTGCACACAAACTACAGCAGCCATAGTGCAGATTTAGGGATTTATTATTCATGCATCCCATGTTCTGCAGCAACAGTTGCAGGCTGCAGACTCCTCATTTCTTTCCTGGCAGTTCCTGAGGAAACAGGCAGCAATACATGGAAGTGCCTGGAAGAACGGCGGCAAAAGCGTCACGATCGAGCAGTGATCGAAATGCAGCAAGAGCTGGACTGCATTGCCAGGGTAGGGCAGGGTTTTTTAATCCAGAGTGCTCTCCCAAATTCAGGGCCCAATAATCAAACGACCTCCCGTTTCAGGAGATGGAAGCCTCTGTTTTGAAGCTTCAGGAATTCCTTCAGCTAGAAGTGATGGAATCAAATAAAAAGAGTAAACTTCTGTTTGAAAAGATTGCATCTGACATGGCTCTGGAAGGTTTCTCGTTTGAAGTAAGGCAGCTCAGAGCATTGGCTCAGCTTCAGCTACTTGTATCTGCTCTGTATAACATGTCTCACTGGAGTCTAAAGTTGTTGTCTTTTTTTTTTTTTTTTAATACTGACTTTTCAGTGAGATTTACAGCAGGACTTTTATTGCAGGGTTTGGAAGAACTGTGGAATATGATCCACCAGGAATCCTCAAACAGAAAGAAGTGGGTTAGGGCAGTGGACAAATCCCTAAAGGAGATCGAAAGGAGTCGAGCCGTTAAAGTGAGCTGAAGTTTTAATAACTGTTATTTAAGCATAAGATTATTATTTGCTGATAATGCTGGATGCAGAGCAAAGAGTAGCTTGTTTCCACAGGAATCAGTAGTTCTGTTGTGTGGTGATTGCTTTCTTTTCACCAATAAACCATTCATTCATTTTATGTCCCCATAATCAGAAGATACTTTTTTCCTAGTTCTAAGGTGTTTCTTTCTTTCATAATTATCTATACTAAAGGTGCAAGGAATATGTGAGCTGCTTTTATTTTCCTGGAGGGTTGTGTAGGTCAAGCTTTCATCTGGTCTGTTATTTTTTGGGGGACATACCTATTCTGCAGCTGAGAAGGAGCATAGGCATGACCTAGCTCAATTTTAGTTTGGGTTGGCTGGATGTCAGTAGCAGATGTGTTGCAGTTTTGTAGTCTTCAGCCTAACCTGTAAAAGTCATTGGACATCACAGGAAATGTTTGGATAAAAAAATGGATAGAGCATGGAAGAGCTTGCTACACTGTCCTTGCAGGCAAACAAAAGCTGTTTGTTCTACCAGTGCCAGTTTCTCCTCTCTTTGTAATGCAGGCATGATGAGTAGTTCCTACAGTATCATCAGTAACCTTTCTGTTGGATTAGCTACAAAAAATGTCAGAGGTGACCACATTTGCTTTAATTTTGTGTTCACTTAAAACAGGCACTGGTGGATTCCCTTCAGATATTTGAAAGGAAGTTGGTTTGATTTCTAAATTCATATTGCAGCCTGTCTGCAGAGCACTCAATTATCACAGATATCAGAGAGAAATCAGTTGAGTAGTAGCAAAGAGGAATGTTTTAGTTACTGTTTTTATGAATTACTGAAAAAATCAGTCTTTAAGATAACTAAGAGTAATATTTTAAAATTTACTTCTCAATCTATGTATCATCCAATTGAATTCATTTTAATGGAAAAAATTGTCTTGTAGTTTTTTAGCTTGGGAAACTGATATTTGAGTTACACTTTTTGTAGTTGGTTTTCTTTCTTTTTTTATTGCACAGATAGCAGATGTACTGACCAAGTATACCGTGCAACTGGAGGAAATCTCCTTCTTCTTGGCAGCTGATGTTCACAAGCTCATTAACAATAAGGCCATGGTAAATGTTTTACCTGGGGCAAGGTAGCAGACTGAATATTCCTAGAATGCCTTTTTTTCCCAACTGTTTTTTCTACCTAGCAGTCACTGAAAAATGGAAGAGATTTCTACTTTGCAGGGTATTCTTTATCATTTGTGTTCTTTTTTCCCTCATTTTCCACAGAAGACACAATTTTTTTTTTTTTTTTTTTGCATGTTGTATGCTGCTTTTACTCCTGGTTTTGTTTTTTAATACACAGGATATAAACAGAGCACTGCTGCGTAATGAGAGGGCAACTGCCAAGCTGCTCTTTAATCTAATGAAATCAGAGCTTGAGAAGGAAAAATTGCATCAACTGAAATGGCAAGAGAGAGTCAAGGACTGGAAGCTCATCCAAAGAAACCGTGTAGTTCAGAGTTTCAGGTCAGAAATGTTGCAGTCTTATTTTGGAGAATGAATAACACAAAGTGACTAGTGTTCACTTGTGGTTTCTACAAACAATAATACTTGATCATTTTTTTCCTTATACATATCACATATGATATCACATATCTCATGTGTCCATTATACATATCCTTTTTCCATCCTGCAGAGAATTTATGGCAAGTGAAGAAATACAGAATCCCCCAACTGTGAAAATGGAAATGGAAAATATGATAAAGGAGCAGATTGTACTTAGTGAACAGAGACTGAGGGTTTTGCAGCACATTTGGTATGGCAAAAGAGGGTACAGCATAAAGGAAAACAATTCTTTCTGGAGTTAGTGAGGGACCTGGCTACAAACTGCACTTTGCTTCCTGTCAGCCTGTGGTTGTTAAATTCAGCAGTAAGGCAGGGTCTAAACCTATTTTTGTACAGCTCTTTTTAATGGAAAAAATTCATTATTGATTTTCAGTGCACCAGCTACGCTAAATAGGTGGTGATCGAGGGCTAAAAATGCAGGAATGCAAAAGTAATTCTTACTGACATTTGAAATTGGTAGAAATGGGAAGACAAAGATGGGTGGAGAACTAGAAGTTGGTGCTTTTGTCAAGGCATTGTTTCTCCATGGGATTTCATTTGTGTAATAAATTAAGAGAGGTGTCTGGATAGAAATCTAACACTGCTACGTTTGAATATCCATCCTGAAAACAGGAAGCATTTTAGGGTGCAATGCATTACAATATTTACAGGGAGATTTTTAAAATGGATGTAGGAACAAGGTAGATTACAGTTAGTTGCTTGTTGGGCAGTAAACAGTTAGCTTTGAACAACAACAGTCTCTTTGGTTTATTTTCATTGCTGAGATGGCTGTAAATATAATAAAGCACAGAAGTATGGCTACTCTGATTCATAATTTTATATTTTAAGTACTGATGGTTTGTATTTTAAAATACCTGACTCTTGTTTCCTACTCTGATAGCACCTTGTTGCCTCCAACACATACAAAATCTGAGATAAAGGAATGGTACAGAACTCTGGAGAATTTAAACAAAAGTATAGGTAAGTTGGGAAATCACAAAAACAGTCTGGAATTCAAGGAATACTTTCTTTTTTTCCAGGCAACAATGAGGCAGACGTTTGCTTTGAAAGTGCATGTTTGCTCTATTTGTTCTGTGTGTTTCCACATACCTTCTCAGTTGCTTTGAGCTGGCAGTAGGACCCAAAGAAGCTGCCTATGACATCACTTTCCTTTGTCCAGCACAAACACTTGTGCATGGGGAGATCTAGCAGGAACTGGCTTGCTTAGAATTAATCTGGGGGAAATAGGAGGTTATTTTTGACATGGATCAGTTCTCAATCATACAAAAATACTCCTTTTTAACTCTTGGAGAAGAAGATGGGAAGTACTGGAGATACTTCCTTTCTCCTTATCCTGCAGTGTGCCTTCCCTCTGAGTGTCTGCCTTCTCTTGCTGCAGAGCACATCGAGTTGTGATGTTTGCAACTGTATGGTAGCAAAGAAGCTGGTAGCAATTGTAAATCGCTTGCTACTTTTAAGCATAACAATAAACAGCTTTGTATTAAAGCATCTTATTTGATTGGTTGGTGGTGTCACACAGGGGTGCAGACTCTGCTGGGGTCTGTTCCCTGGGCTGAGATTGAGCACAGGGCCTCTGCCATGTTTCCACTTCACACTGCACTGGGAGATATGGGAATCTTGACCATGGTCTGTTCCCTTATCACTCTCTACAACTTCTTGAAAGGTGGTTGTAGTGAGGTGGGGGTTGGTCTCTTTTTCCGGGCAACAACTGACAGAACAAGAGGACACAGTCTTAAGTTGTGCCAAGGGAAATATAGGTTGGATATTAGGAGAAACTTTTTTACAGAAAGAGTGATAAAATATTGGAATGGTCTACCTGGGGAGGTGGTGGAATCACCATCCCTGGACGTGTTTAAAAAGAGATTGGATGTGGCACTCAGTGCCATGGTTTAGTTTAGTTGAGGTGTTAGGGCAGAGGTTGGACTCGATGATCTTGAAGGTCTCTTCCAACCTGGTAATTCTGTGATTCTGTGATTCTGTCATTCAGACACCCATAATGTGGAATGCGTGGAGAAAATACGCGTCCAGTATGAGCTGGTGCAGGGCAAATGTGAGGAGAAAGTGCAGATCTGCAAGGTGAGAGTCACAGCTTTGGGTCTGGTAGCCATGGTACAACTGTCATTACAGTAAAATGTGGTTGAGGATCCACTAAACATTGAGATAACAAGGGAAATTACTTTTTAACCTCTTATTCTGTTAAAAAAGTAACCATCCATTTGGTTTCACAGTAGTACTTGAAATGTGTAAAAGCCCTAACAAATGCCAGTAATGAAGGGAGCGCTGTCTTACATTTACATGGAGGATGTAAGGACCCTCAGCCTTTTTGCTAGATCTGTCTTACCTTGGGAAAGAAATTCTACCTCTCTGCCTCAATTTCTCCCTTTGTATCCAGTCGAATTGTATTGTTTTCTAATATGGAATGTGGGGTCTAGGAGGCTGAACCTTTCTCTGTCCATCTCAAGAAAAGAAACACTAAGTTTAGCCATGCTCTCTGAAAGCCACGCAATATTTGTTACGTGCATGTCAATAATTCACTGTTCTTCTCATTCAGATGAGCCTGTTGGATATGAACATTTGCCCAGTAGAAGATGTTGAAATTGTGCATTCCGACATGCTTCAGATGACCAAGAAACTAAAACACAGGTTTGAAGAAGAACTGGAGCACATGGATGTACGTTTATTCCGTTTATTTTTATCACTCCCTGGGATTAGTCTGTTCTTCCTGTGCTCCCACCTGCAATGCCTTCTGCATTGTAGGCTACTGATGTCCCATTAGAAAGAGGTCCACAGTGTGACTAAACACTACAAAGACACCAAGTTTGGTGTGATTCAGGCAGAAGAGTACATAATTATTGTGTTTATTATCCGTAATATAAATATATTGTATTTTTATTAGAATTTATATCTGGAATATATATGATATAGATGAATAACATATGGCCCAATCCCAAATTTCTTCCAATCTGATGTTTTGTGATTCTATACATAAGAATGGCTGGGCAGTTGTTCCTAAAGTGATAGATTGCAGAATGGGCTTTACAGTGCCAGAATAAACAGAAGTTTTGATAACTCTCAGCTTGTACAATAAAAATCCACATTCTTACCCAGTTTACTTGGATTTTTTTTTTTTTTTAACTCTCCAGATAGAGGACACTATGTTGAATACTGGTTGTGTAATTCCAGGCAGCCTTTTATTATGTTACATATCCTCTTCCTCATTTGTTTCACCTTCCAGCAGTTTAAAAATAACTTGTTCACTTGAATGTTTTTCTTTAGGGTGATTTTAAGGAGATGGCTAAACAGCACGAGCAGCATTGTCAAGGCTTGTACAGCTATGCTGAGGAGGCCATGGGTCTCTGGGATGTCCATCAGCTCCAACTGTCCCAGCAGGAAGATGTGCTTCAGAAGAAAGTAGATGAATACAGATGGGAACAGGATGACATAATACAGGTATAAACATAAAAACAAGGATGTGGTATAATGTAAAGAAAGGACTTCTTAATGCAAAGAAAGCTCTGGAATTCAATATAGCTGCTATAAAATTAAAAGCATCATCTCTGACTTTTATATTGGAATTTCTACTTGTCAGTTTCATTCTGTCAGGTGCATTTTTGCTAACTGCTTGATTCACACTGAATGGACAGTCCTGTCTTATTCTTGATATGGCAACAGTGATAAAGATCACTGGTGCTTTCTGTATAAAGTGGCTGCAAGTTGCTGTTATGAGATCCTGTGCAGGTGTAGGGTCTGGCTGGGTGACAAGTTCCCATAGTTACCACAACCAGTTTGGGGTGGCAATGTCAGAGATGTTCATTACTTAGGAAGATCTTCCTAAGTGATGAGTTTTGCTAAGGTAACTTCCCTTCTTGGTGTAACATATATGTACATAATTAAACTACTTGAATCCTAAATAGTTACAGAGATTTTAGTATATACTACACCATTTTTACTGGGGTTTTTTTGTGGCCTTAGATGATGAAAGATGATCTGGATATAATTTTGGAAAAAATGAAAATGGCGAGCTGTGAAGAAGAGCTGGAGGAATATTTGGAGAATGCCCTTTCTTCTTTAGATGAAATTAAAATGAGGTAGGAATTTTGTGTTGTAAACTTAAAAAGTAAAGCATATTTTAACATTGGTTGTACTACTTAGGCCTTGTTTGTGCTGTCATGTGAAGGTGTGGAAAAAGACTGCTTTTCACTTCATGTAAGAATGTAAAATAACGTACATATTGAACAAGGTTAAGGCAAATAATACCCACAGTTTAGGAACAGGACAAAGGAAGACTGATATCATTCCACAACTAAACCACATCAGTATTCCTGTGCATACCACTACATCCATGCCTTATTCAGAAGGTAAAAGTAGTAGTTGAATCACAGGAATCAGAGGTTGGTCTGCATCATCACCTCTGCACTCACAGATTTGATCTCGTTCAAAGTTGCAAGGACTAAGATCTTTGAGACAGCCAAAGTGTTTAATTTGGTAAGCTCTCTGTTACCCTTCTCATGATTAGGCATTTGCAACTTTAAAAACCATATAAAAATGGGTACAATACCAATCTCCTTGCTGAAGATCTCAGCAGCAGGGGTGAAGCCTGAGAGGAAGCAGCTCTGTTCTCACACCCAGGAGGTCTTTTCTGTCTGTTAGATCAGGGGCACATGAGAAGAGCAATAGGGACCTGAGGAGCAGATGCACACACCTTCACACACCTCACAGTGGGACTGTGGTTAGAGCTGTGGCTTTGGTACTCTTAATACTCATTTGAACAATTCAAAAAAAGCCAGAGGTAACAGACTGAGTGAAAATGCAGTGCCGGGTTGCAGAGACAGAATGTAACCTATCTGAACACGTACATAAATTCTCCATAATTATCTTTGTTTAGGAGACAGAGCACATGTAAATGTAAATGAAAACAAGTGTGAACATTGATTTGTCTTGAATCAAGGCTCAGCTTGAATCGTTAGTTTTCATTTTCAAGTAAAAGGAAAATAAATCAGAAAGGCTCAGTCACAGCTGAGCACAGTACAGAACTAACATGGAAGACAGTAAATTGACCTCCCTTATGTAAGCAGAGTGTTTGAATGGTTCCCCATCCAAAAGGAAGGATGTAAAAGGCTTTATTGTAAATATTTCTTAACTTTTGTGCTTTTATTTATTTGTAATGAACTAATCTCTAACAAACCAGGATGTGATTGTATTCAGTATAAACAGATCAATGGCAACGTTTAGCCTAAAGGTTTTATGAGATTGATCAGAAAGCTAGATTTAGATTTAAAGGCACTGTAGTCATACTTAATTTTATTTCTATACATACTTGAGTCTCTTAAACAGTGACCTTAAATTTGACAGGAATGAGACACTCAAACAAATTGCAATGGATGAAGTAATGGCTTACCCAAAAGCTATTTTGTGGGAATTGATTTCTTACAGTATATCCATCAGCCAGCATTTTAGTGTGAAAGAAATCATCAAACAGGTAAAAAGAAAATTTCTTCTGGTTTAAAACCTTACTGATGTATTAATTTTTTGCTTTACAGAAAATTCACATTACCTTTAAAACTCAGATTATTTGAGGTATTGTTTCAGCCATTGAATAAAGTGCTTTTCGTAGAGATAGCAGAGGGAGACCAAAACATTTCTCAGTCCCACATTTTTAACTCTATTCTTGTTACAAATGGCATTTGAGCAAATTAATTTGCCTTTTGAACTGAAAACTACAAGGTAACAGACTTACAGTAGTTAATCTGAGTGCTACAGCTAAGTGATCTATTCAAGACTATCATATCTTATTGAAATAGATACATTTTGAGAAGGGATGTGGAATTCTTATAAGAAAACAAATCCATATTTTAAATGGTGTGGTGGGTGTTTGTTGTTGTTGTTTTGCTTTTAGAGCTTGCAAGGCCAGACAGACTCCACAGTTCAAGATCAAAATAATACCTCAACAGCCCAAACAGGTATTTTTGCTTGGTTGTTTTTCTATCTGCATTTCTTTGGATTGTAGATACAGTAGAACTCTGCTTTAACTGTGAATAACTAGTTGAGGTTTCAGGAGCTCAACATATGGTGGAGCAGCAAGCTGAGAGCACTGTGAAGGAGAGGAAAATCATAGAGTATCCTGAGTTGGAAGGGATCATGAAAGTTCAGCTCTTGGCCCTGCACAGACACCCCAACCATCCCACCCTGTGCACCCCTGAGAGCGTTGTCCAAATCCTTCTTGAGCTCTGGCAGCCTCAGGGCCATGCCCATTCCCTGGGGAGCCTGGGCAGTGCCCAGCACCCTCTGGGAGGAGAACCTTTTCCTAATATCCAGTCTAATCCTCCCCTGGCACAGCTCCAGCCTGTCCCTGGTCACAGAGAGCAGAGATCAAAGCTGCCCCTCTGCTGCCCTTGAGAGGAGCTGCAGCCCCCAGTAAGGTGTGACCTCAGTCTCCTCCTCTCCAGCTGAGCAGACCAAATGCCTTCAGCCACTCTTTGTATGGCTTCCCCTCCTTCCCTTCACTATCTCCGTGTCCCTCCTTTGTTCATTCCCTAATAGCTTTAGATCTTTCTCATACTGTGGCATCCAAAATTGCCCCCAGGGCTCGAAGCGAGGTCATCCCAGTCCGGAGCAGAGCAGGACAATCACCTCTCTCGACTTGTGCCAGAAGATAGGGGCAGTTGTCAAAAATCAGCTGGAGAAACAAACCCAACTGAGAATCAGGTGATCTTGGCACAGGAAATAGAAGAAACAGCGGAAGAAGAAGATGGGGAGAGTATTCCTTATAAAAGTAAAGAAAATGAGCATGCAGAACAAGGAGTAAGCATTATGCAGGTAAGTGAGCAAGAGAGTAAGTTTGAAGGTGAAGGCAGTCTTGTCCAAAATAAGGAGGAATAGGAAGTCTTTTTGCTGAGAATGAGTAGAAAGTCCTTTTTTGCTTAGTTTTGCTTATAAAGCATATTAGATCCTTACAGAGGGCTCTAGATCCTTTTATGGGAAAATTGAGTGTATAAAACAGTTCACAACCATTATTTTGATCTACTTTTAACCTTGTAGAAACCCTTTGCATAGATTTCTTTTTTTAAATCTGTCTTTCATCACAGTGGTGTCAGCCCATGGTGAATGATTTAAGCTGTGTTTGTACCTAAGTTTTAGGTTTTCAGTTTCCACTAATTTATTACCAGAACAAAAACCTTTAAAACATTGTCGACTCTGCCTATGTCTTGCTGGCATATATAAATATATAAATATATAAACATTTCCAGCGCTATGTAAATGTCCAAATTGAGAATGAGAACATTATTCCAAATATCCTTAGGATTCTTACACTAGCTCATACACTGTTGATTCTATGCTGATACCTTTAACGGAAACATGATGATTTCCAACTGTTTCCCAGTCAGTGGCTGAGAGCAGCAAGGCAGAAAGTGCTGAAATTGCCATGGAGTCTCTTTCCACTGCTAGTGGAAACACTTACACTGTTCTTGGAGTTGAAGAGGCAGGAAAGGCTGAGAGCACAGAGAGTAATTTTACAAAATATGAAGAGGAAGAATCACTTCCCGTGTACCTGAAATATGTGCTTCTCACAGAAACTATGTTTGTCAAGCTGAAGAAAAGGTGAGTAGAAAACAATTTCTGTTCTTTCTTTCTCTTTATGTAATAGACAGACTTCAGCTGTTTAGAAGAAATATTAGCCTATAGAGGCAAAACTTATCTAATTACTGTTATATAATTAGATATTTATATAGTTAGATATTTAATTAAAAAATTATGGCCATAAAATTATTGTGTTATTCCACTTTTTACAGTTGATACACTTTTTACACTTGATACAAATATAAGAAAATGTTTATATTACTTTGAATCCATGCCTCTCAAAGTACCACAAAACCTTTTACCTTTACAGAACATTCATATTTTATGGAAAATTACTTAGTGAGAAAATATATCACATAAAGACAAGTAATTTGCCCAAACTGCCTGCAGAGCCATGAAGGTAAAATGCCTGGTACTCAGGAGTATGCAGCTAGCTCAAAAACTCTACCAGTATTGTGCAAATGCTACTGAAACTGTACCTTCCTACAGCCAGAAGTTAAATTCTTAGAAATAATATGTTTAATAAATTCTTATTTATTCTTTACTATTCCTCACTGTAATATTTCTTTTTTCAATCATAGGCTTCGCCTCTGCTTTTTTGATCACTTGCAGAAATGGTTTGCAGAATCCTTGTCCAACTCCTATGTCTTTGTAGCTGCCAAGAAAGAGGAGCTGAAATCAATATTTCTGTTGCATCTTCAGATGTATCAACAAAAGCAGGAGGAGATACAGATAAATATCTACAATGCTCGAGCTGGTATTGACTTTTTTTGGTATTCTGAGCGTCATGGCTTTGTTTAGAGATGATCCTAAGTGGGCCAAAATCTGCTTCAGCATTAGTTGACTCAGTAGTAGAGGACCATAGAAAGCAGTTTACTGTCTGCAAATTCCCAGTATATTATGTTACTCATACATTTTTAAAATGACATTTCTTTTCTATAGCTCTTCCTGGTTTGTGCTGTATTATTTTTGGAAAAATAGCAGTGCCTTGATTAACAACTGGATTGTAGAAGATGTTGAACATTCTGTTGCCAATGTTTGTGAATTCTCATTCACCTTGAAATTATTTAACAAGAGTTTGAGGTGTACGAAAAATATTTTAAAAGTGTTGCAGAAAAAGAAATTAGCAAGTTAGGAGAGCCAAAATGGCAGGGCCAAGCTTCTGAAAACATGAGAGGAAGGATTTAACTCTGTGAAATACCACTGAGCAGCTACAGAGCATCCTCCAATCAAAACTCCTTTTGCATGGGAAGTGTCAGGCTTTTATGGTGAGAAAAAAATCTTCTAGACAAGTTTGTTGGTCTTTAACACATAAGCTAAAAAATTCTTCTTTTGAAGAACAGGCAAGTAATTTTTCAATTTTCCTTTTTCTGCAAAGAGGACAGGTGCTTCTTCTGGCAGCTTTCTTGAGGTGATTGGCTGGCTCTTGATTTACCCAGCTATCATTCCAGAAGGGAGACCAAAACTGATATTTTTCTTTCCCTCACAAAACCAGGAGAAATGTATTTTCCATTAAAAATTATATCCTTTACTTTTGTTAGGAGACTGAGAACAGAGAGATAATGGAGATGTCAGCAATGACCAAAGATAAAGGAAAGAGAATGCTTAGAGCAAACAAGAGCAAAAACATTTGTGGTTTGAATGGATTAGGAGCTGTTAAGGATATATGTCTCACACAGGGGAAAGGTCAAAGAAATCAAACTGGATGTATTTGTTCTGTATGTTTTAGCTGCTGTGAGGTCTGGCTTTGTTTGTTTTGCTGCTGCTGCTGATCACAGGTTGACTGGGCACTGTGAGAGTTCACAGTGAGCAGGGAATAACGTCCCTGGTGGAAACTTCTTTTCTTCCCAGCGGAACTGGCGCTTCACAGAGAGCATCTTGAGTGCCACTGTGCAGTGCTGGGAGAAGGCCTGAGAAAGGAGAAGGCTGAATTTCTCAAACTTTCGGAGCAGCTAAATAACCTCAGCACAAACTTTCATTCCCGAGTGCAGAGCCTGGAGCAGGAGCTCCTCCACGCTCCTGTGACTGAGCAGTAAGTGTGCCACTGCTGTTGCTGTGAATCTCCATAGTTCAATGCTCCTGATTGCTGTCTGACATGTTTCTGGTCTGCATTCTGAACCTGGTTTACATGTCATTGCTCTTCAGTGAACACTGCTTCATGAAACTTGAAAACATGTAAAGAGTTTCGTTCTCTTTCCCTGAAGAAATTAAAATCAGGACTACTGAACACATGGAAATTTCACCTCCTTTCAAAGTGCTGGCAGTCTTTAAGTAGAAAAGATGTTTCATCTGTTTAGATTTTATCCAGTTTACTGAACGTGCACAGTAATATCAGTTGACTAATTGGTTTTGAAGAAAAGTGCTCAATAGTATCAGCTGTTGCTGATACCTTCTGTGGGTTCATCCAAACCATTCCAGTTCAGGGAGTTGCTTTGAGAGTCATGAATCACTTTTGAGTCCTCACATTTTTTCATGTCTTTACAGCCAGCAGATCATCATGTGTGTTCCTCTTCAGACATGTTTTCCCTGTCTTTTATTATTTGCTGTTAGGTCAGCTTCTTCCAGCAACATTCTGCAATCAGAACTCCACAAGCATCTAGAATCAGTCAAGGTTACTGTCAGAAGTTACCAGCAGCACTTGGAAGAAGCTTTAGGAAAATTAAGAAGTTTGAACGTGGGTTTTCTCAAAAGTTGCAGGTATATTGATTTCATGGAAGTGTTGTTTATAAATGGTGACCTGTTTCTGGGAATCAGTGTTTGTTGCATAGGCAGAACAGTAAAAGTAAGGTTTATTTTGTTATTAATCTAGTTTCCTATTTAGAAAAAGAAATGTATCCTGTTAAACCACAATTATTATACTGCTCTCATCACATTTGTGTTGATACATATGTTTCAGTATGGTTTAACTAAAATTGTCTTGGAGAAAAAGATGACTCACAGCCAGTTGCTTTTTATGTTTGCTTTCAGATTATTTTCAGAGGTAGGTGACTTTTCTTCTGAGGAGGTAAATCTTTTCGACAAGTGTCTTCAGAAAGAAAGTAAGCAAATTGACTCCTTTGAAAGTTCAGTCAAGACAGATGTGAAGCAAATAGAATTGAGCTGCTTGGAGCAGGTATGCAGAGTTCCATTATTTCAAATGATGTTTTCTATTGACATGTTTGATGTGATCTGCAGTCAGCCTGCTTTCGGATTAGAACTGTAAGACTGTTCTGTTTGGCAATTACATGATGGAAAATATTAGTAGAAATGACAAGTTCTATCATTTAAGTTTTAAAAAGTGAAAGATTGTCTAGTCCTGTTTCTTGTTTCTGACATTCTTAAAGGCTACTGAACTTATCAAGAAGCATGAAAAAAAGTTTGCTTCTCTCTCTCTGAGTCGAGCCTTTTTGGAGAAGGTCCATCAGTCTTTGAGACAGCTACGACAGCAAATCAGATTAGAGGTACAAACAGAAACATCAGAACTTTGCTTAAATTCATTATAATAATTTTCTGTATATACCATTGTGGAGATTTTGGCTGAATTCAGAGAGGAAAAATATTAAATTATTTTATACGTTAATTTAAGACCTGTTTTCTGTCACTCTCAGCTCAAAAGTTTCTGTTTAATACTGCTGCAGCTGTGCTGGAGCACTGTGGCCTTGCAGCACACTGAGTATGTACATCTGAATTCACCAGCATTTTTGTGTGGTGCAGCGAGTGACATGAAGCATTGCTGTTGTGAATTACTGTTTTAGCTTCTCCTCTGAGTATTTGCATCATTTTTGATGAAATTTTTCATCATTTTGGGGATTTTTCATCTGAAACTCCTGCCAGTGGGACTTGACTTCTCCACTGTTTGCTTCTGCTTTAGGTAGCGAGTTCCAATCTGCAGTCAGTCACATTAAAGTCCTACCTGGAAAAGCTCCAGAGGAAGAGGGATGCTTATGTTCATTGTACTGCAGATAAAGAAGTAAGTTCTAGTCAGCATGAAATGGTATTTAATTTGACTTGTTATTAATTGCTATTCATTTGCCTCATCGTGTATGTTTGTACAAACTAGTATTTTTGAGGAAGACTTACGTTTCCTCATATTTGGGGCTGGGCAGAAACACAGAATTTTTGTTCAGAAAGGTCCCTGTCCTGGATTCAGCTGGGATAGAGTTAATTTCTTCTCAGTAGCTGTTCCAGTGTGGTGTGTTGGATTCACAATGAGAATGGTGTTGGTAACACAGTTTTTGCTAAGTCGTGTTTATCCTAAGTCAAGGACTTTTTTTTCCCTTGTCTCCTGCTCTGCCACTGAGGAGGTTCACAAAGGAAACTGGGAGGGAGCACGGCTGAGACAGGTGACCCAAACTGGCCCAAGGGATATTCCACCCCATGGAACATCATGTCCAGTCTATAAACTGGGGAGTTGTCCAGAAGGGCCAGTCTGGGTTCAGGTGGTGAGCAATGGTATTGTGCATCCCCTGTTTTTCACTTTTTATTATTAGTAGTATTTGTAGTATTAGTAGTAGTATTATTATTTACCATTATAATGGTATTTTACTTTACTTTCAGTTATTAAACTGTTCTTATCTCAACATACAAATTATGCTTTGATTCTCCTCCCCGTTCCACCAGGGCAAGGAGGGAGAGAAGGAGGGTTGAGCTGTGTGGTGCTTAATTTCCAGCTGGGTTTAAAACTCCAGAAATCCTTTTTTGGATAGTCAGTACCTGTTTTTCTGTTTGTCAAACCAAAACTTCAGCCCCTTACATAATCTCATTGCTTCCATATATGTGTGCATGAACTGGTGACAGAACAGAGGCAAATAATGTTGTTTGCAGGAGTCAGCATGTTTGAAAAGGTTAGAGTAGTTAGTTCAGTAAATACCATCTGTGTTACCATATCTTTCAGGCTTTAACTTCTGAAGAGTTGTATGATTTTGCCAGAGAGGTGTTGAAGGAGCTGAAGAAGAGGAGCCGGTATCTTGACTGCTTCTTAGTAAAAGCAATGATCCCACGTGCCACTGTAAGATAACATTCACATTCTCTGTATTTTATTTAATATTGAGAGAATTCTCATGTGGACATGTTTTATTGGCTTTTCGGAATTTGTGCTTTGAATTTTCAAATGAAAAAAGGATCTGCATTATGCTGAGATGTCCAAGACACTGTTAACATCAGGACAGCCTTTTTAAGAGACTGAGTAAATCACCAAGTTCACAAAATGCTAAAGATACATGGCATTACAATGAGTTGCTCAGTTCTTCATAATAGTTTGTTTTCAAGGTGTAGCACTTATTCAGAGATAGCTATTTCATGGGTTTCTTTAAATAAAAAAAAAGCCAAATGTGTCCTGAAGGGATTTTGTTTTTATCAAACGGGTTGTGTTTTCTTTCCTCCCTTTTCTGACAAGTCTGTCTTTATTTTGTAATCTCAGTGGATCACTGTTTTAAGATTATATCCTTAAATACTATGATAATTATGAGAACCTACTCTTAACTGATATAATTGCTATTAGAATGACAAAAAATTTATTTCAGCCTGTGAAGCAAGATATTGCCTGTTTAGAAAATCTGCTTTAGTAGTCACTCATTACATGGAATGCTTTCACCTGCTGCCTGCTACGGTCTACAGGGCTTCATTTTTCTTCCCATTTCAGGAGGACTTCACCACTCTTGCCACAGAAGGGACATTGCCAGAGGACCTCACCACTCTTGACAAGGATGGGACATTGCCAGATTCCATTGCTCCTGCCGTTCAAAAAGAGAGTCTCAGCAATGAGAGCAAAAGGATGGTGATGGGACTGGATCCTGACAAATTCCCTTTGTTAAATCCAAGCAGAATGGGTACATCAGTACTTGATGATTTGGCAATAACTGTTATTAAAAAATTAGCTGGGTAAGTACTTCGCCTAAAGGTATTTTTCTGTCCTTGTGTTTATTTATATTTTCTTTGTTGCATATCCCACTTCTCTCCATGAGGCTCATGCTAACACTGGAAGGGGCTTCACTACAGTATTTTTAAAATTTGTATTCCAGAAGCATATGAAAATTCTCCTGAATTCATAGTTTGTAGTTTACCTTGTAGGCCCAGAACTATTGAACAAACTGTTCATAGGTAATACTACCACATATTTTCTGATCAGTCTAACTTTAAAAATCAGTCTAGCTGAGACTGCTTTCTTTTCAAAAGCAAGATTTCTCAGAGCAAAAAATACCCCTTTGTGAGTAATAAGTGACATCTAGTGTACAATGATAAATTTTAGGTATTTAATTTTTGTCTTCTAGAGCCTTATTCTAGTTGAAAGGTGATTACCTGCTACATAGTTGACTGAAAGTACAAAGTGTAAAATGAAGAGAATGACAAATGTTTGATTTGCAAATAGTATCGTAATGCAGTTTTGTTCGTAGAAATTCCAAAATTCCAGTTAAACAATCAGTTGGTCCCATGAAATTACCTATATACACGGTCAGTTGTAAAAGTAACCCTGTTAATTATGATCTCAGAAACATAACTCACTTAGCACATGATAGGGATAGAGAACTTGCCTAGTTTGCTATATAATATAGTATAGAACATAAAATAACAGGATATTCAGTAGTCCTTAGCTCCTTTTTTTTTTTTTTCAGATTTGACCCATCAAAAAAATCCAGAGACCTAAATCAGGGCAGAGGTAGGCCTACATTTCTTTTAATATTTTCTTTTCATCTAAATTGTAGTTCCTGGCACTTTACTGCACAGGTCTAGCATGTTCCAGGCCAGTGGCTTCTGTGCTAGGAACTCTGAGATAGTTGTGCTTCCCAGCTCTTTTCCTGGACATCTTTACTTACATTAAGATGATTTTGGGCTCCTAAAGCAATGAAAGCCACAGAATGAGATCATAATGTTATAAAGAGTACCTGTGTTTGTGATAGCAAAGGAGAAATGGGGTTGAGAAGAGAAGTGGAGCAGAAATCTTCAAATATATAGGGGATCAGGGGTCCTTCTCCCATCCACTCGAAGATGAGCACAGAGGTAACCCCAGATGCTCCCTACCTAGTGTTCCCATTTCCTCATCTCTCTTCTGCAGACCTTGACTCCTCCACCCATTGCCCAAGCTATCCCCAATCTCTTCCACATTTGCAAGTCCCCATGACCACCAGTGCTATGAATGTAGCCCATTCGTTCTCCTTATTCACCTGCCTCCAATTTGCTTTAAATCTCCTCCCATCTGCCATGTATTTTCTGTGACATTCCTGTGACTCGTGCCCCAGCGCATAACCTGTATTGCTGTTGCCACTTCTGGGTTACTTCAGGCCTGTCTTGACAGAAATGTTTGTTCCTGTATTGTAAGGACACCTTATAGAAACAAGAATACGAAATATATATATATACACTTATAAAGCACTTTAGTTGGCATTTATGCAAAATTCTTCTTCTTTCCTTGTTAACTTTAAGTAATTCTTCCCCCAGCAAAAAAGAAGAAGGTATCCAATGCACATTCTCAGAAATCTGCTGCAGCTCAGATGAGGAAGAAGTCATCTTGTGATGAAACGAAGGCAAAAAAAAGGTGAGATTCCTAAAAGGAGGAATTCCACTTAAAATATTCCTGTGCAGGAATTTACCTAAACTTTGTCTGTTTATTGGAAAATTCTTACTGCTTATTAGCCTTCTTTCATCTACTGCTTATCACTTGGAATCTCTTACCTGTTTATGTCCACATGATCAGCTTTGTGGGGCTTTTTCCCTCAGATTTTGACTGGAACAATACTATTCTTTTTCTCCATCATCTGCTGCTGTTTTGTATTTTGAAGTTGTTGCAGTATAGACTAAACCTTTATTTTCAGGTGTGTCTAAGTAGTTTGTCTTCAGCTTAGCCCACAGATGGATGAAATGAGCTACTGTAATAGTGAAAACAACAGAAAAGTTTTCAACAACTGAGAGTTTAGAAGAGAATTCCAAGAATCTTTTTCCATCAAAACACTATTTTTCTATTGTCGTGGTTTCAGAATGGTATTCCCCAATTTTGTGCTTGTACTGAAACACTCCAAACCATGAGCTGCTTGCTCACTCCCCTTCCCCTGCAGCAGCTGGAGAGGAAAATTGGAGGCACAAAACGTGAAGATAAGGTTGAGATAAGAACAATTTACTAGAAACAGCAATGAGATAAGAAAAGGAACAGTAACAGCAGCAATGTTAATAGCAAAGTTACAAGAGAGGCAAGTGGTTCACATGTGCTCACCACGAGGAAACCCCTGATTTGCCCGACTGCCACCACATTCCCCAGCAGCAGGGACCCTTCCACCCACCCCCAAAATGATGAGAGATGGTAGAGAACAACCTCCAGGTCCTGGCCACTGCAGGAATTAACCCTGTCCTGGCCAGAACCAGGACAGACAGAATACTAGTTGTAGAGTTACATTTTTTCAAATTTTTCTTCTGTTTCATGTCTATCATATGACTGACTAGCTCAAATCATCAGCCAGGGAAGGACAACACTTGTGGATAGTTTCAAATTAATGTTTTTCCTTTCCAGTGAAAAGAAAGGCAGAAGATCTCTTTCCATGGACGAGAGATCCCAACTATTTGGAAAGAAGTCTGCAAAGTCTAAGTAAGTGGTATATTTCCAGAACAAGAAGTTAATCTATAAAAACCCTCTATGTATGTATGTATGTATGTATGTATTTATACACTCTACCTATAGAGTTCACCATTGAATTTTGAGGTATTTAGCCTTGATATTTATAGGTCAAAGTGCTTACAGAACAATTCCTTTTTGCAGCAAAATAATAGTGAAGATAGAAGTCATCTGGTTCATTCTGTCTGATGTCTGAAGTGGGGTCTTACTGGAGCCCATTTTGTACATTCACAAGAAGTGGGTGGGGAATGTAAAATAGCCTGTCTTTCAATTATTTTCACATCTAAGAAGACCAATACATTGTATACCTTCATTCTTGTGCTCAACATTCCATTAATAGGAATAAACAAGGAGCAAACAGGTTCCATTCCCGTTCTCTAAGAAAATTATCATATTGTTTCTTGATCTGTGCAGCTACACTCTGTAGAACTGAGATATTTTGTACATGCCACACACAACTGTTCAAATGAATGCCTAAGATGTTTAAGCATTTGGGAATTTTATTCCATATTGTGTTTCAAAATAATTCCAGTAAGTAGCTAGATCCACCTTTGAATACTTTTGCTTTATCTAAAATACATGGTAAGCTCTTTGGGCACAGGACTTTAGCTAAGATTGCTTTTTTGTGACAGTGATGTGGCAGAGCTCTCCAGTGAGCAATTACAGTAGCCCCTTGTCCTGGCTGCATCTGAAGAGAATCTGTGTTAACTTAGGCATTCTGAGTATTGGTTTGTATATGCTCTGAAAAAGATACTAAAATTAACCTGAGCAAAGTACTTGAAAACAGTGAATGTTGCCAATGTGATCATTTAACTGTGTGATTGTATTTTTTTTTTTTTTAATATTTTTTTGGTTTTCAGTACTTTTAAGGGGACTGTTATGAATATTCTCTGGACGGGTAACAACACCTTGCTCTCCCTTGGTGAGGTAAGGAAATGTCATGTTCTTCAGTCATTTCTGCTTTCATAGGTGTAATCCTGTGTCAGAGAAATAATTTGTTTCTTTCAACGTTTGGCAGACCATCCAAAAATTTTCCTTTCTTCTCCTATTGTTATATACCTAGATGTGACATGTTTAAATGTGTTATCAACATTTTTTCTGGTTTCTTTCCCTTCTGCAGGAGTTCTATGGAGAAAAGAAGAATCTTCAGATGGGAATGCTTGAAGATCTGCCAGAGACATTTGAACATTGGGCAGAAATGCTCAGACTGAAACTATTGGCATACCAAAGGCAGACAGATGATTATTACAATTTCTGTCTTGGAGGTAAATTCATTCAGTTAAGACTTCCATTTTCTTGTGTATGTAATTTTTCAGTATGTAAGCTGAAAATTGCAGCAACCAAGAATTATGTCATTGTTGTAATCCATCACACTCAGAGGACAAACTCCAGTTGACTTTACTGGAAATGGAGGCAATATTCTTTTTTATGTATTATCAGCTACAGAAAGTGTAGCAGAAGGGCACTTGACTAAGTTAGACAACCTGTACAAAGTCCCATCTTTGAGCAAGTGTATGTTTCTCAAAGCACTGCACCTAGAAAAAGGAATGTCAGGGACAGAATCTCTGTGAGAGAAAATTCCAGGCTCTTTGTCCTTACACACACTCTATCTTTTCCAAAAAGAATTTCGGGATCAGCTGAAGTGGTTTGAGGAGGAGCTCTCTTCTGTTTCCCAACTGGTTGTGGAAAGTCTTTTAAAAGAACATGAGCAGAAACTCAGCTCTTTTACTGGTCATATTCAGCATCTCTTCAACAGACAGCTGAAGGAGTGGGAGGATGTGAGGGTATGTATCCTGGACATTTTGGAATGCTTTTAGTGTAACCAATGCTAAATGCACCAGATAATGACATTTTATTGCTCTCATCCTCCCTGTTTGCTTCATCACTCTGCTGAGCTGGCCACAGATGTAGTTTCTGTGTTTGCAGTTAGTCTGCTTAGCTCTCCTGGAAGCTTTGTATTTTGTGGAACTCAGTCCCTTCTCTCCCAGCTTCCAGCACTGGGCTGCCTCTTTCTAATCTTCTCAGCTCTGCCTGTCACCTTACACTTGGATTGTCAGCTCTGGAAGGGCTGTGACCTTGTGCTATGGCCAGACAGCTCCTACTTCTGGGTGCACTCCTTCGTAAGAACTGTGATGTAGGGATCATGAAATGCTATTGTTTACTGCCATTCATAAAAGAGGCATATTTGGTCAAGTAATATCAGAACTGAGAACAGAATCATAATGGAGATCATGCAGAAAAGACTACAGTGTCTTGAGAGTCTGTCTGAGTATTAAAAATTAGGTAAAAATTACAAATACGGAGATAGAAAAAATATCTTACTTACCACATGATAGAAGAGATGCTTATTTGTTGAAAACAAATCCCAGAGTGAGACCAGAGGGCAGCAGAGAGGCAATTTGGTGCATACTGCACTGCAAAGCTTATATCCAGACAGCCAAGAAGTAGCTCCATTTTCCTTGTCTTTCTGAATACCTTTATAGAAAACGTTTGTGGTTTACTTCTTCCTTTTTATGACTCACAGTACATTCTTTACTGAAGGCATTTCTTTCTTACATATTTGCTTAAAGACTATGCACCAGAGAAAATTACATTACTCCCTGGGACACCCAAATAATTCCCTTCAGCTGGAGGCTTTGTGCCAAGAGGAAATAAAAAGGCAAAAAGATCAAACTGATGGTGTTCACCTCAACACAAAGATGCTGCAGGTAATTGCAAAGCCCTTGCTAAATGTGAACTTAAATGTTGCATTTGGAAAGGAGGGTGTATTTTGGATACATTTTTCCTCCCCATTCAAAGGAAACTTGAAATTTTTTTCAGTTTTAGGCAATCGTGGTCGTATATTGCTAAACTTTTAAATGGTATATTGTCAGCATTAGATCAATGCAGACATAAATCTATCTGCACACATACAGGGGCTTAGGTACATTGTGGAACTTTGTATTTTGTATCATTCATAGAAACTACTATGAGCTTAATGGTGGCTAGGAGTCCTGGCTGTGGTGGTGACATCCTCTGGTTAGTTCTCTTACTTCCACACAACAGATAACTGGAAAGGTTTCTTCTCTGTGCATTTCATTAGTGCAAGTAATTGGCACTTTTCTACACAAAATTAAGAACTGAAATACGCTGAATTTACAGAAGAGATTCAGGAATCAAAATCCTTTTCCCCCCTCTGCCCCCTGGGTTTATTGAAGGTTGGTTCCCCAGTTTTAAAGCTCTTCGTTTACTTCTCTCAGGCCACTGACTCCAAATTCTACACTGTCTGCAGAGTACATGTATTTTTAATTCCCAAGTAGTGTCTTCTACTCCCAGCTCTGCATACAGACACAGAAACACAAATACCCTGTTTTAGAGTAACACCTGGGGTAAGCACTTCCACCCAAAGTACCTGAATTCCAAAATTATCTTCTCCTTGGCTAGAAGCTGGTTTTATCATGCTTAACCCAAATATGTAGCTACTAGGTACCTATACACAAAACTCTAGTGTGCCGGTTTTGGCCACGATCTAGCAATATATCCTCTGGGAGAAAAGTCAGGTTACAACCACTCTTCCTCCCCACAAAGTTCAGGAAAAACTTCCTTGAAGGAAAGTGAAGGAGATAAAACCTATTTATTAACAAACACACAGGAAAAGGACAATAATACTAAATAACAAAACCCCTCACTATAACGAGAAAACCTGGGAAGAAATTAGAGTCCTCCTGTAGGTGTGGTCCCTCCTTCTCGGAGCTGCCGTGGGGGGTGGCCTTCGGCCCCCTCCGGGCCTGAAGAGAAGTTCTCCTGATGTGTTCTGATGTTGTTGAAACAGTCCAGAAGAGGAAAAAAAGGAGGGGGAAAAAAAAACCCCACCAAAATCCTAGGAATTACGCTGGAGAAGAAGGGAAGGAAAAAAAGAACAAGAAAACCCGGCTGAGTAGACAGGCAAAGGTGCTCCCTCGGTGCTGCCGCCAGGGAACCCAGAGCCGTCGCTATCTCTGTGTCCTTGGGAACTTGCTTTGAAAAGTTTTTTTTTCCTCCCCTCTCAAGCTCAGTTTAAAGGCACAAAACTAATTTTCTGGCATAGAGCCGTGATAGGGGATACACATCATAGAGTCACCCCAAGACATCTAGTTTTTTGAACTTAATAATAAAGCAGCATTAAGAATTTTTCAGAGACACTTTGAGACCCTTTTATGTGCAACTCTGAGCCTTATGTCTGTTATCTGCAGCTGCTCCAGAATGTCAGGGTTGGATATTTGTGTAGTCTTTGGAAGCAAAGTTAAAAGGAGAGGAGATCAAATTATCAAAGGAATTCCTCTCACTTGTCTCCAATGTCCCAACAGGATTGTGCTGCTGAGTGTGGTCAGAGCTTTTTTTCTGCACTGGCTGCCCTCACTGAAAAGCTCCTCTTGGAACTAGATGAAACCATCACTGTTGATGATGTACAAGTAGCAGGTAAGAAAAGAAGAGATTGCTTGTTCAGGCCTCTTCTTCCTTCTCCAAGATTGCAGCAGTCTGTCCCTAGGAAGAGGAGGCTTTGATATGCTGTAGTATTTTAAATTAAAAGATTTGCGTAATAAAGCACGCAAAGCAATTTCTTGGGAGTGAAGAGCATCGAGCTGCACAGTTACTCCAAAGCAATTGTATTTCTGACATTGCTTTGTTTCTGCTGAGCATATCTTCTGTTACCTCCCAGAAACTGAAATACCTGGAGAGAAGATGCCGACTTTAACCCGTCCTAAACAAGCTGGACTTCCTCTAGGAACCTCGGAAGTTCCACGGTTACTCCAGCGAGGAAGGAGGTAGTATTTGGGGATACTGAACACTCTTCTGTCTAATTTCTCTGCTCTAAACTGATAACAGGCCCTGTCCTCGTAGTTTTTTGCTGCACTTGTTGAAACTGCTGCTCATCATTAATAATGTCATTGAACTAGTTATGGGGTGGTTTGAGGGAGTAATGATTTTAAAGAAAGAATAGCAATGGATCCAAGTAAAAGTGAATTACATACAGAATTGTAAAACAGTACCATGTCATTGCTCTTGCTATGCCCCTTGCCTGTCACTAGTTATCAGTTCAGTACATTCCATGAATAGTCTGTGTATTGTCATTCAGAAGAAATGAATTCTATGCTGTGGAGAGATCCTGATGCTTTAAAAGAAAAGGTGGTTGTACCAAACAAAGAAGTTTTTAGGGTAAACCTTTTGTGGAGAAAAAAAATAACATTGATCTTTGGCACCTTAGTAAAAGTAACATGAATTAGTATGATCTGTTCTCTAACATTTTTCTCATGTGTTTGTTGGTTGGTTGGTTTGGTTTGGTTTGTTATAGGAGTTGGCCAGGAATACCTGAAACTACTCTTCCTGATGCTCCAGACTATACTCTTTGCAGAGGAACTGCATCAGTTTCAACAGCTAAGACTACCCTGGGCCAACTAGCAGTGGTGGATGCAAGACAAGCTGCATATAAGGTGGGTCTGTGGGGAAGGACTCTTGAGTGGGCTGCTGCTGTTGTGGGTTTGGTTTTTTAAGAAGACAGTTATAGAATCTCAGTTATGTGTGTAAGTTTTTAATGTACACAGTGTTTTCAGATCTTAGAACCACATTATCCGTGTGCAGAAATCCTTTCTCATGTCCATTTCTTTGTGATGCTGTCAGAAGCAGACAGGGCTGGTCTCTCAGGGACTCTTCTCATTCAGAGACATGACCAAGGGGAATTGTTTCAGCTGAGAAACGTGGATGGTGTCAGAAACAGGGCACTGCATTTTGGCAGCATCATAGTTCCAACAGCAGCTGTGCCCCAGTGCCATCCCAGTCCCACTTGTTTGCACTCACCTTTCTGAAGCCTACAGCTCCAGCCTTAGATCACAAAAGCTGATTTTCCCACAAAAGATGAAGGGCTATAAAATACTTCATACCTTATATCTGGAAAAATCACAGATGGCTGTTTCCACCATAAAAACAATCACTCTTTCTTCATTGAGTCTGTTAAAAGAATGCAGACAACTCTGAGCCTCTGACTCGCACAGACAATTGTTTTCAGAACAGTGGTGCTCAGCAGTTAGGAGAATATTTTTATGTTAAATCCCTTGGAAATATGTTTATGCATCTGACCTGGAAGTAATCACATTCCCACTGAACTAAATGAACTTTTTAAAAAGATCTGTTTTTAATAGGGGAATAGGGTAAAATACACTGTCAGCAATGGCAAATGCCATCAAAACTATCAATTTGCATGCGTGTTTTATGTATCTAGTTCTGGTGCTCAAGAAACTGATTACAGCACAGATTTGAAGGGAATGTGGTTGTTTGGATACAAATGGTTTAATACAAATGGTTGGATAAAAGGACTGGATACAGAATGCATGCCACAGGAATATTTTCCTGCATGTATGTTGCGTTAAAAATACACTACTTTATGTTTTGGAGCATGGACTCTTGAACAATATTAAAGTGCCTTGAAGTTTTTATGGTAGTCCACAAGTTTCTGACTAGAGGAAATAACTTTTTAGCAGCTTTGTAAAAGTTCAGTTCATACTCAGGAGTTAAGAAGCTCCAGCAAGATCCCGAGTGCATCCCGTGTTGGAGATGCATACTTGGGTCTTGAGAGAAGGCAACTCCCTGATCTTAGGAAATAATGGAAGTGAGGTGAAGATCTTGCATTTTGGCAAAATTTAAATATTACTGGTAGTTCAATTCCAGAAGTCTTTAAAAGGAACACAGCTAATAGTTAATTATTCATATAGTTCTGTTGTCAAAGGCAAGAAATAAGTGGCCTCTATGCGGTCTTGTGGCACAGTGGATCTGGACCTGGATTTAGGCAAATAAAATAGTATTTCGTCTCTACCAATTTTGTTCTTAATTGGGGGTTTCTTATACAGAAGTACAGATGTAAACTTGAGCAGATGTTTGCCCAGATCAAGGACGAAAGTGCAGCTCAGCTGCTGGCAATTCAGCGCTGGAATGATTGGTGGGAAGAATCAGTCCGGAAGATAAAGCGACTCTACCTCTGAGATCAGCCTAATTTCATGCAGCTTTGTTGGAGTAAACTGACAAGTCTGTATGAATGTCACCGGTATTTTTCTTTTATCTTACTAATCTGTTGCATTGAAATAAGCTACTTTTGGCCTTTTTGTTTGTTTTGCCATGTTACCACTGTTGTTTCCTCAAATGCAGTCTTACGACTGCTACTATACTCATCTTTAGTATTTAATAACCACCTGGTTTGGCTTACAGAATCATCTGTTACCATTCACATGTATTTCTGCACATGAACCCTCCGTGCAAGGGCACTTAATGCGTATTTATTAGCAGGATTTTGTTGCAATTTTGCCCCATGAGCTGGTTTGCTCTGAAAACTCTCAAAGGCACAGGTGAGAACTATCCTAACTAAGCACCCTTGCACAAGGCCCCTGTGCCCAAACACCTCTGCACAGAGACCTCTGATTGGAGATGGCCAGCCTGAAAAAAAAATACATTTTATGTTGTCTTGGTTCAACAAGATTTGCCTTGCCTACCCTTCCCATCCCCTGGCAAGGGAGGCAAGGGCCTCTCCTACTTCTCCCTTGTGCTGCCTACCTTTGCCTACCACTTCATTTCATTGCCATGCCTTGCCTTGCCTTATCTATCCCTCTCTTGCCTCTTCTTCCCTACCCCTCCTTTGCCTTGCCTCTCTGTTACCCCTTGCTTTCCTTGCCAAGCTTTGCTCCTCCCTTGCCCCTCTCCTTCCCCTCTGTTTTCCCTTTTCCTGCCTTGGACTGACTTGCCCCTCCTATGCCCCTCCCTTGCCTGGCCTTGCCTTCCCTCACCTTGAGTTTCTTTACCGTGCCCCTCTGACTTACCCCTCCTTGCCTTTCCTAGCCTCCAGCTTGCCCCTCCCTTGCCTTGCACTCACTTTTCCTTTCTTTGCCCATCCCATGCTCCACACTTGCCTTACTCCACTTTCCCTTCCCTTGCCTTTCCTTGCCTTGCCCCTCCCTTGTCCTTTCTTTGCCTTGCTTTGCCTTTGTCCTCTCTTGCCTTACCTTCCCCTCCATTGCCCTTCCTTGCCTACCCCTCCCTTGCCTTGCTGCCATTTTCCTTTCACTGCCCATCCTGTGCCTTGCCCCTCTTTTGCCTTGCCTTGCTTTGCCTCTCCCTTGCCCCTTCTTTCCCCTCTACTGCCTTGCCTTCCTTGCCCCTCCATTACCCTGCCTTTGCTTTCCTTCCTTTGCCTGTCCCTTGCCTTGCCAACCCCCTCCCTTTACTTTCTTTGTCTTGCCTTTCCCCTCCTTGCATTTCATTGCCTCTCTTGCCTGCCCTTGCCTCGTTTTGCCCTTCCCTTGCTTGGCTTTTCCTTGCCTTGCCTTACCTTGCCCCTCCATGGCATTGCCCCTCCCTGTCCTTCCCTTGCCCCTTCTTTGCCTTATCCCTTCTTGCCTTGCCTTGCCTTTCCCTTGCCTTGCCTTGTTTTGGCTTGGTCCTTGTCGTGGGTTTAGGTTTCTCAGTGAATTTCTCCCGATTGTTATCAGGGAGGCGCTGGAAGGGGGAGGAGGTTACTTCCTAGGTGAATAAGTGATCAAGCCACAAAAGGAAGTGGCGGATGGCCCTGGCATTGCAGTGGAGTAGTTTTGGCTGGCAGATGGGCTCTTGTGCTTGGAGTTTCTCAGGAGCTGTGGCTTGGTGCTGTGCAAGGTCTGAGCCGAGACTTGCCTGCGGGTGGGTCCTTCCCTTCGCTGGGGGATCCAGAGCAGTTCCGTGGAGTGCCATGGAGCCCCTGCAGCCTGTGCTTCCCGAAGTGTGCCAGCCCTCCTGCGGGCTGCCATGGAGCCCCTGCAGCCTGTGCTTCCCCAAGTGTGCCAGCACCTCCTGCGGGCTGCCATGGAGCCCCTGCAGCCTGTGCTTCCCGAAGTGTGCCAGCACCTCCTGCGGGCTGCCATGGAGCCCCTGCAGCCTGTGCTTCCCCAAGTGTGCCAGCACCTCCTGCGGGCTGCCATGGAGCCCCTGCAGCCTGTGCTTCCCGAAGTGTGCCAGCTCTCCTGCGGGCTGCCATGGAGCCCCTGCAGCCTGTGCTTCCCGAAGTGTGCCGGCACCTCCTGCGGGCTGCGATGGAGCCCCTGCAGCCTGTGCTTCCCGAAGTGTGCCGGCACCCCCGGCCGGCTGCGGACGTAACTGCACCCAAGGGGGAAAAACGGGATTCAGTGGGAAGTTTCTGTTACTGTCTTCTTGTTATGTTGGGGTTTTTTCTACTAAAGAGCTGCTATTCTTTTTCCTATATTTTTTTCCTGGACGCCCCATAATTCTGAAGTGAAAATAACTTGGAGGGAAGACTCTTCTTTCAATTCCAGGAAGGTTCCCACCTTCCTTGGAGCACATTTGTCTTTTAAACCAAGACACTCCTCCCTTGCCTTTTCCCTGCATTGCTTTGCCTTTCCTTGCCCTTGCCTTCCCTTGCATACCACTCCCTTGCCTTCCCTTCCCTACTCCTCCCTTCCCTACTCCTCCCTTCCCTACTCCTCCCTTACCTTGCCTTGCCTCTCCCTTGCTTCTCCCTTACCTTGCCTTTGCCCTCCCTTGCCCATCCCTTTCCCCTCCCTTGGCTGGCTTTGCTTTGCCTTGCTTTACCTTGCCCCTCCATTGTGTTGCCCCTCCTTTGCCTTATCCCTCCCCTGCCTTGCCCACCCTTTCCCTTGCTTTGCCACTCCTTTGCCTTGCCTTATTTTAGCGACCCCTCCCTTACCTCGCTATGAGCTGCCTAATGTTCCATTGCTTTGCCCTGCTTGTCCCTCCCTTGCCTTGCCTACACCTCCATTTCTTTGCTCTGATTTCACTTAACCTGTCCTGCTGTTGCCTTTCCTGCCTTTCCCTTACTTTGCCCCGACCTGCCTAATCATCCCTTGAATTTCCTTGTCCCCCTTCCCTTTCCTTGCTGCCCTACCTGTCCCCTACCCCCCCTTGCCTTGCTTTGCCTTTCCTTTTCCCCTCCCTTTCCCCTTTCTTGCTTTGCATTGACTTACCCCTCCTATGCTTCTCCACTGCCTCTCCCTTTCCTGTCCCTTGCTTAGCTTTTCCTTGCCTTGCCCTTCCCTTCCATTGCCTTCCCTTATCCCCTGCTTTTGCCTCTCCTGCTTTGTCCCTCCCTTGACTTGCCCCTTCCTTACCTTGCCCTTGCCTTGCCTGACGCTCCATTTCTTTGCCTACCCCATCCTTGCCTTGCCTACATGTCCCTTACCTTGCCTTGACTTTCAGCAAGGAAATGCAAGGGAGGGGCAGGAAAGTGGAGACAATGCAGGGGTAGGCAAGGCAATACAGGAGAGGTTGGCAAGGCAAGGCAAGGCAAGGCTCCACTACCTCTTTGGGCAGCCCATTCCAACATCCAATATCTAATCACCCTTTCTGAGAGAAATTCCTTCCTAATGAATAACCCAAGCCTCCCCTGGCACAGCTTAAGACAATGTCCCCTTGTCCTATCACTGCTTACTTGGGAGCAGAGCCCAACCCCCACCTGGCCACACCCTGCTGTCAGGGAGAGCATTAATGTCACCCCTGAGCCTCCTCTTCTCCAGGCTAAACAACCCCAGCTCACTCAGCCACTCTTTGTGAGACATACACTTCCGACCCTTCCTGAGTTTCGTTCCCTTCCCTGGACACGCTCCAGCCCCTCAGGGTCTCTCTGGCCATGAGGGCCCAGAACTGGACACAGCCCTCGAGGTCCCTCAGCTGTGCCAGCACAGAGGACAGGCACTGCCCTGGGCCTGTGCCCACACCGTGGCTGGCACAGCCCAGGGGCCACTGGCCTCTTGCCCACCTGGGCACACCTGGCTCCTGTCCAGCCTCTGTCCCCAGCACCCCCAGGGCCTCTTCCAGCTTTCCAGCCCCTCTGCCCCAGCCTGGAGCTGCAGGGAGTTATTGTGGACAAAGTGTAGGGATCTGGCACTTGGCCTTGTTGACCCTCACACCGTTGGAGTTGGCCAATCCATCCAGCCTGTTTGGGTCCCTCTGCAGGGCTGTCTTGGGGTGGTTTTCTATTCCCTGATCATCTGCTCTATGCCCAGAAATGGTTGCTGTAGCTTTAAGGTGGGTCTGGGACAGGGAGGAGCCTTGGGGGTCTTTGGTGGGCTTTATTCAAAGCCTCACTCCCCAGGCGTCCATTGTGCCTGCGGACTGGGTTCCTTTTTTTTTGCTCAGCTAGCTTGGGTTTTGTTAGCTTAGGCAAGAAGTTGGGTTTTTTCCCTTTCCCTGGCCTTGGAGACTGCAACAGCAATCCTTTGGCAGCTTTTTTCCTGAACTGGACGTTTGGTTTTGGTCTGAGATCAGAGAGGATGACTGACAGGAGACGAATCCACCGGGGACCGGTGGGAAGGTGAGGGGCTGCTCCATCCCGGCCCCAGACCTCAGAAAAGCTGAGTGAACGAGAGAAAGGACACCAAATCCACCAGCTTCATCTGCTGGGAAGAGGGGACCCACGCCAGAGATTCACCAGGTTCTCATCTGTTCTGCCCTAGCTGCTGTGTGAACCCTTTGGGTTTTTTTCCCTTCCCTGAGACAGGAGCTGGTGCCATTTTTTTTTCTCCTCACTACGTTGTGGCTGTTGTGGGGTTTTTTTTTCTTCTTTCCCTGGGTTTTTTTTTGTTCCAGTGTGGGGGAAAGGGGGGGGTAAAGTCTGACAATTCAATATCTAACATTTACTCTTTTTTTTTTTGCTGTGCCATGTGGGCACTCTGTTTTTCAATAAACAGTTGGGATTTTTCTCACTTTCATCCACTAGTATTAATCTCTTATTGGTAGAAAGGGATTGTTGGAACCCTTTTTTGTTAGAGGAAACACTCATTCCAGAGTGTTTTTCTCCTAAACTTGTCTCTAAACCAAGACAAGTCCATAAAAAAGAAGGCAAAAATCAGTGCTAAACTGGGGAGGAGGAGAAGAGGGATAGAAACTCTGGCCAATGGCGCCCCCCTCACCCCTTTCCTTCACCACCACCTGCTAAAGCCTTTTTTACAGCTGTGAAAACAACCTGAAGCCTTGTCTTGGAGTGATTTATGATGATAGTCTATTCCATGATCCTCTGCTTTATGCCCAAAAACGGTTGCTGTTATCTTTAAGGCCTGGGACTGGGTGTGTGGGGCTGGGGAGGGGGGACCTTTGGGCTTTTTGGTGGGCATTTTTGAAGCCTCATTGCCCAGGTGTTCCATGGCGCTGTGCAGCTTGGTTTTGCTTGGCCCAGGCAGAAAGCTTTTCTCTTCCCTGGCTTGGAAAAGCTGCAGTAGCAATCTTTCAGCTGCCTTGAGGTGAGCAGCTGCTGGTCTGAGAGCAGAGGAGCAGGACCAGCAGGAGCAGAGTTGCCTGTTCCAGCCCCAAGCCTCGAGGAGCTGAGCTGGGGAGTGAAAGCAAACCAAACAGCTCCAGCCCAGATGTTTCGTCTGCCCTGGAGAGGAGGTCGATGCCAGAGAGCCGTCGGGTTTTTGCCTCCTCCTGGAGCTCCTACATGGAAGCTCCACTTCCCTCAGGGTGAAAGCTGGCACCATCTCTCACACCACGTGTCAGGAAGGAGTATTTCTTCAAGTTTACCCCATTCTCTGGGCATTTTTGGGCCTTTGTGTCTGTGTGGGGTGGGGGGGGTGAGTTCTGTGAGCAGTCTGTTGTTAATAGACTGTTGGTTTTGTTTTCTTTTCACTTTCCTCTATTAGTATTCATTTCCTGTTGGTGGAGGGGAATTGTTGAAGCCCTTTAGAGGAGACTACTCATGGCAGAGTGTCTTCTCTTAAATTTGTCTCAAAACTGAGACAAGCCTCCAGGAGGCAAGATGCCACCGCCGTGGGGAAAACACCCTCTGCTCGTGCACTCCTGGAATGAGCAAGCACGAATGTACCAGAGCCACGCGTGAGCTGCAGGAACCATGCACTGTGTCTGCATTCCAGAAGGCAACTGACTGCATTCCAGCTAAGATGTCAGCCCCGACACCAGAAAACACAGATAAAGCCACTTCAAGCAGCAGAGAAAAAGAAAAGGCAAAAACTGCTTCACCCTCCCCCCCTGCCCCTTTCCCATCTTGGCAGAAATGCAGCAAGTGTTGTGGTAAACTATCCTATGCTTTTAAAGTAATCTTAACTTTTTCCAGCTTTTATCTACTGTCCCCTTCCTTCCTTCCTTCCTTCCTTCCTTCCTTCCTTCCTTCCTTCCTTCCTTCCTTCCTTCCTTCCTTCCTTCCTTCCTTCCTTTCCTTCCTTTCCTTCCTTTCCTTCCTTTCCTTCCTTTCCTTCCTTTCCTTCCTTTCCTTCCTTTCTTCCCCTTTTACAGTTAGGAAAATGAAAATATCAGATTTTTTTTCTTATCATCATATAACTTAGTTTGAATTTTAATCTTGTTTTGGGGAATATTCGAACCTAAAGTCCTTTCTGCAATTAACAGAGAGTTCTTTTTGCTCCTCTATAATTAAGTGTGTGGTAACAATGTCACATGAGACAATTGGTTCTGTGAGGTTCTGAGGTGTCACAGTGCTGTCCTTGGTTCTGCAGAGCCACAATGGACCCTTGGTTACATGGGGCCTGATAGTGTCACAAAGGATCCTTGGTTACATGGTGCCCATGTGTATCACACTGGCCCCTTGGTTCCGTGAGACTCCGCTGTGTCACAATGGACCACTGGTTCCATGAGGCTTCAGTGTGTCACAGTGGACTGGTGGTTCTATGAAGCCTTGGACGGACCAATGGACCCTTGGTTACATGAGGCAGTGTCACAATCGACCCTTGGGTAGATGGGGCTCTGCTATTTAACAAAGAACCCTTGCTTCCATGAGGAGCATCAGCGCCACAGTAGACCCTTGGTTATGCTGTATCACAATGGTCTCCTTAGTTCCACAGTGTCACAAGGGATCCCCAGTTCCATGAGTTTCTGCAGTGTCACAATGACCCCTGGGTTCCAGGAGAGTCTGCAGTGTTATATTGATCTCCTGGGTTCCATGAGGCTCCAAAATGTCACAATGGACTTTTGGTTCCATGAGGCCTCACCGTGTCACAATGGATGCTTAGTTTCATGAGATCCCACAGTATCACAACGGTCCCCATGGTTCCACAGTGACACAATGGTTCCATGAGGCTCCATAGTGTCACAAATGACTCTGTGGTTCCACAGTGTCACAACAGACAGTTATGAGAGGCCCCTCTGTGTCACAATGGACCCTGGTTCCCTTAGGCTCCTCAGGATCACAATGGTCTCCTTGGTTCTGCAGTCTCACAATGGTCTCCTTGGTTCTGCAGTCTCACAATGGCCCCTTGGTTCCATGAGGTCCCTCTGTGTCACAATGGACCATTGGTTCCATGAGCCCCTGTAGTGTCACAATGGACCCTTGGTTCCATGAAGTTCTGTAGTGTCACAATGGACCCTTGGTTCCATGAGGTCCCTCTGTGTCACAATGGACCATTGGTTCCACGTGCCCCCTCTTTGTCACAGTGGACACTTGGTTTCGTTAGGTTATTTAGTGTCACAATGGTCTCCGTGTTTTTGCAGTGTCACAAGGAACTTTCATTTCTATGAATCTCCAAATTCTCGCAATGGTCTCCTTGTTTCTGCAGTGTCACAAGGAACTTTCATTTCTATGAATCTCCAGATTCTCACAATGGGCTCCTTGGTTCTCCAGAATCACAACTGACCCTTGGTTACATGGTGTCCCTCTGTGTCACAATGGAGCATTGATCCATGAGGCCCTGCAGAGTCACAATGGACCCTTGGATACGCGGGGCACCGCTGTGTCACGATGGCCCTTTGTTTTTATGAGGCCCCTCAGAATCACCATAGACCTTTGCTTTCATTAGTTTCTTTACTGTCACAATGGTCTCCATTGTTCTGCTGTGTCACAAGGGACCCTCAGTCCCATGAGTTCCCCAAGTGTCACAACAGATTCCTTGGTTCTGCAGTGTCACAATCGAGCCTTGGTTCCTTGAGGTTCCACAGTCTCACATCGGACCCTTGGTTACATTAGGCCCCTCTGAGTCTCAATGGAGCCTGGGATTTCTGAGGTTCCTTAGTGGCACAATGGTCTCCTTGTTTCCACAGTGTCACAATGGACACTTGGTTCCATGAGGCTCCATAGTGTCACAATTGACTCTGTGGTTCCACAGTGTCACAATGGACAGTTAGTTACAAGAGGTCCCTCTGTGTCACAATGGACCCTTGGTTCCCTTAGGCTCCTCAGGATCATGATGGTCTCCTTGGTTCCAGAGTGTCACAATGGACCCTGGGTTCCATGATGCCCCAGTGTGTCACAATGGACATTTGATTCCATGAGGTTCTGCAGTGTCCCAGTGGTCTCTTTTGTTCCACAGTACCACAATAGTATCCTTGGTTCTCCAGTGCCACAATGGCTCCTTGGTGCCATGAGGCCCCATAATGTCACAATGGACACATGGTACCGTGAGATCCCACAGTGTCACAATGGTCCCCTTGGTTCTACAGTGTCACAACAGACCCTGGGTTCCATACAGCACCATGGTGTCACAATGGACACTTGGTTCCATGAGGTTCTGTAGCATAACAGTGTTCTCCTTGGTTCCACATTTCACAATGGACTCATGGTTCCATGAGGCCCTGTAGTGTCACAATGGACCCTTGGTTCCATGAGGTTCCGTAGTGTCACAATGGACCCTTGGTTCCATGAGGTTCTGTAGTGTCACAATGGACCCTTGGTTCCATGAGGCCCTGTAATGTCACAATGGACCCTTGGTTCCATGAGGGTCCGTAGTGTCACAATGGACCCTTGGTTCCATGAGGCCCTGTAATGTCACAATGGACCCTTGGTTCCATGAAGCCCTGTAGTGTCACAATGGACCCTTGGTTCCATGAGGCCTGATAGTGTCACAATGGACCCTTGGTTCCATGAGGCCCTGTAGTGTCACAATGGACCCTTGGTTCCATGAGGTTCTGTAGTGTCACAATGGACCCTTGGTTCCATGAGGCCCTGTAGTGTCACAATAGACCCTTGGTTCCATGAGGTTCCGTAATGTCACAATGGACCCTTGGTTCCATGAGGCCCTGTAGTGTCACAATGGACCCTTGGTTCCATGAGGCCCTGTAATGTCACAATGGACCCTTGGTTCCATGAGGGTCCGTAGTGTCACAATGGACCCTTGGTTCCATGAGGCCCTGTAATGTCACAATGGACCCTTGGTTCCATGAGGCCCTGTAGTGTCACAATGGACCCTTGGTTCCATGAGGGTCTGCAATGTCACAATGGACCCTTGGTTCCATGAGGGTCCGTAGTGTCACAATGGACCCTTGGTTCCATGAAGCCCTGTAGTGTCACAATGGACCCTTGGTTCCATGAGGCCCTGTAGTGTCACAATGGACCCTTGGTTCCATGAGGTTCCGTAGTGTCACAATGGACCCTTGGTTCCATGAGGCCCTGTAGTGTCACAATGGACCCTTGGTTCCATGAGGCCCTGTAGTGTCACAATGGACCCTGGGTTCCATGAGGGTCCGTAGTGTCACAATGGACCCTTGGTTCCATGAAGCCCTGTAGTGTCACAATGGACCCTTGGTTCCATGAGGGTCTGTAGTGTCACAATGGACCCTGGGTTCCATGAGGGTCCGTAGTGTCACAATGGACCCTTGGTTCCATGAAGCCCTGTAGTGTCACAATGGACCCTTGGTTCCATGAGGGTCTGTAGTGTCACAATGGACCCTGGGTTCCATGAGGGTCCGTAGTGTCACAATGGACCCTTGGTTCCATGAAGCCCTGTAGTGTCACAATGGACCCTTGGTTCCATGAGGGTCTGTAGTGTCACAATGGACCCTTGGTTCCATGAGGGTCTGTAGTGTCACAATGGACCCTTGGTTCCATGAGGCCCTGTAGTGTCACAATGGATCCTTGGTTCCACGTGGCTCCACAGTGTAAGAACAGATTCCTTCGTCCCACAGTGTCACACAGGACCCTTGGTTATACAGAGCCCCTCTGTGTCACAATGAACCACTGCTTCCATGAGGTCCCGTAGTGCCATAATGCCTTTGTTCCATCACAAATCCCTTTGATCCATGAGGCCCTGCTGCGTCATAGTAGATCCTTGGTTTCATTAGGTTATTTAGTGTCGCAATGGTCTCCTTTTTTTTCACAGTGTCACAGTGTCCTATTGGTTCCATGAGGTTCTGCAGTTTCAAAATGGTCTTCTTGGTTTCACAGTGTAACAATGGACCCTTGGTTCCAGGACTTTCTGCAGTGTCACCATGGTGTCCTTTGTTTCACAGTGTCACAATGGTCTCCTTGGTTCCGAAATGCCAGAATGGACTGCTGGCTGGTTCCATGAGGTTCAGCAGTTTCACACAGGTCTCCTTGTTTCCATGATGACCCTCAGGATCACAAGTGCCCCTTGGTTCCATGGGTCCCCAAAGTGTTAACAACGCTGTCCTTGGTTCCGCAGTGTCCCAGTGGCCCCTTGGTTCCAGGAGCAGGTGGATTGGAACTCCTGCACTTTTAGCAGCTGGAGAAGAGGCTGATGCCCGAAAGATAGGCTGCGAATAAATCCCCACAGACCGATGTCTGTAGAGTGGTGTTTGTTTATTGTGGCACTGGGGGTGAGGGGGATTTCTCCTCCTCACTCACCTGCCTTAGCCAAGCGCTGTGGTATATTTATACAGTGAATGTTGCTTCATGTTGCTGTGTCATTACAGCATCATCACATATGTGCCGGAACTAATTTACATAACATGATCTCATGGTTATTAGATAATTCTTTGTACTGCACATGCACTTGCCCAGTTTGGGGGTCTTTGGGGGTCTTTGATGAAGGCTTCTAAAGTCTTCTTCGCACTTGATCTTTTCAACTTTGTCTTTGAGGCATGCACAATTACGATGCCCTTCAGTCTCTGGTCTTAACCGGCCTAAATTCTTGGTTTTGTGGATAATTGGCTTGCCCATTTCTCATTAGTACTACACTAATTTATCTCTAAAGCTATACACCTGGTAAGTTTTTATCTCTTTTCTTTTTCTCTATTCCGCATATAAACCACTATTTAACTACATACTAGCCATTGCATTGTATAAGATGTTATTCATATTAGAGTATATGGATATCAAAAGTTATGATTCAAGTTATAAGCATCAAGTTATACGTACAGAAGTTATGATTCAGGTTACAAGCATCAGGTTATAGGTACAGAAGTTATGATTCAGGCTACATAAGGGAAAGCTATGATTCAGGTGATATAAGTATAGAAGGTTATGCTTCAGGTTATATTAATATTCTTCAAGTTATATTGATAAAAGTAATGATTTGGGTTATGTTGATATTAAGGTTACGTAGATATCTTATATCTCAAGCTATGTAATCACTTTGTTGTTGTGACCTGAGATATCTTGACCAAAGATATGTCTATCTTTGATCAAGAAATGTCCCATTGTGGGGTGCCCCTTTCCCACAGTCACTGCAATACTGAGGACTATACATGGAGTGGGCTCTGGATCCAACCCCTGCAGCCAAAAAACTGTAGACTATTAAGGTCTCTCATTGAAGACACCTCAGGTATTTAACTGCTAAAAACCAATCCTACATTTCCTCTCAGCCAACAGGCCACAGCCCCACAAACACAGTGAAAAACCCCACACCCCTCACGCACCTCACACCCACCCCTGTCTGCCCTCTCACCCTTCCCGACCCCCTCTCACACTGCCTGCCTCCCTTGCTTGTACCACACCTCCCACCCACACTGCATTTTTTGGATTTGGACTGTTCTCTTCCCCTGTAAACCATCTGGTAAGGCTGACATTGTGGAGAAGAACAAACTGGGAGACTTTGGTTTTCCTCATATGGCTTAGGAACTGTTTCCTTCCCCACCTGAGAGCAAGTCCTTCCCCAACAGTCTGTCCCATAAGCTTTCTGTTGTCACTCTTTATGGCTCCTTGATAGTTTTAGCTCATAGTGTATGTTAATCTTTAATCTTTCTGGGTTTTTCCCTACATATTACAACAATCACCTTGTTGTGGATTTTAATCATTTAACATAGATTTTTCTGTTTCAAAAGGTGCAAGCCACAGAAATATTTTCATTTAGCCAGACTCCTCCCTTCCTTTCTTGCTTTCTCACTGCAGCAGCCTGGTTGCAGCCTTGGTGTTGACTCTCTGGGAAAAGAAAAACTTTCCAGAGTGTGCTTTTCCTTAATTTGTGACAGTGGGGTTTGACATTCAAATGGTGACTTTGCTGTAACTTGTTTTCTTCAAGTCCATTGCTCTGATTTTCTTTCCATCCCTTCTGAAGAGTCATTAACTTAATCACCACTATCACCTGTATAATCTCCAAAATCCTTTCACAGTAGATACCATGCAGTTTCAAGTATTATCGCCAATTCTATGCTTTGGATGATTTTATTCAAATTAAGGCACCATGTACTTCATCTTTTTCATTTTCAGGTTGCTAATGGGTCTTTGCTGTGAGACCGTTCTTTCCCTTTTTGCCATTATCCAAATACTGTCACTTGTTCTGTACCTTATGTCTCTTTTTTCCTACCTAGGCTTTCTGAACAAACTCTCTTATTTCCAATAACCAGTTATGACCATTTATTCATAATTCTGGTCATGAATCTAATGACTTTCAGTTCCTCCTGTTTATTACCCACATTCATACACCAGTGTGCAGTGCCTGGGTACAGTGCCAGGAATACTTTTTTCTTATTTCCTCTATTGTAATATTCAGTAAAATAATTTTCCTCCTCTCCCTTGGTTCCTCTGCTTTCCCTATGCTTTTGTGGTTTATCTGAACCTAAGATGTGATAAAAGTAATCTGAGGGTAATTTAATTTGCACCACTTATAGACAAATAGTAACAGTTCTTAAGTGGGGAGCTGGCCAGACAGTCCTGCTTTTTTTTTTTTTCCCCCCTGTGAAATGCTCTCCTTGGCCTGCTTGCCTTGCCAGCTTCCAAGACAGGTTCATCAGAACATTCAGCTCAAAAAAGACCATGGAACAAATAAACGTCTCAACTCCAATGACAAGAAAACAGCCTAAAATCAATGCCCACATGGGCATTCTGGCTGTCCCAGAGGCAACAGGACACAGCCCACTGGCTTTTATGCTAAAGTTTTTTTTTATTGAAGGCTGTGATCTGACATTCCCTAAGATTTTGCTGAACTACATCTGAAATGTGAAGAACACAAACAAGCTGTATAAATGCTGTGGTTAATTTAAATGTAATTTGTTTCACATCCAATTAAACAAGCTGTCGTAATTTAAACATATTTTATTTAAACATAAACAATGGTGATATTTAATTAAGCATAGATATTTAGTTTTAAAATATTTGTTTAACCACACCAAACCACTGTCTATAAGCAAACACAATCTACCACTTGGCAAGACCAGAGTAGGTCTGAAGGCAAACGTAACTCGTTTTTTCTAAAGAGCACCATGATTTATAGGTTGCTTCCACTGTCCTTCAGTTTGTGGCAAGGATTTTGATACATTTCAGTGCCAGCCGGGTGCTTTCTGACAGGTGGAAGAGAAGCGTATCAGAACCAGTGTGGGCAGCAGGAGAGGGGAGGATTCTGCCCCTCTGCTCAGGTGAGACCCCACCTGCCTCCAGCTCTGGGGTCCCAGCACGGGAAGGACATGGACCTGTTGGAGCGAGTCCAGAGGAGGCACCAGGATCATCACAGGGATGGAGCAGCTCTGCTATGGGGAAAGGCTGAGAGTGTTGGGATCGTTCAGCCTGGAAAAGAGAAGGCTTTGGGGTGACCTAATTGTGCATTTTCAGTACCCGAAGGAAACTTACAGGGAGACTATTTACAAGAGCATGTAGTTACAGGACACAGAATAATTGCTTACCACTAGAGAGCAGGGTTAGATTAGATATTAGGAATACATTTTTCCCTCTGAGGGTGGTGAGGCCCTGCCACAGGTTGCCCAGAGAAGCTGTGGCTGCCCCATCCCTCCAAGTGTTCAAGGCCAGGCTGGACGGGGCTTGAAGGAACCTGGTCTAGTAAAAAGTGTCCCTGCCCATGGCAGGAGGGTGGAACGAGACGGTTTTTAAGGCCCCTTCCATCCCAAACCATTCTAGGATTCTGTGTTCCAGAGGAGTCACTCCCATGGGGCCGCACAGGACTCCAACACCAGCAGGAAGCCAAGCCAAGCCGGGCCGGGCCGGCGGCCGGGCCGCTCGCCCCTCGCACTGCCCTGGGCGCACCCACGCCCGCACGCTCGGGCTCCCGGCGGGGCGGCGGCCGCTGAGGGCGGGCGGCTGCCATCCCTCCGTCCCTCCTTCCCTCCCGCCCTCACGCCGTGGCAGCCGTGCGCGCGCACCCGCCCGCCCTCTCGCCGCCGGAATGTGGGCGACGCTGTCCCGGCCCTGAGGCGGCTGCGCGGCCCCGCTGGGCTGGAGGGGAGGCAGCGCGGGGAGGGAGGACGGCCCCGGCCCGGCCCGCCCCGGCCCGGCCCGGCTGCACCGGTGAGAGATCGGGACGCTGCCTCGGGCGGAGCGGGTGTAGCGAGAGGCGCAGGCGGGGAGGTCGCCGCTTCCCCGGGAGAGCGGGCGCGGGAGGAGCGGGAGCCGCCGGGCCACCCGGTGTGAGGGGTGACAGTGCCCGGGGACCTGAGGCGGCTCCTCCGCTGGCTGCGGGCCCGCAGGGCATCGGGGGAGCGCGGGGTGATGGTTCCGCTGGTTTGTGCTGTTTGGTGGTTGTTGTGCGTGTGGGGAGTTCCCTGGGCAGCGGAGCTCCGGGAGGAGAGGAGCTCGGACACAGTGCAGGCTTTAAAGTTGTTTTCGTGGTTAGGAAAGGGAGAGCGCTATGGAAGCGTTCATCTCCCTGCCTCCTCCGCGGGAAAAGTGAAGTCACTTCCCAAGAGCCCAGACTAGCAAACTACTGTCCTAAATCTGTGCCGTCTGCATGCGTCAGATTCACCTACGTTGTGTTTTGTTTGGGGGTGGTTTTCTTTTCCTTGCTTTTTTTTTTCCTCGTGATTTTTTTTTTCTTTATTTGTTAAGCTCTCTTGCATTCTCTCCCGTGAGCTAGTACAAAAATTCTTGTCTTTAGATAGAAAGTACTTGAAAGCCTGCTGAAACCGTCTGAAGCAGGTACGGCACCGAGTGAAAGGGACTTGGTGACTTTCCCCGTGTGTAAGTTCCTGCAGTGCCGTGTGTACTTTGCTCCTGCTGTCGCTCTCTCAGAGCTGTGTTGTTAAGACTGCATGGTTTGATAGTGCTTTAAGTCACAGCGTACCACATTTCACAGCTGTGTGCGTGTGTATAACCATCCATAGTGTGCCTAAGAGGGGAAAAAGATTTAAAATGTCAGGTCTTCCTTAATATAGAGAAAAATCTAGCAACAATTAAGAAATAACTTGCTTAGGTAACCAGTGCTTGTCTCTTTCAGTGTTGAGCTCTAGTCTCACAACCTCATTGGTTTTCAGCTAAAACTTTCAGAAGGGCAGGTGTGCTTTCAGTTTCCAGAGAGAGATCTTGCTGACGGTACAGGCAGCATTTCATTACCCTTTAAATGCAGAGAAGGTACTGTGGCTTTATTTAACCAAACCTCTGTGATGTAGGCCAAATCCTGACTGCCTGTCAGACCAACTTGGCTCCACGCTGTATGAAGGTTTACTGGGCGTGTAAGGTTGGTTCTGCAAGTTATGCCTCTGCCTAGGTTTTCAGTAGGATTGTAGCTAACTCTGTTTATGTGGGTTAGATGGTATTAATTAGATGATTAAGAACTTACTTTGTAGTTTGAACTTGAAAAGGCTACAAATACAGTTACACTAAGCACAAACTGACTCCAGTGTTGTAAGAATGCTGCCAGTGAGTGTCCGGAGGGGAGCAAGCACCAGCTGATGAACCCCAGAGCTCAGTGAGTGACAGAGCCTTCCACTACTTCCTTCTGTTTTAGGCAGAGGTGGGAAATCATGCTGGGTTTGTTTTGTTTTATTTATTTGATTGATTTTTAAAATAACTGCTTTTTTTTCCAAAAGGACTCTGGGGCTGTGAACAGCTTGGCTTTACGTGTGAGAACTATAAAAGTTGCTCTGCAGTGTTTGCTTTGAAATGGTTACAGTGAAATGTGTTGCTTGGTCAAAAAATAGCGTTCAGTCTTTTAAAATGTGATTCACAGAGTAAGATTTGGTGGTGTTAGTAAGGGGATTGCAAAGAGATCAAGTGTATAATGTAGCTCTCTTGTGTCCCCCTGGGTATTCCCTAGCATTTCAAGACAGTCTGAGTTGTGGCTCCTTCCCTTCTCTCATCAAAGGAACTTCCACAGCCGGGAAGTGAGTAACAAGAACTAATCTGGTCAAAAAGTGGTACTTTTATTTCTTCTTTTTTTTTTGTTCCTTGAGGTACTGTGGTTACAACAGCTTCCCGACCCAGCTCACTTGCCCAGCCATGGGGTGGTGGGCTCAGTCCAGAGGAGGAAGTGGAGCATTGGTAGAGAGTGTAACTGTGGTCCTGGAACATTACAGGTGTTGTGAGGGTCCTTAGCTGGGGCTTTATGGTCGCTGAGTTCACAGCACAAGCCAGTGCTGCTAGAAGCAGCTGCACTGTGGATCTGATTGACTTAAGCTACTTGGGGTGAAGGTGGCAGTGATAGTAAAGGTGGTAGCTCTTTTTTTTTCTGCCAGTACTGGCTTAGATTGATTATGAAGCCATGGTGTAATTTTTTATTTACTTTTGACAACATTAAATGGACTCAAGAGCCATCTCTGTGTCTCTGTTCTTCCATGGGCCCACAGAAGTTGTTGTGGTTTTCTTCTCCTCTCTCCTTCGTTCATCTGTTCTCTCTGAACTTTTTGGTGAGTTCTTAATTTCAGGGAGATCTTGGCATTGTTAGAGGGTTTTGTAAATTTATTCAGCTCTAATTTAGAAATAATTAGTTGTATATTGCCATTACCTCTGCTGTAATAGGAAGACTATTTCAAACTTGACTGACCTTAGTAATTACACACTTTTTGATTTCTAGTCTGTATTAATTTGTCATGGGATTATACCCATTTTATGTACCCAGTGGACTGATATGTTTTATTGGCACTCTTGATCTTGGTATCAAAAAAAAAAACCAACGGGCATTTTTAACAAAAAGGATGCAAAAATGTGTGGAAATACACCATGGAAGGTTTGTTTTCTCTTTGGGCCACCAGCTGCACTAATCATTCCTGTAATAATTCTCAGCTTCTCCCCATGAATTTTAATCTTGACCTATTAAGTGAAAATTAAAATGCACCTTTCAGGCATTAACATTGAGCTTCCTGGAGGTGTCCTTTTAGTGAAGGTTAAGTTGTTTTCAGGTATATTTTGCTAAGATGTGTTCTTTGAAATTCATACCTTTGGCAGTTTGTTCCAGTCCCAGTCTTACTCTGTTACACTGGTACAGCTGTTGAAGGAGCCTTTATTGTAACCTGGATTGCTGAAGGGATTCTTTCTTCTTTGACAGAGTCCTGGTCCCTAAACAAAGCCTGACATGTTTGAAAATGATGTATTTCACCTTTTTCCTGTATTCTTAACTTTAAAAAGAAACAGAACTAATATGTAGAATATTAGAAAACACCTCTGTAAGGTGTTTATTTAAATTTGCTGTCAGGAGTGTTCCCAGAGGGGACTTTGTGAAGCTGAAAAACTAGTTTGTTGGGTGTGACTGTTTGTAAACAGAACATAAATACATAAATGGGGTTCCAAAATCTGCTTAGTAAGATAGATTGCTCTGAAGGATGAGTAAGGCCCTCGTGGAAAACCCCTGTTAGATTGTGTCTTTCATGGCATATTTCTTACACTTTGGAAAGAGCAGCAGGGACAGCTGTCTTTCCAATGTTTTTAAGTGGACAGAGGGAAAAAACAGCTTTTGCCACAAAATGAGATGGGTCACAGGCCTCTGCTTTCCTACTTTGATCATCCCTGTATCACAAGTCAGGGTATCAAAGAAGTTTTGGGTTTTTTTAGCTCACGTAAGCTTAAAAGTGCAGAATTTTTCTGATGCTAAAAACGTGTTCCCTGGTTGTGGGGGAAGCACAGCAGTACAAAGGGAAGAAGTACTAAGGGCAAGAAGATAAGAGTTATGTGCATTTCTGTGTACAACACTGGGTATAGGCTTACTGTATGTGCAGGAGAACTGGAATTTTGAAATACAGGATTAAAAGTAATAAACCTGATGCAAGACCTGCTGAAGGAGAGTTTCTGAAATAGAATCATTGGCAGGTCAAATAGTAAATTCCTAAAGTAGAGTCATTTGTGTTGGAAGGGGCTTCTGGAGGTCATCTAATCCAGCTCCCTGCATAAATGAAAGCAGGAGTAATTTAGATAAGATTGTTCCAGCCTTTAACACCTTTCTGGGTAATCTATTTTCACATTTGACTGCACTCAGTGATGTTTTGTTTCCTCCCTCCCTTTAAGCTAGTTGAAATTTACTTTCCAGTTTGTGTCTGTTGCCTTTTAACATGTCAGTGTCCATCATCCAGAAGAGGCCAGTTCTCTGTTCTGCCCCCCTTCATTAGAGAGCTGACAGTAATAAGGATTCTTTAGAGCTCTTTTCTCGACCAGATTGTGCAAACTCCATTCCATCAGCCCCTCCCTGCACCCCATGTGCTGCTGCCATCTGGGCAGCCTGGCCACTGGCCATGGCCCACAGTGTCCGTGTGAGCCCTGCACCAGCCCAGAGCCACGGGCTCACAGGGGCTGGGCAGAGGGCACTGATCCTGGCCTGGGCTGCTGCCCACAGCCCACGCTGTGCCCGGCTGCCTTTGCTGTGGGGATGCACTGGGGACTCGTTTTCACACTTCTGTCTGCTGGCATCTCCAAGTACTTTACTGACAAAGTGCCTTTTGGTTGGTGTTCAGCCCAGCTTGTCACAGGAGGTTGTTCTGTCACTGCTGCAGGACCCAGCACTTGCCTTCATTGAACTTCACAAGGCCTTGCTAGTGCCTTTCTCCAGCCTGTCAGGATCCCTCTGAGTGGGAGCTGACCACTCCTCCCACTTTGGTGTCATTGGAAACTTAGTGAGGATGCAGCCTGTCCCATCACCTAGATGATTAATGAAGACGTGGGGTGGTTTCAGTGGTGATGCCCAGGGGATGTGGCTGCAGCTGCTTGAATGGAACTGATGATGGCTGTTCTTTGAGCTCAGCAGTCCACTCAAATTCCCAAACACCTAACTGCTCCCTTACCCCGTGCCTGTCTCACCAGTTTGGCTGTAGGGATGCTGTTGTTAATGGCCTTCTGTGTTCAGTGCTCTTCCATCACCTGCTCAGCCAGTCATGTCCTTGCCATAAGCTCTTGTGTTCCTCAGGCATCATTTGTCCGTGGTAAATCCGTGCCAGCTCTTCCCCATCATCTTCTTGCACTTCTTGAGCAGAGGGATGCCTTCCAGGAGAATTTGCTCTATAATCCTCTCACGGACTTAGTTCAGGCTGGCTGATCTGTATTTGCCTGGATCCTCCTCCTTGCTCTTGAAATTGGGTGTGGTATTTGCCTTTTTTTAGGGTCAGAAGGAACCTCTCACAGCCTCATGGCATTTCAAAAAGTGGTGGAGTGTGGTATCTCAGCAACACTGGCCAGCTCCCTCAGGATTCTTAAATATAGCCTGTCTGGTTATATAGATTGTATGTTTCCAATTTCCTGAAGTGCTTCCAAACTTCATCTTTCTCTTTTGGAGGTAACTTCTTACTCCAGCAGACTGCTACTGGGCTCAAGGGTCTGAGAGGCTTGTGAGTGGACCTTGCTAGGGAAAACTGGGGCAAAGAAGTTGTGTGTATGTCATCCTTTCCCGTGTGCTTTGTTAACAGGTGCCTTGTTCCACTGAGTGCACTTCTTCCTTACCTTTCCTTCTGCCAGTGTTGGTTTTTCCTAATGCCTTCCAAAAGCCTATGTCTTTGGGTTCCTCTTGGCCAGCCTCTCCAGCATCTACCTGCTGGGTGCTTCTGAAGCAGAGATCAAAACTTTCATATCTGTAAACAGGTAAAACTTCGAAATTGGTTGAAGTGGTGGTTAATAAATGATTCTAACCTCAGCTTGTGGTGTTTGAGTGAAAGATGTCAGTTCCCCTTAAGCAAGCAGGAAGCATTATCAAGCTCTTGTGTAAGGGGGTAGGTCCTGTCTGAGATGTAGAGTGCAACTTGTACCAAGGAGACAAAACAAAGAAGAAAATGCTCCACATTGCTCTTCTTTTTTTTTTCATTTTCTTCCCCCATCACTAAAATGACTAACTCCACGTAGAAATCTACAGCTTCAGTGTATGCCCTCCCCCTTTTGTGTATTGTAGTTGAAAAGGAGATGCTAATATTTAGCAGCAGTATGGGTAGATAAATACTTGATGCCATCCGTATGTAAGTGCTTTCAGTTGGAATTAATTTTTTTCTGTTGATGCATAAATCCATTTTAGAAATCGTTGGGATAAACTAAAATTTTGGAAATTGAAGCTTTTTTTATTGAAGAAAAATAAAGGAATGAGTTCTTGAATTACAATCTGTGTAGACAGAGAGTCTGAAACAAACAGAGTCTAACAGAGAGTCTAAAGTTTCTTCTGCATGTGCTTCATGTTTCCTACAGGTTCCTGACTGGTGTGAGTGTGATTTGTGCTGATGTTCTGGTGACTTAGCAGTATCAAGTTAAAGCCTTGGGTATGTCAGTTACTGGTCTGGCTGTTCTGTCCAAATAGAGCTTTGGTGTCTGTTTGGACTAGAAATACCCTTTTTAGCATGGTTGGGAGTTGTGAGGTGTTTTCTGGTACAGTAGAAAGATTTTGAAGTGGAGTTACAACTTTGATGCACAACAGTGCACAGTAACTATGGTAATTAATGATAAAATCATAATCTGCACATTTGCCTTCCGATGTGATCTTTCATTTTACATTACACTACTGACAAACTCTTAAATAGTGAAGCTCATTACTAATGATGGTGGACAACTTCCTGTCTTAGTTGCTTGCTATCAAATTCTTGATATCTTCCACATGATTTCTAGCTAGGGTAGAAAAGGTAGAAGGGTGGAAAAAAGGAAAGTGAAAGGTGTTTTCACAAGCAGTAAACTGTCAGAAAAGGATTTGAGTCAGTGAGTGAATCTAAGAGTGGATCTTGAGGGCCGTTTGCTGAAGGGCTTAGTAAGGTTTCCATGTTGCTCTTGGGCTTAGGAGTGAGATAACTTGGTCACTATCACACAGTGTATCAGTGGCACAGGTGAGGAATGAAACCAGCCTGAATGTGACTGACAGCAAAGTCCTTTCTCATCACTTGCTATAAAACTTGGCTAGTAGTAATTCTTTTAATGAAAGGAATTAGTTTTGAGTAACCACTCATGACCAATCCCTGGTCTTCTCTTGCAGGCAAATAAACACAGCTGTCAGAATGCCTCATGTTTTGTGTGTATGTATGTATTTATTCTTTCATCACCAGAACCTCTGTATGTTACACTGCAAGGTGTGATGGTGTAAGTTTCCAGAAGACAATTACTTAGTAATTATGGAATAGTCTTAAGGTTACACTTCTTGTCAGTGATAAGTGATTCTTAAACCTCTGACTTTCAGGGTGTTGAGCTGAGTTAAGTAGCTGTGCTTTCAGTTCAGGTATTGCTGACCTTTCTGATTAGGTCATGTCTGTTGTGTGTACCTCAAGTCACTCACCAGGCTTTTTCAGGGTAGAAAGAAAACTGCAGATGCTGATCTGTTGCAGTTGTCCATGCATATGACTTAATTTTTTGTTTTGGAAGGAAAAAGAGTGAGAATTGAGGCTTTGTCCAAGAATTTTATTCAAAGGACTGACTTTTAGTCTAAACTGATTGTATAGTTAATTTTGATAATCTTTGCTGCTGTTTAGGGAAATGGATCCCGTTCTGGTAAATTAGTTTTTGTTTTAACCAGAAAGAATTTCTTCCTCTGTTCCCCACAGTGTTTTATTTGAGAAGTGCTTACATTTGAATACTTTGCTTTTCTGTTCAGTACAATTACTCATGTGGTGTTAAGGCTTCACAGTGGTGTAAGAGTGGCATGTTTCCAGGTGGATTTGAATGTTTTGGTTATAAATTCTGTAGCAATCTGCCTTTTCTGAAGTTCCCCCAGTGGAAAACAGTTTAAAGAAGTTCAGTTTAGATATTTTGACTTGATTACTGCACTTGGCAGAGATCTAGAGTCTTGTTATCTGCCATTTCAGCATAGTAAGGTAGTTCTAATTCGTACTTCATTGTGTATGCAAAGTATTGGGTTTTTTTCTGAAATTAGACAAAATGATTTTGCTGAGATCCACAGATCTGTTGCAATACACAAATTTGTGTATTGTGTACACGTTTATACATATTTGTATTTTTAACAAATGTGTTACAATTTTTAAAGTATGTATGTTTTATTTTTCTTTTTGTTTTCTAACTCTCTATTTTCATTCCAAGATTTTAGTTAAGGATGAAGGCTGTGCTGCACCTTTTCAGTGCTCAGGCCTCTGCAAGCACATCAGTGTGAAAATGAAGTGCAAATATTCTTAATCTAGTGCTTTGTCTCTCCCTGTGTGTATTTAGATAAAAAATACAAGGTCCAGAATTTTAATTTAGAAGTCGGTGGAGAAATTTAGTGGCTGGCTAAAATTTGAAAATAATTTGGAGTTTTTTTCATTGTATTTAAGTAAGATATTCATGTATTTCCCTTTATTAAGAGTTTGAATGCTGCAAGCTGGTATTTTTTTCCTTAGAAGCTTGGAGTTTTTAATTAGCTGTTACTGAGAAACAAATACTAGATTAGTTATGATTTAGACTGACTAATCTGAAATATAAGTGGCAGAAAATGGAATTTTTTTTTTTTCATTCTGTAAATCCTTCATTTTATTTTGTTCCACTGGTTTATACTTTCATTATTTCCTGTTACTTTGAGGAGAACTCTCAAATAAGTGGTTGGTGGCAGCGCTGCATAGCTGCCCCCAGTTCTGGCTGCTGAGTTTGGTCTGTGTTTTGTTGTGAGCATTGTGTCTCTCAGTGTGTTGTGAGCAATGTGTCTGAGCATTGTTGTGCTCACTTTGCTGCTTGTGTAGTTAAGTGTGGTCGTAGCAGAGAAGGTTGGAAGATTTGCAGCTTTTTTTAGGCCACTTTCCACCTCCTGCATCTTCCAGATACTCCTGAAATCTGTGTAGCTTTTGAGTACCATCATCTTCCACTTGAACCTAAGAGTTTGTGAGCACAGGAGTGCAAAACAGGAGTGGAGTTGGAAGACAACTTTTTGTGTGTGCCAGCAGTTGTTCTCAGAGTAAAACCTGAGCTGAAACTTGGATCAGGCAGAGTGGTGAAGACTGGCCCTTGGAGACATTGGTCCCTTCTCTTTATGTAGGCAGTTTGTGTTTGCTCATAGAGCTACTCTCATATCATAAAAGGCATTTTTAACCCTGCCATACTTGATCCTAATTAGTAAAAATTAGTTTTGGCAGTATAAACTTGCAAGAAACTGGGAACTGATAGCTAGAATTATTCTTGGACGTAACTGTTAAATGGCTCTGAGGAAACGAGTAAGGAATGAAAGTCAGTGACTGATTTTTACATTGTTTTGAATGTTAAATCTTACTGTTAATTCCTATTAGATGTGTATAAAAGCTGTGAGGGGAGAGGGGAAAAGAGTTCATCAAAATGTCCAAGAAAATATTTTGTCAAGTTTCAAAACAGTAATGTGAAGCTGAAAGTTCTCCAGAGTTGTTCAGAGTGATAATTTGCCTTATAGCTTCCCATTTCTGATTCTTCTTTTCTTTCATCGTGCTGAGACATCAGTAAGTCAGACTGAACATAAAGGGGTCAGACTCAAGTGTGGTTTAGAATCAAGCTTTTGATAGTAGCCAGAGAAATCAAAGGGTATAATAAGACAGATAAATGCAAGTGATCCTTGTTCCAGCAGTTTCTCTCTCTGGCCTTTGTGATTCTGTTTTTTGTTATTTCTGGCAGTAACTGAACTCCAGGGGTCTCACTGGGGAGTGTGGAAAAGGCAGGTGAGTTGCTGTGTGCACTTCTGAGGAAATTCACGTGAGGTGCCATAGCAGTACTGCGTGTGCCCAGTGCAGTTGTGCATTATCATCACTGGTTTTGCTCACCCAGCTGGTGGCTTTGCACAGACTCACTCTGACTTGGATGAGGGCTGGGATGCTTCTGCTCCTCTAGGTCACACTTCCTATTTAGGTTTGGATTCCTTGTATTGGAAATGCTTTACTTATGCCATGGGTTTGTTCCTGGTGGGGCAGCGCTGCCTGCTTTGGCTCTGAGGCCGACTGGGACACTCTGCCTGTGGTAGTTGCAATCTCTTAATTCTGTTTGGCATTTCGGTAGCTTGTCCATGGCTTCACACTCTCACTTCAAGGAGACAGAGGTAGGATGCTGAAAACAAGGTTGTGGAAAAGATAGGCTTATATAACCACTTCACAGAGCATGGCCTTTTGTCCTATTTCACCTTTCTGTGTTTTTTTTTTCTTTTAGATTAGCTGCCTGTAACTTCCTCTCTTTGTTTCCATGAGTAAAAGTATTTTGTGGAAGTACTCAGAATGTAAACATAGGTACTAAGTTTTCATATCTACATTTAATGAAAACCACCCATCATTTATGTTGAAGCTGGTGGTACAGTGTGCTAATATTTGGGAAGCTCTCTGAAACTTTGAGAGAGAGGCTCTGATAGAAAAAAAAAAAGGAAAGGAAAAAAGGCATAGATAGCAATCACAGATACAGATTTTTGGCTTCTCATGTCTTGTTTTATGCAATCAAGTGAATTTATCAAACTAGAAGTACGATGAAACACTTAAAACTCAAACTGCTCTGGACAGCCTGTCTCAACAGATACTGGGTTTGTTCATGGTTGTTGGCTAATGTGAGACAAGAAAATTGCATCAAGAAAATTAATGACTTCTGCTGTATTTTTTGCAAGATTTTTTTCAGTTATTACGTAAGCAACTCTATTGTATTATTTTAGACTTATTTCCCCAGCACGAGCTTATTCTCTGGTTTTTGTAGACTGTTGTAGATTAACCTGAGGCTTAGACCAAAACTAATCCATGAGATTCATTCAATTTAATAAGTGAGGCACATAAGATCTACATAATAGTAACCTGGCCAAGAGGCCAAATTTATTTATTAAAAACAAAAACAACAACAACAACAAAAAACCCTAAAAAACTGGGCCATTTTTCTTTGAGCCCTATGATAGTTTAATCCTGAGAAGGATCTGAGAAGTCTTTTTATTTTGATGTTTTTAACATAGATTTTGTCTTTTATAGCAATTCTATTTCCTAGTTTTGATTACTAGAACAAAACTGCAAAAGCAAATGAAAAACTTCCATTGGCAGCTCCAGATTAATTGATCTGTTGAAACCCTTTCTTTCTTGTAATCATTGCGTGAAGGTGATTTTTTGAGTCTCTTCTGTGATACTTTGAGATGGGTTTGGTAGCAGTTTCAAGGAATTTTTAGGAGAAGGATGTAACACAGAATGGTGAAATGATCCTGCCTGTCTTTTGATTATATGAGTTTGTTGTTGGTTGCTTTTTTTTAAAGCTTTTTTTTTTTCTTTAATCCTTTAGGAGGAAAAATGAATTCTGATCTTTATGAATGTCTGGGATGAATAGAAGAGAAATTGTGTCTTGGAAAAAGGGCATGTGTTCTCTTTCCTATTACCCTTGCAGGCAGTCTCTGAAGAAATGCTGATCTTAAGAACTGGTTAAGCTTTTCAGGGTCTGGTTTGAAAGGGAACATGATGCACAGAATTTGCAGAAAATCAAGGTAGCAGGCAGTGTGAGATTATAGGTACACACCATCCCTGGGTCTGAATTTGGAGGTAACTGCAGGCAGTGCAATAGAAACATCTTTCTTTGTGTAACATTTTCAACTGCTTGCTCATATAGATTTGAAGGATACTTCCTTTACATTAAGTTTGGTTTTTTTTGTCGGAATTATAAAATACCCTTAACTGTTTATTTACTGCATGAGCAAGTTTTTGTGTAGAGAGTAGTTGATTGATTTCATACTGCCTTTGCAAGCTGCAGTTCTTACTTGAATTTCAGAATGAATTTGAAATAATTTGATTAATGAATTTGATTACATGGAAAAATCATCTCAATGAACACACTGTCATTTAAAAAACCAGTAAATCTCTTCCAGTTAAAAAAGGTCCACATCATTCCTTGGTGCCTGTATTCCAGAAGCTTTCGTATGCACAGCTCATACCAGTTCCTAGAAGAGTTTAGGTAATTTGAAAGACTTCTAACAGTGATTTGAATGTTGAGGCAAAACCTTGTTTTTCCTCCTCTTTATCAATGTCATGAGCAAAGTGGTTTGCTTCTTCGGGCTTCAAATGGAATAAGCAAAAAAGCAGAAAGTGAAGGAAAGCCTTTCGGTTTTTTATTCCACTATGATTAGGGGGATAAAGTGGTGTGTTAGTACCATGTATGTCTGATTTCTTACTGACCTCTTCTTACCAATGGAAGATCTTATTTCTGTTAAAGAAATGATCTCACTGTCTTTTATGAATTTCCATTCTCCATTTTCTAACACCTGTCAAGGCCTTTGGAATTAACAACAGAGCTGCATTGTGGAATATATTTACAAGAACTTGCCCTAGCAATGTGAAATGCCAGCAGATTAGTTCTGACATGTGGAGTGCATTGAGAATTCACTGGTCAAATAAAAATGAGAGTGGTAGTTGAACCAGCACACTTCTCACACCTAGGACTGGGAGGGACAGGGTCATTTGGTGTGGCTTTTAATTTTCATGCACATTGTTCTGTTTTCTCAACTTCATGCAGGTAACTTTCAGAAGGTTTCTCTTGGTCTTTAAAATAACTCACTTATTAGTAGTTTCTCACTCTGTCTTTTCATGTTATATCTAAATATATAGATATTCAAGTGACAATATAAAATCTTGGCATCTAACCTAAAGGGTTTTAAATATGTGTAAAAATTTTTGAAAGCGTAAATGGAAATGTTTATTTTTGACTTATGTGGGAGTATTTTATTTTTACCAAGAAGCTTGGTTTTGTTTCATATTACAAAAGAAGGGGGTTTCATGCTTATTTAATATTGGGGACACTGTTGAAACTACAGTTTTGATAAAACAGCAGCAGAAGTCTAGATGTAGCTGTCTAATCACAACTCATAGTCGTTGCAATTGGAAAATCTGTGATTGAACTATGAAAAAAGCACCTAGTGTTGTTAGTCATTTACAACTTGGGATTTTTCTTTGACAACTATTAGAATTAAAAACTTAAGATTAAAAAAAAAATCTAAAGAGAATGTCATTAGAAAGGACCATGAAGCACTGTCTAGTCCATCCCACAGTCAGTGCTGCACTGACTGCAGGTTACAGCTTTTGGGAAATACTGTCTGCAGTTGGTGTGAGCTTAAGAACAAAACATTGTGGGTTCAAGTTCAATCTGCAAAACCTAATATTCCCAGAATGCATGTTGCAAACATCGAGGTAATAATTGATAACTTCCAATTCTGGCTTTGAGGAAGAAGGATTTTACTGACTCTGAAGGTGCTCAGTGCAGGGCAGTGAATCAGGATTTCGGGTGGGTTTCTGTGGCCCTGTGACACAGCATAAGGCACTTGTTTGGCTCGGAGAAGGACTGGCCCTGGGATCACTGCTGTTCCATATGGTCTCTTTTGCTCTACATCATGTGATTATTTCTGGACATTGTAGCATGTGGAGAAAATTCCTGGTTGAAATACTCAATATATTTAATGGACAGAGGTGTTCCATTGACTGCATCAGACCAACACTGTTATTTTTACAGTTAGGGAATAAACCATCAAATAATCTCCTTAAAACAAGGATTGCATTATGCTTCTGCTTTCCTCTGGAATATAGGTCATTATTTTTTTGAGTGAGTGATCATGCAGTTCAGTAACTTGGCTGGTGGTTGGTTTCAATTTGAATGCTGCCTGCAAGCATCATGTAGCAATGAAAAAAAATAAGCAACTTGGGTTTGCCAAACTTCAGCTTTGAAAAATTGCATGCTCTTACTTGCTACTTTATATTTTCCAAAGTTAAAAATGAATTACTGGCTGCAGAAACTAAAGTGTTAGTTTTTAGTTGGTGTCAGGAAAACGGTGTGAAAATGTACTAGAGGTGCTTTATCCTTGAGGCAGAATGAGCTACTGCTTAAATGAGTAAACGTGTTTGCCAGAACTTGATGTATGAAGTGTGGTTTGTTGTTTTGATTGTTTTTTTAATGAGATACACATAAAGACTGGTAACATCTCTATAGAGTAGCAGAAGAACACTTATTTGTTATACTCTTTGGAAGGGAATAAATGGAGAGGAGAAAGGTTTTTCTCTTAAGTGGTTGAAAATAAAATGTATTTCCTTAGGTTGGTTAAACACTAATTGGATAAGCGAACATCAACTATGCTTTTAAACAGCATGAATCAGTCTGTGGCAGCACGAAGCATGTGTGCTCCTGTGATCTGCTCTCCTACTGATGTTCCTTCTGTGTGTGGACAAATCTTAGGCCTGAAAGTTTATTTAAATAATTGTTCAAAAGAATCCCATCAACCTTGTTTTTAATTCTGTTTTGTCTAAGGTATAGCTTGTCATCCATGACTCCTGCTTGCTCAAATTGGACAAGTAAACAAAAGGAAGCCCCCAGTTTGCTGGGAGGTTGCCTTTGTAGCCAGCAGCTTACCTGACATGCTTTCATTTACCTGGCATGCTTTCACTTACCTGGCATTTCATCTAGTGTTCATGATGCTTCTGCCACCCAGTATGTAAACTTTAGGGGTTGAGATCAGTGGTTTGTTTGGTTTTTTCAGGTTGCCTCTTGTCTCCTGTCAGAGCTTTGATTTGCAGTGAGTGGTGGTCTCTGCTGAGGGGGAGGGATGGTGCTTCTGTGTTCAGCTGTGAATGTCAGTGCTGCCTCACCTGAGTTGTGCTCCAGCTCAGTACCAGCCATAAGCCACCATTCCTCTGCAAGGGTTCTTCACCTTGCTGGTTTAAACTTTAAGAGAAATAAAAGCAGTATTTTTTTTCCCTCAAGCAGCTCCATACCGTGCCTGTGTAATATTTAAGTGGCTCAGTGGGTTTTGTGCAACACAGAGACTCAAGTCAGGAAAGCTGCTTCTCTCCTTTACAGTAAATGTCCCAGCATTCACACTGAGATGTGTTTGACGAGTGCTGCTTATCATTTGTTTGAGGAGATGCAGATGTTTTTGAAGGAGAACAGACATTTTCTTGTTTGTGTAGTTCTCTTTTGATTCTGTTTTCCTTAAATTGTTATTCTTCGGCTATGAGATTGAAGTGTAAAAAGAATCTGGAAAAACCTCTGTATCCAGGCACCCGGTACAACAATTCCAAACAGTTTGCCATCGTGAACAGACTAATTATTTGCTGTTGGCTGCATAGTGGAGGTTTCCTTTCTCAGAAGAGACAGCGCTGCCAAAATAAGTCCGTGGTTGCTTTCTAGTTGTGGGGGTTTTTTGCTTTATTTTTTGTGGGGTTTTTTGTTTGTTTTGTTTTGTTGTTATTGTTGTGTTTTTTGGTTTTTTTTAAATTTTGGAAAGAGTTTTGTTCTTAACAGTGCTTTCCAGGAAACAAGAAGGGTTTTTAATACATATATATATATATATGTATGTGTTTAAAATACAGTGATACAGCTCTGTTGCTTATTAAATAGATTTTATTCCTGGGAAGTAGTATCAGTAAGCCAAATAGATGGTTGTTTGTTTTTTCCATTATGTGCTTTACATAGTGTTTCACTGCCAGAGATAAAACACTGGGAAACAATTTGTGAGTAATAAACTGGCTTTTAGTATGAGCACAGAGACAGTTTCTCATAAAAAGATTACACAGAGAGAAGTTGAGATTAAAGTTGAAATTAAAATGATAGTGCTGTTGTGGTCAGTGAGATTGAAACAAACTGATTTTATGGCACCTAGAATTTTTTCTCTGTGTGTGTCCACTCAGTCAATAGAGAAGAGGATTTTGGGGCAGATGGTGAACTGCACTGCCTCAACATAGAGTATAATATGGAATTTTATCAGGTTGTTTAGTTTTTCAATGAAGAAGCGTTGAAAAGGTAAAGCTTTGTGTATTTGCAGCACGTTTGGTTTTTTGGGGAAGGCGTCCCCCATGAAAGCTGGGGAGCTCGTGGGATGGGAGCCAGGGGAATGATGCATAGTTCTGATACATTTGTTAAAAGAAGGTGCTGTGGCTGAGCCCCTCGGTTGTGTGTTTGTGGGTGTGGAACTGTCAGTGTCCTGTTCCCTGAGGGCAAGGCAGAGTGTCACCGCACCACTTCAGTAACCTAGAAATCTGAGTCATGGAGTGACTGCAAGTCCAGTTAGTTTGATGCTCATTTTGCTGTCCTGCACTGCATCCTGTAGCTCAAAAAAGGGAATAAACCCTCCTTTTGGTGTCTATTTCTACTTCAGACTTCTGTTTGCAGAAGATGAATTTCTGCATATCTCTATTGGACCTTCCTCTTCACAAAGGTCCCGGAGATTCTCTTGAGGAACCATAGTTCTGAGAATAGGTATAACTTCTTTCTCAGTATTTTTTTTTTTTCAGTTTGAGATTGTCAGGAAAACTGTATGGCCTTGAAGCCTGCCTTTAATACAAGCCTGTCAGTAATACAGGATGATTTTGTTTCTCTGCTAAAAAAAAAGTATGAATTAACCTGCTCTTGACCATTTTCTTTCAAGCAGGTAAGAAACTTCCCTTCAAAATATGTTTCTTGTTGCTTACTGAAAATAGGTCAGCATTTATCTTCCTGAATTGGTGTCTTTTCATAGCTCCACATTTTCTCATTTTTTTGGTGCTTATAGTGCTGAAGCGAAAGATTTTTTTTCTTTCCACAAACCAACAGTGACCTAGAGCAGTAACTTTGAAATATTTGTTGAACACAAACTGGAAGTAAACACAAAAAAGTCTGGTAACTGCTTCAGAAGACTGATGGATGTAAAAATTATGTTTACTTTTGGGGACCAGTTTGCAGAGGGGAGTTTTTGAATCTATCGAGTCTGCAAAGCAGTTTCCTTCAGGAAAGTCAGTGGCTTTCCAGAACCTTTGGTTCTTTCTCCTGTGATGATCAGTGTGTGTTGCCAGCAGTGCCTTGTCCTGTGTTGCTCTGCCCAGCAGTCCCCTGGACATACATCCCTACCTAGGTATTGTGTTCTCTGTGTGATGTGTTTTTGCAAGTCTGGATTCAATGTGAATGTGTGGAAGAGTTCTGGAGGGAAGGAATCAGAAGCATTTCTGCCCTGTGTCCCTCCCTTACTCTGATTCAGTGCTGAATCCCCCTGGATTTTCTAGGATCAGTGTTCTTCACCTTCTCTTGCTCTGTAATCACTTAGACTATTTTAGAAAGGGAGCTGTAGTGAACTTGGGATGCCTTTTTGGGATGGAGTGGGGAAGCTGCTGGGTTTGAGCCTTCCACAGCTTAGTACTGTACATATGTGAAGGTAACTTCTGATCACTGGTCCCAAAACACGTATAGTTCAAGTAGGTTGGCTTAGTTATCTTTTATCCAGGACTTTGTATAAGCAAAACACTGGGAACTGATGTACATCAGAGAGGTTGGCTCGACCAAACTACATGATAAAGCTCACAGAGAAAAGCAACAGTTTTTCTGCAGTGCTTGTATTGTCCCTATGGCTTAAAATATATTTAGGAGCAAGATCCACACACCGTACCACACCTCCACGCACACTCTTAAAACTATGCCTGAATAATTTCTTTGTATCTCAAAAGTTCTTTGGTGTGAGAATCTGTTTGCCAGAAAACCTTTTCTGAAACTCTTTTATTTTTAAAAATTTTAATTCTTTTGTCATAGTAGGCTTTATTTCACTGAGTTTAGAAAAATTTCCTCCTGTTTGTTCCTGAATTTTTTTGTGTGTGTGATAATGTTCACCAAAGTATGGGGGAAAAAATACCTTCTCTATAGGAATGAGCATGACTGTTCAAGGTACCTCTTTTGTAGCTTTGACTTCCCCACAGCAGTAGTGCACACTTCCCAGTATTTCCTACTGTGAAGAGAACTTTGAGAGCAGAATTTGTTGTTGTCTTTCGGAAGGCGTTGTTGGAGGAGCAGCTCTGGCTCCTGGCTCTGTTGATCTGGGGAGGTACCATCTGGTGTGAGGTTTCAATCCTTGGATCAGCCCTGGCAGAGCAGGGAGTGTGTTTTTCCTTTGGAACTGAACTCCACCAGCAGCTTAAAATAAGGAACCTGACTGGGAACTGAGGTAGCTGAAGTGCATTGTATTTGCTGTCTTTCCTGTCCCTGATTTTCAGCTCCTCCCTGCTGGTTGCTGCCCTCCCAGAAACTTGAAGCTGTTCCTCAGGATTCTGAGCCAGCATTCAGCTGCTGAAGTCATCAGGGACTAAACCCGATGTGATTGTAGACTGCACAACTGTCTGTATGTTCTGACTAATGCAATCACAAAGAATTTCTTACATTCTTGAAACTTTTCATCAAAAAGGACTATTAAAAAAATTAGGTGTTTGAGTTTAGTAGCAGGGGTCTGTTCTTAGATTTTGTTTGTGTCTAGTAGGTCAACTGTCATGTTTTCTTTACATTTGTAGGAAAAGGGGTATTTGAAGTGAATAATTCAGTAATGATTGAAGAAAGGGACTAGAGCCAATGCCACAAGGGAAATTACAGTAATCATCCACTGACTGCTGGTGACTGGAAAGTCCGCTGTGTCTCTTCTTGTTACTAAAGAGTAAAAAAGCTTCTTCAGATGTTTTTCCCTTCCTCAAATAACCTTAATGCATGATTCTTTTAGAGAGGTTTTTATTCTTTTTACTGCTTTTCCTCAAAAGCACTTAGCTGAAGTGTTAGATATTGTGTCTTTATAATTAAAAAAATAGGAAATTTTTCTCTTTAAGTGGCTTACTACTTAAGATGGTGTAAATCTCAATAATCTTCATGAGAATCACTGTTATACTCTTGAGTAAAGTTCATGTGAGAGTTGAAGTTGTTAAAAAATGACTTGTTCATGATTTTTGGTGCTTAGTTTTTCTCTGGCATTAAAACCTACTTTTGGTCCAAGACTGATCATAAAATATGGTGTATAAAGCTTTCCCTGAATGCCTGATCTGCTTGTGTTGGTGTTTTGCTGCTGATCTGAAGCTCAGGTGGCTTTGTTTGTACTGCAGTGGGAGAGGGTAAGGAGGTTGGAATAGTCTGTAATGAAGGACTGGAATTAGGGGTTCTGGGGTGCTCACGTACTCAGTTAATGTAGTTGTGTATAGAAAAAGGGATGTGTCTGCACTGGCTGTGGTGGTGTAAGCTGGTTGTAAAGGCAAGCTTGGAGCACACTCTTAAAGGCATTTAAAGGCCTTGTAACTCAAAAGTAATTGCAAGAATGTGTGTGGTACGCTTTGGAGTATCTGGTCTGAATGAGGAGCTCCTTGCAGTCATCTAATGTTTATAATATATTCATTACTTTCGGGTTAGTATTTAGGAAGTAGAAATTCTCCTAAACTCCCTTTACCCACATGGGGCAAGAACAAGTGTTTAGTGTGTCAGTGTGCTTCTGTAGTTCCATTATTCCAGTTTTCTTTGGCTTTACAAATGGTACATTTTCCCCTGTTTTGTTCTTGAGATACTGCTACAGAAAACATTTCGTAGTTCACATTGTGCCTGTTGGTTCTTACTTCATTGCAGAAAGAAGAACTGGTGATAAACTAATGTTAGCAACCTGCATTTGGCTTTGATAATGAGTAGAACCATCTTACACTGGAGTTTCTGTGTTACTCTCCCATAAGTAAGCCCAAAAATTAAATTTAAATAGACTGAAACACAAAGAACTGTCAAAACAGGATATCTTGTGATCCCTCCTTTTTGCAGAGGTGCTGGAAGTAGTGATTGAGGCTTCATTTTTGTCATCAGAGCCAGCAATAACAGGTGGGTAGTGGGAAGAAGAGGGGCCTCTGATAGCCTGGACCTTTGCTCCTAATGTGGCTGATAGTCATCTCTGCTTTTTTCTCCAGTGGTGATGTCATTGCAAAGATGATTCCTCAGGATATGCTGTATTTGGGGGCCATAACTTACGTCCTTTCATTGCCTTCAGAGTTCTGTAATAGTTGACCTTCACTGTCATATAGAGGATTTACTTCAAAATTAGTATTTTGAGCTAGACGTGCTGTTTATTGCAAACAAGCTCTTCAGCAATGTTTTTGCAACACCTGTTTAAAAATGCATGGAGTTAACAAACTGTTTGTAAGATACTTAAAATCCTGTGTAGTAAAACCTTGTCTTTCTCTTGTCAAAAAAATCTTTAAAGCAAAGATGCTTTAAAAAAATTGAAACCAAACCTATTGCAGCAGTGAGTCCATGATGTATGCTGGGTGGAGCTAAGATTTCATAATTTGTCAGGAAAATATTCCTGCTTGTGAGTTCATGGTTGGTATGGAGATGGGAAAGATGTCAGAGTGTGTGAAACTGCTCATCCAGATTTGTAGCTGCTCTCTGAATGTTCCAGCTGTTTAGTGGCTTTTTTATAGCATTCTTTTCTTGCTCACTGGGTGGTTGGAACTGCAAGAGAAGCAAGTGTGGCACAGTTCTGCTCCTTGGTGCTGTTGGGAAGGGCAGGGTGAAGCTTAACTTCTTGTTCCTGGTCACAGCAGATGTGGGTTGAGCTGTCCCTCCTTGGGCACTTTCCAGCCTTGCAAAGGTGACAGTCATAGATTTTTCCTTCTGTGCTGTGTGTGACTCTCCTGAACTCTGAATCTTAAGCATAATATATCACAGCACTCAGCCAGAGCAGTATTTTTCAGGAAGCTGGAATGGAAGTAGACCATACGTGGAAGTGCATGTTCTTTATAAAGTTTATAAAGTCTGAAAGTCTCCTTTTTGACGCAGAAAATGTAAAAACATAGATGCATTTAAAATACGAAATGTCTAAGATATAGCTCTTCATTCTCTAAGGAATCAGGGAAGACATTCTGAGTTAATGTAGGCAATGCTGTCTTTGTTCAGTGGATACCTGCAGTAGCTGTCCTCGTGCTGGCATGCTTGCCATGTTTCTGCTCTGTATTTCTGTATGAATTTGTAATGTATAGGCTGACCATTATTTTGCCCTTTTTCTTTGTTTCTAAATTTATTTTTATTCTTGTGCAGACATGGGAAAACTTGTTCTTGGTTGCCATAATATTTATGGTTTTGTTGTGGCTTGTGTTTATATTTTTTTGATTGGTGTAGTTAATTTTAACTGTTGCAGGTGGTTTCAGGGAAATGAGGTGAGAAGGAAACGATTGTGGTTTAGTATCATTTTTGACTTCACCACCCATAGATCTAAAGGATAACAGAAGTCCCTAACATAAGCGGTTGCTAAATAAGATTTTTATGCACTTTGGTATGCAGGTTTTGGGAAATTAGTCTTCAGGTAATCTATATCTTCACATGACCTTTGTGACACTCTGGGTGAAGAAAATAGCTGTATGAGGGAGAGCCAAGGGCACAAATTAGGGAGGTAGAGGAAGCAGCCTCCGGAAGATTAAAACCAGGGGAAGTCAAAGCTCTGGGGTGAACCTCTTCATTTGTTATCTATACACATAGATAACATCCATTGCTGTTAAATCAGGATTTTTAAACACCAGCCTGAAAATCATAAGATTCCCTATACTAATGAAATCAGAGTTTGAGAAATACAGTGTAATACAGTAGTATAATTTCATGTATTATATTATTCCACAATGACTTATTATACCTATTAACATATTATGTACAGCTTCAAATTTAATTTTTTTTTTTCTTTATTAGGTTCTGGTGGCAGGAGGAGAATACCAACCTGAGATGGAAGTCAAAACATCATTTAGCAAAGCTGGGAGGATTCCTGAGTCTGTATCCACATTAATTAATGAAGAATTTGTCTTGGTTCATCAGAAGTCTGAGGACACCTCTGGAAACGATGAGAAACCACAGCTAAAGGTTTGCTATGAGTTTATTTTGAAATGTGTAGCAAGGTTTGTATTGATGACAAGAGTGCATACTTGGTATGTGCTTGAGGAGAGTCTTAGACTGTAATTTTTGTCCTTGCTGACTACCAGTGAAATTAACAGCTCAGATTAAGCAAATCTGTCCAAAAGTGGCAGTTCAGGTTTTCTTTCAATAACTTCTTTGGGGCTTTACTTTGTTATATTCTGTGGGTCTGTACATTAGTAAAGGACTTTACAAAGAATGAGCTTTGGTTTGAAGCTTAATATTCTTTATTGAGGGATCAGAGACTCTGTCAAAAGCATGTAATTAGACTATATAGGAATAGATTGCACAGGGTCTTGGACTTCAGTTTCTGCTTTAGTTTTCCTGCTTAGTGCTACTTTAGGCATGAGTAAGACCTTTTCTAAAAGCTTTCTACCTCTAAACAGCAGAATATTTTAGCACTTGGGTGACAACTGGTTGGTGAAATACAAATTTCTCCACTCAAGCTGTAGTAGCTGATGTACTGGTTTTGGTCTGCTTGGAACAGTAGGAATTCGTTCCCCCTGAAATGACAGTAAATACCTAGTCTGTCTTTGCAGTACTCTTTGGCAGTCATTTACAGCTGATAACTTCTGCCTGTATTAGACATTTTCTGCTTTTTTAGTCTGGAAAGGGGCTGATGAACTGGAGGCAGAATCCAGGATGCAGCTTTGGCCATGGTTTTCTTTTATCTGAAAAGCTGGTCCTTGTGAAAGGCTCTTTTTTCTTTTAGGGAGTGTGTATCTCCAAAGATTTTTTCATTTCATTAGGCTTGCACCACTCTTATGTGTGGGAGAATCTGTGAATCAACTGAAATGGACTGGATATGATTAAGAAAGTAAAATTTCCTTTAAGACTCATCTGTAGCAAAGTCTGTTGATCTCTGGTCTGAATGGAGGCTCTAAATACACAAACCTGTTATTCTAAGAGAAGTCTTTAGTTTTTTGATGGATGGTTTTTGGATTAGCAGTGTGAACATGCATTTTACGTAAGGGGATGTGATACTGGATTGTATTTGATACAATTTTGTTGATTCTTGGTTTGTTGTCTCGCTCAGCAAAGTTTCTTAACTTTTGCGATTAGTAAGACCATATGTTTGAAAAATAATAGTGAAAGTAAAGTTACAAGTACCTTCAAAAAGTCCTCTCCTTCTGCTTGCAGGTATTTTCAAATGGGGATGAGGAGTTGGAGAAGGCAATGGAAGAGATCCTGCGGGATTCTGAGAAGGACCAGTATGTCACTGCACTCCAAGAAGGTTTCAGTGATGCCAGTGGCCAGGCAGCTGTGGATGGGACAGCAGGACAAGCAAACCAGCCCTCTTTGCAGCTGGTTTTGGACCCTTCTGCTACAGGTATTGCCTGAGTGCCTTGCCCCTTAATCACACAGGGCAGGATTTTTCTTATGCAGTTTCAAGTTAACCCTAAAATGAATACAAATCTTTCCAGAGCTTCATTCCAAAACTGTGTTGGAGAATACCCTGGGCCCTCCTCTTATTTATTAATTGAATATTATAAATAGGAATAGGTTATCATCAGATTGGTACCATGAGCTGCTCTGCTTTGGTTGAGATAATGTTCATTTTGTCTTCAGCCAAGGATTGTTTGAGTTGCTAAGTGGATGATAGTTGAGGTGGATCTGCTGCTGCTGGAGCTCAGGAAGTTCATTGATGGTGCTGCCTGCAAATGAAATACACCCTGAGCAAACTGATTAAACTGTCCATCTCTGATCCTGTCACCAGGTAGCAGCAAGGCTGGCTTTGGATTTGATATTTGCTGGGAATGATTGTGGTACCTCCCTGCTGTTTGAAGTTTTTGTGAAAAGGGGAGGACTCACATCTTTTAATGTAAACTATATTTTATGTAAAATATATTGTAGCTTTTTTAGAGACATATATATATTAAAAGCTACAATATAAAAATGCATATATTCCATTACATATATTAGGAATACAAGGCTGTGGTCATCTCTGTGTGCCTTGAACTACAATTCTTTTTTCCTCAATAGCATGGAGGGCACTTCTGTGGCATTCTGTCAGCTAATTCTCATAGCATCTGTTGGAAATAAAAGAAAGTTGTTCTTGTGGTAGAATAAGATAGATAGTTCATGTGAAATGGAAACACCCATATCTTAATTACGTGTGTGCTGTATTTCTGAGAAACTTACCTCACTGTCTTCCTGTTTGAAATTCTTCAAAGAGAACACCACCCTTAGCATGAGTGAACAAAGAAATACTTGTAGATGTGTTTCTCTTGCCCCATTCCAGCCCCAACAGGAATAATTCAGTTTTACTGCCTTCATGATTCTAAATATTATGGCAGTATCAGCTCTAGTAATAAGAAACAGAAATAGCAGGGCACACAGGGGGGTGGGGACTAGGTGATCTTCAAGGTCCATTCCAACCCTGTAACATTCTATGTTTCTGTGGTTCTGTGACTGCTTAGAAAGATTTAGAATGTCTGTACTATGTTCCAGTGGTGCTAAAGAGAATCAAAATGCAGTTTGTCCCCATGCCACCCTTGGAAACATGAATTAGATTAGAGTAGACTTCACAGTAATATTAAGCTGCCAAATGGATTTTATGCTATTGGAGCTGAACTGTCTACTCTCATGTCCATTCCTGGAAAATGTAGGAGATTTTGCTGTGGAACTCATTGGGAAAAAAAAATGTGTAAAAGTAAAAGCAAATGGCTAAAGAAGCGGTTTCTTCATTTCAGAAATCTCTGCACCAAGGCCATCTTCTCCCAGTGAGCCCCTGGAGGAGGACAGCGTGTTGTTTAACAAACTGACTTACTTAGGTTGCACCAAGGTGTCAGCCCCACGGAATGAGCCAGAAGCTCTGCATGCCATGGCAAACATGAAGTCCTCAAGTCAAGCCCCTCTACCTGTAACGCTCTATGTTCCAAACATTCCAGAAGGCTCTGTAAGGTAACACACCAGAGTTCCATTTGTTGCTTAAGCAGACACATAAGAAGTGGTTTCCGACTTTGTTACTTGCACAGGGAAGCAGAATTGCTGGTCTTGTGCCTGAGGTTCTCACTGAAGACAGTTAATTTTGAGAAATTCCTCTGAAGCAACAAAATGTGTGCTCAGATTTACCATGCAGAGCATGGCTGGTGGTACCAGGTGCCACACAGGGTCAGCAAAAGCATCTCTTTTTACCTCAATATCTGTTGAAATATGATAATGAGAGGTACTGGGAAGGGAGAGCTGATAATACCTGTGCTCTCCCAACCTCCCTGGTCTGTCCACTCTTCCAAGGTACATGTGCTGCAGGAGTCCTTCTGGCCTTTGGTTTGCTGCAGAAGTGTCAGTTTATACTCCCTCATATACATTGCAGGGTTGAGATGCCAGCTTCTGCTTCCAGTCATTGCTGTGCAGGAGGCAGCTCTGACCTGTGTCTGCCTCATGATGCACGTGCTGACAGTCTCCAGATACCAGAAAAGATTTGCTTTCCCCATGTGGGAAGGGTCCTTTAACTGGTGATGAGAGAGTCAGAGGTTCTTAATCAGGGTGCATGAAACATGGACCTGTAGCATTCTTGCATCCAGAAGCAGGGAGCATCTCAATATCCAAGGTGTTTATTTTTAAGCTCTGATATCAGGGTATATGAAGGATATGATTAGATTTCCTTCATTGGAAGGAAAGTGCTGTGCTTATGGATTGACTGTCATATTGTGGAGAAAGAGAAGGACCTTCAAGAATCCATATTATTTTCTTCCATTTTGTTCTTTGAACCCAATTTAAGTTTCATTTGACATTAGAAAATACTTCATTTGTGTACTTCTGCAATGGCAACAGTCACCCAGACATAAGATGTAAGGTGTTGTGTGCCTGTTTTTTGTACTCAGTGTGGCTGTTCAGGAGGGTTGTTTTGCAAGTGAAACAGCAGGTTCCTTTGGTCTTAAATGTCAGAGGATGGCAGCAAATGAGGGACTGCCTGTGGACGGAACTGGAAAGGTGGATCCATGTGTGACATAATACATTCCATCAAAGCTTAGGTGATAACCAGTGTTGGCTTTTAAGAGTGTGTCCATTCCTGGTGTCTGAATACTTGGCCTGTGAGGTTCCAGTTCTCATGTCCCACCAATATTAATTACAGTGTGCTAAATCCTCCCAGGGTTTTTCTTGCCTTTAGATTAGTCCTGTATTTTTATTGATACAGACTTGGGATTTTAGGTAACTAATGTTGATTGACCCTTGATGTGATTGTGCATATGGACAAGTAGTGAAAAGACAGAGGAGAAGACTGTGGCTCTGTTACTCTTTAAAAGTCACTGTCCTCCAGCCTGTTCTGAAACATCACTCTCCTGCTTCTGAGGTTCTGAAATATTCTTTGGGTTCTGTGTTTGAGAGTATTTTAAAATTTTGTATGAGGTCTTAGATCTGTGATAAAGATTCACCTGAATGTGGCAGCTTTTCCTAAGCTGTGTAGTCCTGTTGACTCCAAAATAGTTTTCATAATTTCTTAAACAGGTATTTAAATTCCTTTATAATTTTGCATTTTCTTTGATCTTTGTACACAAATCACATTTTTATGGTTTCTGTGGTTTCTACATTTCTTCTTTTGTGTTTTTCACAAGCAATGGCCATTGTTTACTGTATGATATAGAGGTACTGTATTTGTCTATATTATGGCATATAAAAGAAATTAAGTCAATGTTACAACCAGAAACATTTGCATCGTAACTGTGTAAAGCATAACATTTCTATTCCTGCTGCCCTTCTCATCTACTTGAATTTAGTAGTAATTAGAGTTTAGAGCCTTGTTTATCTAATTGCAGAAAAGCCTTTTAGGTAGACCTGTCTGTTTTACTGACCTGTTCCTTTGATCTTCCCTGTTTCTCTTCTTGCCAGAATAATCGATCAGTCGAGCAATTTGGAGATAGCCTCATTCCCCATCTATAAGGTGTTGTTTTGTGTGAGGGGGCAAAATGGCACTTCAGAGAGTGACTGCTTTGCATTTACTGAAAGCAGCTGTGGCACAGAAGAGTTCCAGATCCACGTTTTCTCCTGTGAGATTAAAGAGGCTGTAAGTATTCCGTGTTGTGCAGTGACTGGGAAAAAGGATACAAGTAATATTTGAAGAGGTCATTCCCAATGTGGAAATGGTATATAGTGCCTTGAAAAATATGTTAGCACATGTTCACGAGTTTTGCAGAATGTGCAGCTAGTCATAAATGAATATTTTTTATAATTTTAAGTTTTTGCTTTTAGTGTTTCAGCAACATTTCAAAGTGCACTGTAGTGGGAAGATCTGGAAAGCCTCATCTGGGGCTTTTGCAGGCCTCATTTGAGTCTGTTTCATACTGAAGCTGCAATGTATACCTTTTGAATTACAAAGAACCATGTTAGGGTACTCTCCCCTAGATATTTTAGGAAGAACTGTGTGACAGTTTGGGAGAAAAGGACTTTCTAGGGTGGAAAAAGAGAGGTTGAAAAAGAAGAAATCTCCTTGGGTTTTGACATCTGCCAGAGCAAGTGTATGTTATATTGTTGAAAACACACCTGAAAAGTACATGATCCAGGTGCTCTGATGAGCTGCATTCCTAATCTCTAATCTAATTTATGTTAACTCACTGAGTGTGCCATGAGCAGGGAATGTGACAGGAATGGAAATAGGAGATGTTGTTATTGAAATGCCTTGGTTATTGACCACATGATGTTGAGTGCTTTGTGTTACACGAGGCATGATTTGTGTTCAGTGCAAGAGGCAAGTGACTTTATGACCTTCAAAAACATCACAGTGCCTGATTAAAAAGGCCCTTAGTTTTGATCAGAATGGTAATGGTTTTGCTTTTCTGCAGGTCAGCCGAATTTTGTACAGTTTCTCCACAGCATTCAAGCGTTCTTCCAAACAAGCATCTGATCATGTGAAGGACTTTGTTCTTCCCACGCCAGACAGTGATGTGTACACTTTCAGTGTCTCCTTAGAAGTCAAAGAAGATGATGGAAAAGGAAATTTTAGGTAATCAGAAGGGAAAGGGAAAAGCAGGAATGTCTTTGGAAAAAAGCACACAGCTACTTTGCACATGCACAACTACTGTGTTGCAACAAAATTCATTTGACCTCTTTTCATAAGCAGACATGCTATAAACAGGAAGTTGCTCTTTTGATGTTACAATTTTCTTCTCTGTATATTTTCTGTAAAAAGATTAAAATTCAGGATACCTTTTTTTTTAAGTTAGTTTCTTTTCACTACATAATTTCTTTTAGGGATGCTCAATGTAGGCCTGTGCAAATGGAAAGATAGAAGTCTGTTAAAAACTTCAGTCAGACCAAGTTTCTTGAGTAAATAATGGTCTCTTTTTTGGATTTTTTTTAAACCTAATGAATTTTGAATTAATTGAAAAATTAGAAAATGTGAACTCTTTTCTGTATTTAACAGTTCATGTTCTATACCTGCTGAAGGATGTTTTTATTCTTTTAGCCCTGTGCCAAAGGACAGAGATAAATTGTATTTCAAGCTTAAACAGGGAATTGAGAAGAAAGTGGTGATCACAGTTCAGCAACTCTCGAACAAAGAACTGGCCATTGAAAGGTAAAAATCTTACAAAAATGATGAAGGTTCATTTTTTGAAAGAATGGTATTTAATGTCGTTTCCTCTGACTTTGCAATTTATGTGATAGAAAGAAAAAGTACCCATAACACAAAGTATGATTGCACGATAGAATTAATGCCACCAGATGGCAATCTTATCAAAAGAGTAACAAGAGGAGACTTCAGTTCTAGTGAAAAGGAAATTTAAGATAACAGGAGAATCAAGAAAACCTGCTCCCCAACCCTCCCAAAACCTGACTGATCTCTTGACTTGGTTTCAAGCTTTTACTTCAGAACAGAAGCTTAAAATTTTAGACAAGGAATATGCAGCAGAACTTTTTACCATTGTTTTTGTGTTGTAAAGTTAGACTTTTTCTACTCATTGACTTAAAAAAAATATATATTTTCAGTGTAATTTTAATTTAAATAATTTTGCCTTCAGGATTCACTTAACAAGGCATTTATGGATAACATTTGATTATTGCTTTTCTCCCCAAAGTGAAACTACCTTTCTTAGAAATTAGCTTTTATTTTGGCAGTGTTTAGAATATTCAATTGGGATGTTATTTTTATCACCACAAGCTTTGCTGTGAAAAAGCTACTTACTTAGAATGACATACACAGGCTTGTGAGTCGTTTTATTATCATTACCCCAATAATATTAAAATTCAAAACTGGTGAAAGATGAATGCAGGTTACATCAGACTGAGCTTCTGAGCAATTTAATGTGTCTTCAAAAGTATTTCGAAGTGGAAATTACTATGCAAAGAAATACTTCTAAGGAAATTTGGTCTCTGGTCTAAAGATTTCAAAAATCTTTAGTCCTGGTTTCAGGAGATCAGACTTGGTTGCTGCTCAGAGAAATTGCCCCCTCCTGGTGTTGAGGCAGAGCCTAGGGTTGGGTTAGGGTGATGGAGAAAGTTACTCTGATTCATTGCTTTGGCCCTTCCTGCTCCTGTGCCCTGTTTGCCCTGAGCTTTGCCAGTTTGGCTTTGGATCAAAGCAGCTGAAGAGCTGGTGTGCATTTCTGAGTCATGTGTGCCACTACAGAGGTTCAGTCCCACAGCGGGGGATATGTCAAGTCTCAGCTGGTTCTAGCATTCAGGAAGAAAACTCTGGTTAATGGTCAGGGGCTTTAAGGAGCTTGTTCTGAAGGGTGAAACAGGCTTTCATTCTGAGAGGTGGAGGGATTGACACTCCTCTCAATGCAGTGGTGTTTGCTACCAGTCATACATGAGAGTTAGTCCCGAGTTATGTAGGTATATCTTAGGTTAAAGTCTAGGCTGGTATCCTTAAAACTGAATTACAGAATATTGGTTGGTTTCTCATTAGTAGTGGAAACTCTTAAAGATCACAGAATACCAGAATGGTTTGGGTTGGAAGGGACCTTAAAGACCACCCTGCTCTGTCAGGGCAGGGACACCTTCCACTAGACCAGATTGCTCCAAGCCCTGTCCAGCCTGGCCCTGAGCACTTCCAGGGATGGAGAAAACACAGCTTCTCTGAGCAACCTGTGCCAGGGCCTCACCACCCTCAGAGGGAACAATTTATTCCTAATATCTTATCTAATCCTGCCCTGTGACAGTGTGAAGCCATTCCCTCTTGTCCTATCATGGTGTTAACTTAATACTATCAGCCTTATGTATGGGTAGCATTTGTATTTTTATAAATGAAAATATACATTAGTGAATAACAGTTTAACAATTACAGGGGTTTTTTTCCTGCTGGTGTAGAAAGTAGTGGTGTGTGTGCAGTTGCACAGAGCTGCTCACTAGCCAGCTTTAAGTGCAGAAACCCAGCAAGTCTGAAGTGAGACCGAGGCCCACAGTCTGTGCAGGTCATTTTGAATCCTGGGTGTGTGGTTGAGCCTCCTCGTGTTGGAGGCTGAATGTGCTGACAACTGTTTCTGTAAAATCCATCTTCGGCAAGTGAGGGTCCTGACCTGGTTTGAGCTGATCTTCCTTTTTGAAAAAAGGAGGAGAAGCCCTGACTCTCCTTGCAGCAGGATACTGCTAGCCATCATCAGTCTCTGCTTGTGTGAGAGGCAGGGGTTGCTTGTTCCTGACTCCCATTCTTTTGGAAACCTAGTTGCCAAAAATTTTGGCTGTCATGCATCAGAACTTGTGTACATCTGAGCGATGCACAGCAGGAGTAGGACCTGGGAGCTGTTGTCTTTGAAAGCCTCAGCTATTTTCCTGCCTCTGGATCTTGGCCTTACATGTCTGTAGCAGCTATACCAGAAGCTGGTGACCCCCCCTACTGTTACCAATTACATCTCTCTCAGAGCTATTTCTGCCCCAGGAACAAGAAGTAGTAAATCTGCTGTTAGGTTCTGTCCACTTTAATTAGTCCCTCAGAGAATCTGGTTTGTGTGGCTAAATCCAAATCCTGTATCCGAGCTGCCTTGGGTGCTTTACATGGCACTGCATTATGGATGTAGATAATTCAGGATTGTTGTCTGCTGCTTTACTTACCACTTAGATTTGTATGATTCTAGTGGTGAGAGAGTATGGAGAATGGGAAGTACAGTTGTGGATGTAAGTTGCTGTGAAGTGTAATGAGGTGGCAAATGAAAACCATATACCCTTAATGTAACAGGGGGAAGCTAGGTGGTGTAGTAATTGCATATCTCGAGACTTGTACAGTTCATAGTGTTATTAAAATTTTGGTTGCTGCTTTTTGTGTGTCCAGGCAATATTGTTCAGCATATTACATAATTCTGAGAGCCAGTGAGAAAAAGTGGTTTGATTATTGAGAACCAAACAGAAGAAAAGTTCTTGAAACAAAACCCTCTGAATTACAACCCCAGTTTTCCATAATATTTCAGTTTGCAATTACTTTCAATTTTTTTTTCTTTTTTCATTTGAGATCTAAGGTTTTTAAAAACCTGTGCAAGACAGCTTGCTGTTGATTGCAAATACATAGTTCTGTTTGGTGTTTTTGTTCATAATGGAGTATGTTCAAAGGAGAGAAAGATACAGATGATTTGCAGAAACCTCAGACCTGGATTTGTGCCTTCAATAGTCAGGAAATTTGAAAATCTGAATGTCTGAAGAATTTTTGGGGTGGTTTTTGTTTTCTCTTCTCTTCTCTTCTTTTCTCTTCTTTTTCTTTTTCTTTTTCTTTTTCTTTTTCTTTTTCTTTTTCTTTTTCTTTTTCTTTTTCTTTTTCTTTTTCTTTTTCTTTTTCTTTTTCTTTTTCTTTTTCTTTTTCTTTTTCTTTTTCTTTTTCTTTTCCTCTTAAAAATACCAAGAAAATTTTCTTGTAAAATGATTGGACTGGAATTCTGGAATTCAAGGCCCTGTATAGTACACAAATTCAGATTTTAAAAAAATGAAGAATGAAGTCTTAAAATTGAGCAAATTGTTGTTTCTAGGGTTTTTTTTTTTAAGGGCCCATGATGCTATGTGTTTTTTTGCAGCAGTGCTATTATGAATGATAGAATGAATGAAGTTGTATTTTTTCCTATGATTGCATCAGAGCAATTTTTAAAATGAACTGGGGAGACAGTGAATTTCTTCCTGCAAGTCTCCACCACTAATGTATAGCAATTGTTGATATCTTTGAACTCAATATTATAAATGGTCTTTAGGAATAATTGAGTTTTCACAGGTCTGATGCTAATTTCTGCCATCCTCATTCTGGAAAACAATTTCATTGTCTTTTCTGTAACATGTATTGTGTTGTTTCCTGAGCGTTGCCATAACAATAACAAACAACTTCTCTGAAAGGTACTCTTAAAATTAGAAGCAGTAGGTGGCTGTCCATTATGTTCAGACAAAGACTTTTGTATTGTGAAAAGCTAATATGTGTCCTTTTTTTTCCCTTTTTTGTTTTTTGTTTTAAATAAACTTCACAGGTGCTTTGGGATGTTGCTAAGCCCTGGACGAAATGTGAAGAACAGTGACATGCATTTACTAGACATGGTAATACTTAGCCCCAATAACCTGTTAAACAAGATAAGGTGACTTGAAAAAAACCCCCAAAAAACAAATAAACCCCAGCAAAATCAGCTTCTAATATCTTTTCCCTTGTTTGTTTTTTTGTTTCTTAAATCCTGGGATTTGATATCTTCAATCATAAGATGGACAAAACATTTCAATTAATGTCAAAACCTGGGGCATCTGGCTTTTATTCAGTTAGTGAAGCAGAGATTATGTTGTTACAAATAACTGTGCATTCTGTATTGTGTTAAGCATGTTCCCTAAAAATTTAGAGCGAATACTTGCTTTTATATTTGGGTGCCAGGGGAGTGCTCTTATTTTTCCAAGGGGCTGAAACCTTTGCCTTTATTTCTTTAATTTGATTTTAAATTCTTGCCCAGAGTTTGAAGTATTTGCTTGTCTTCTACAATTTTCCATTTCTTAGAGTTGCTTCTGAGGGAACTGCAAAACAATGTGATCCTCTTTGTGATAATACCAGTTTACTTTCTCTCTGTGGGTAATACAGCCATTTTCAAGTTATGAAGTGCCAGAGTTAAACCCACCAGACCTTTTGTGACTCTACAGTTGTCCCAGTTTTGCCTAGTTCATTTCTGTACTCATGCTGCTGGTTCTGTCTATCAGTATTTAGTTCTCTTATCAGACCCATTTGTTGGCCTGATTGTATTTACTAGCTCATTTTTTCCTGGTCTTATTTGCTGAAATTAGTTCAGATTTTCCTTTTTTATTATTTGATTATAAAATGGAATAAATTATGAGTTTGGAGTGTTGTTGTTCCTATAAATCTATATAATGCCTTTTTATTGAATTTGAATTCCTGTCTTTACCTTGAATTCTCTTTGCATTCACGCTCCAAGGACATTTAACTGCTGGATGTAATGAATTGCCAGTTGATTCCTTGATTTCCTTTCAACCTCCTTCCCCCATATTTAAATCTGGAGAATTCAGTCACTTTGATTTCTCTAACTGGATTGCAGAGAGGGAACATCAGTCTCCTTTCACCTCTAAAGAGGCTACCAGACAGGCCTGTTGGATCCATAGGGACTGTAGCAGAAAACTTCAGGAAGCATGTCCTTGCCTTTTCTTAGTAGTAGTTCATTCCATTAATTCATTTTCTGTGAGGTTCCTAGAACTGTTTCTCATCCCCGTGCTCTTTGATCTCCAACCACAGCTGTAACACAATCCTGTGTGATTTTATTTTTAGGAATCCATGGGAAAGAGTTCTGACGGGAAGGCTTACGTCATTACTGGAATGTGGAATCCTAATGCACCCATGTTTCTGGTCCTTAATGAGGAAACTCCTAAAGGTAGTGGAATGTAATGTGTGTGTTTGTTTTACCCAGCAGGGTTTTGGTGTGTGCACCTTCTCCTGGCAGTCACAGTGCATGGCTGAGTACATGAACCATTATGTTCCAAGAGGCCATTGCTGGGAATTTCCCTGTGTAAACCTGTGCAGCACAGAGTTGTGAATAATTGTTCATAGAGCAGTGTGGTGCTGATGTGGAGATGTAACCTTAGTGTGTGGGGCTGATGTGCCTGTCCCTGGTTATCAGGACTTTTTGGTTCTAAGCATTTCCAAGTTGTTCTCTACCTGTTGTACTCAGCAGAGCAGTGTGAGTAGCAGGCGTTGGGGTTCTCCTCCTTCTAGGTGTGAGTTGATTGCAAATAGCATTTCATCCCCTGCCTCTTGGGGCAGCTGGCAGTGATGCATGCAAGTGCTTTATTATATAGCACAGTTTCTTACTGCTGGAACTTGCATCCTCTGATGGGGTTTGAAAACTTGGAATGTAAATGTGGAGTTGGTTTTCTGTCCCGAGGCAGAGCTCACATCACTTGCTTAAAGGCCTATCTAAGTACCTACTTGCTTAAAGGCCTAAGTACCTGCTTGCTTAAAGGCCTATCTAAGTACCTACAGCTGGTGTCCCCGTTCCTGCTGATGGATTTTCAAACCACATTATTTCTAGTAGCATGGAACAGAACTCCTTACACTTTGCAGTGTGACCTTATCCTCTGCATGCTCCTTTTGTTTGATGGGGATCGTGTATCTCAGTGATGTTTTCTCTGCGTGATGTCTTGCCCCTGTCTTCAAAATGAGGACATAATACCCTTGTGTTTGAAGTTATCAGAGTTCCTTGGAGCACTGGTTTAATGCACACTTTTACCCTGTGCAACAGACATGTAGGGTGTAGAACTTGGGCAACCAAAACAGATGCAATAGAACCATTAATTCATTAAACAGAAAGGATTTTTGGTTTGAACAGCAGCTTACAGATTTGAACTTGGACTGAATTCTCCTCACTTCTGTGTTTCAGATAAGCGTGTGTTCATGACTGTGGCTGTGGATATGGTTGTTACTGAAGTCATAGAGCCAGTCAGGTTTCTGCTGGAGACTGTTGTGCGTGTGTATCCTGCCAATGAGCGCTTCTGGTACTTCAGCAGGAAAACCTTCACAGAAACTTTTTATATGAAGCTAAAACAGGTAATGCCTTCGGTTGTTTTAAGAGCATTGGTCTCATCTGCCCTAATTTGGCCTTTACAAAAGTCAGTGTGGCACCTGCTCCTCAGCAGTTTGTTTCTTTTAACTGTTTATTTCAGGGCTGCTCTAACGCATAAGCATTAAGTAGCACGTATATAGTGTCAGTGCCTTTGTGTCATGGTTTAACCCCAGCTGGCAAGGAGGGCCCACACAGCCACTTGCTCACTCCCCCACAGTGGGGTGGAGGAGAGAATCAGCAGAGTAGAAGTGAGAAAACTCGTGGGTTGAGATGGAGACAGTTCAGTAGGGAATCAAAAGCCGTGTGCTCAAGCAAAGCAAAGCAGGGAATTCATTCACCACTTCCCATGGGCAGGCAGGTGCTCAGCCATCCCCTGGGAAATAGTGTAACACTGGCTTGGGAAGACAGATGCCATCACTCCAAACATTCCCCCTTCTTCCTTCTTTACCCCACTTTACATGGTGTCCTGTGGTCTGGAGCATCCCTTGGGGCAGTTGGGGTCAGCTGTCCTGGCTGTGTCCCCTCCCAGCTTCCTGTGCACCCCCAGCCCTTTTGCTGGTGGGGTGGGATGAGGAGCAGCAAAGGCCCTGACTCTGTAAGCAGCTGCTGGGCAGAAGCTGAAACTGCCCTGTGCATTGTTTCCAGCAGAAACCCAAAGCACAGCCTCCTGCCAGCCACTGTGGAGGAAAGCAGCTCTAACCCAGCCAAACCCAGCACACTTCAAAAACTGTATTGTAAGGAGTAGTGAGTCATTGGTTTTGTGGCCTTCAACTATTTTGTACCTGCCTGTTGAATTCTCTTTAATTCTCTACAATCTGACCTCTGAAGCAAGACATCTAAAGCAAGTCCATTTGACTGGTAAAACTGGGAAATGACTCTATAATTGTTCATTTTAAAATCAAAGGGCTGACATTCACAGTATGAAAGCAGGTGGCTGTAAGAATGTAGCCCATTAAAGGCAGAGGAACCTAAGGCAGAGATTTGAGAGTGAGGCTGTTATGAGACTGTAGCTCAAGTCCCTTCTGGTTTTGGCCTTGGCTGAGGTACCTACAAGAGATGTGTCTGCCCAGGGTCACTGTACACTGGTGTGCAGCTGCATCCTCCTGCAGCCACTGCTGACCTGCTTTCTCCAAAGACTTATGTCTTGGTGTTGGCTCAAAAAGTGAAGAGCAGAGGGCCAGTTGTACTGTGTGCATTGGAACAGTGGTGCATCATCTTTGAGTAATGGAACCAAAGAGCAGTGATTTAATTTTACTGAGCCTAATGGGAGTATTTGAGTCATCCTCTTTCTGTGGGGCATAGCAATAGATCTGAAAAAACCAAGCTGTGTTGATATTACATGGGAAAATTGCTGCTGTGTTTAACACTTAGGGAGTAAATAAATCTCAATCAGTGTTGTTTCTGTATTTCTTCTAGAGATTAGCGTAGCAACTTAAAATCTGAGCAAATCTGAGAAGGCCTACTATTACATGCAAATAAGAATATCTGCATTTTGACATTAAAGAAAATACATTCGAAAATATTCTGCTCACAGCAGTTTGATGCTTATCTCTAATCAGTTCAGCTTGCCTTTTAAATCACTTGCAACTGTACCATTTTTAATTGAGTAATATGGATGCTTTCTTTTTCTCACCCCTTGTAATGTGACAAACATACACATGCCTCTCTTCCCTGAAGGAACACATGCATTTCTTCCTGCTGCAAAATTCAGAGTCTGTTCTGCAGATCTTTAGAAAAGGAATATTTTTAGTCCTAGTAATCCTTCTGCAAGATGAGGCCCTGACTGTGGTTGCCGGGATCACTTTGGGTGATTTGTATCAAGTCCTTATTTCACCAGTTCTCAGCTGGACAGTTTACATTGCAGTAGCTATTCCTGCTGATACCTTTGAAAGATCCTGTACCTCAGGGCACTGTCACTGCTTGGGAGAGAACTCTGCAGATGGCACTGGGATCAGCCATTTGTGAATTTCTTGGGAAAGCGATTGAGCACTAAGTAGATTCTAGAAAAATCAGAACCCTTCTGAGGAAGGATTCAGACAGGTTTAGTAGTCTGAGCTGAGATGGGTAAGGTGCAGTCAGTTACAAAGAATGACAGAAATGCAGAATTTATGTGTAATTTATTGAAATGTGAATTTAGTGAAATTAATGTGTAATTTAGGATTGTTCTTTCTAGCTGTCTTACTGTATTGCTTGTGCACATTTTCATTAGAATGTGGTCCTTGTAATGGTGGGTTTGTGCTTCAGAGAAAACCAACAATCACATTTTTTACATTTTATACAGATGGATCTTGCAGTTAACCAGAACATGTGCAAGGAGCTGAAGACTTGTAATTACTGTAACATAGAGCAAAACCCACAGTGCCTCATGCCTTACTCTCACAAACATAAAAGCTATGGATAGCCATGGTTAATAACCTTAGTGGCAGCAACACTTGATTGATTTAACCAAGTACTTTGTAATTACTCAGTAATGGTGTTATGTGAGGATAAAACAGGGATAACAGCTCTAATACTACCCTGCTTAACTTTACAAAATGCAGGGTATTTTTTCCTACACCCCCAAAATTCATTAAACTGACTTCGTGAGAAATGCAGTCGGCAAAACTGGCTGCTAATTGGAGCCCTTGCTTCAAGGGAAGCAGGTCTGAATGATTAATGTAAAGTAAATGAGGAAAGTTTTCTCACTATGAAATAATTTCTATTGCCTTAGTCCAAACAGTCCCTGTTGAAGCTGCTCATCTGCATAATTTCACCAGCTGGTTGAAATTGCAAGTGTTGGTCAGTAGTGCACGTGCATCTCCAGTGCAGCTATCGTGGAGCCTTTCAACTTTATCATAACTTGGTTTTTCAGACAAATTGAGGGTACTCTAACTGCAACTGTGTTCTTTTTCATGGTTAATTTGATGTTTTTAATGTGTTCCAAAAATTAGCTTATTTTAACTGATTAGGCAAGATGCACAAAGAACAAAATAGCACAACATTTTGGGCTGCTTCATTTAATACCATCATTAGTTTGCAGTTATTTACAATTCTCTAAAAATACAGTAATCACTGCATGTCACTGAAAAATAACTGTGTTCATAACTGTAACTCAGAGGAAAAGCAAATCTTCCTTTTATTTTAAAACTTGCAGCTGCTCAAACTGTAGGTAACTGACTTCTTTTTCATAAGAAGATCATAGAATCATTGAATGGTTTGGGTTCACAGGGACCTTCAAGATCATCTAGTTCCAACCCCCCTGGCATGGGGTTCCATTACATTTTTCCATTGGAAGGAGTATATTTTAAACTATATTCTGCAGAAGAAAGATAAATTTTCCTGGCTTTTTAGTGAGCAAAGCACTAAAAAGAGCTTTTCACAATTTACGGCTTTTGAAAAGTGTGAGGTTTTGTTTCTTTAGTCTTGTCTTTACCTACAAAAAAACTCTTACCATTATTTTTTTTTCCCCCCTCAGGCATTCAGTTCCTGTTTCAGTTACTCCAATATTTTTCCTCTTTGTTCTCTCCTCTTTTCTCTAGCTGAGATTTCTCTTTGACTTAATCTCATTACAGCTGTTTAAATTGGAAAGCTTTTTTTATCATTGTTCTGAACAATATTGAAAATGGTTGTTAAGGGGCAGCTTTGGAAATAATGCAGTTTTATTTATATTTTCTACCTGTGAAACTGAGAGAAACAGCTGTCAGATACTGCCATCTGTTTGTGCCAAGGCAAGGAAATCTGAGGCACTCTTGACCAAACTATTTTTTAGCTTTTCATAGCCTTATTTTTCGACAGTGGCAACCTAATACATACCCGTATTTTGGTTTAGTCTGAAGGAAAAAACCACACAAGTGCTGGAGATGCAATTTATGAAGTTGTCAGTCTGCAGAGAGAATCTGCCAGAGAGGAAGAATTAGTCACCCCAACAAGTGGAGGAGGGCCTATGTCATCCCAGGAGGATGAGGCAGAAGAAGGTAAGGATAAACGAGCACTTACAGTTTCCATGGATAGTACTGTTGTATTTCTGCTGGTAATTTACTCATTTAGTTCTTAATACAACTGTTCTGGACAGAAAGATCACCAGTAATTTTCTATTAGCAGCAATAGTATTTTTACCAAGCCGTTGTTTGGATGTCTTCCAATAGCAGCAGCAGACAACGTGTGTCCATCTTTGTGTGTGCTGGAAAATGCATTCCTGAGGCACCTGTGCTCTGCCAGCAAGTTAGAAAATGGTTTCCAAAGGTATTTCCTTCTGGTCAGAAGTCATTTGCCTTGAACATGCTGTGCTGTTAAAGAGGACAGCTTGAAATTGGGCTTTGAAATGGAAGGTTTTAAATGCCTCTTTGTAAAGAAAAACAAACAAATATCCCAGACAGACTGACATGGGGAATGTCCTCGTCACCTAACTGCTTAGCATGTGATTTGTTTTCCCTCACTTATATCTAGGGCTTATTAAAATGTCTCTTGATTCAGTTGGGGATTGCTGCAGTTCATGGACCCAGTGTATTTGCCTGCCCATTGCAAAGCTTACAGTACCTCAGTATATTTCCCACTGGTGGTTTGGGGTTTTTTTTCTCAGGAGGTGGTATTTTATGTTTTGTTTTGTCTTTTTGAAGGCCCTTGGCCTACTCTTGTCTCCTTGTACTTTGAGGGTTAGCATTCAGAGTAGGCTTTCTGTGTGCTATTTTTGATCTGGATGTTTGACCTACCAGAAATTGTGATCGTTTTACCAAGTTATTCTTCAGATTTCTGGCACTGTTCTGTCAATACTGTAAAAAGTCTCACTCACTCCCGTGGAAAAATTCTTCCTGGATTCTTAGTTATAGGTAAGTATTGGGTATTAGCTTATGCAATAGGAGTCAGAACGTTGGGATGAACAGGCTGGAGCAGGCAGGTGTGGTTAGTGTCCCAGTTACAAGCCAAACCCCCCACATATCCCAGGTGACACCAGGCTTTCAAAAAAACCCCATTCAGGTGCTCTTTGAACTTTGATCTGATTCCTGAAAGGGAGGGAATAGGCACAGACCAGCAGTGTCAGCCCCCTCTTTGTATCAGTTCCACTTCTGAATAGTAAAATTACTGTTGTCCCCAAAGGAATTCCTCTGTTTCATTGCTGTTTGGGATTGCTTTGCTGTTCATAGCAAGAATTAGTTCAGGCTTGGCCTTTGGAACTTACAGAACAGTGTAGTGTAATTCAGCTGTTGGTGTTCTTTTCCTTGCTGGATGTGTGAGTTGTAGAGCCAGATTGATTTCTGGGACTTGTTTGATTAGGGTAGGGTTTAAATAATTGAATACTTTTTTTTTTTTCAACATTGCTGTCATTGGGAAAAATAAAACTGTTGCAGAATGTGGTGGATGCAGCACGATTAGGAATAACATGGGTACTGTCCTCTGGGTACTGTTCAAAATGGCTTTGTTTTATTACTGAGAAAAAGTATTCCACTGGAGTATGAACCTAGGTTTAACTTTGGTTTAGCTCCCTAATGCTAGTTTCCGTATTTTAAATGTAGATGACTTCCTAAGAGAAGAAGACATTAAAAATATGATGGGCCTCTGTTCTCATGGAAACCACATTTAGAGTTCTGTGCCGAGAAGTTCTTTATCCTGGAGGATATGCAGGTTCAATGAGTCATTTGCAGTTTTTCTAAATAAATCTCTTCATTCTTTTTTTTTTCTTTTTCGTTTCAGGGTACTAATTATGATGATGGAAAAAAACCCCTTGAGTTTACAATGTCTTGTCTTAGCCTTGGAAGAAGGCTTTTTCTTTTTTTAATGTAAAGTGTGAGAGCTACCTGGCTATATAGGTTCCTACTTTTTACTTTTCTCTCTTTTTTTTTCTTTTTTTGCTTTTTCTTTATATGCCCACAGAATATTCCTTAATTGATTTCAAAAGCACTATACATTGCATTTTTCTTGTATAAGAGGGCACTATATCTGATTCTTGTGTACTCTGCATGCACACAGCTCACTGGGATGTCTTGTGCCATGAGTATATGAATAAAGATGGTCATAAAAAAGAAGGCATTTTTTCAATATTCTTGTCTTTTTGTTTTAATGAAAGGCCAAACATGATACCTGCTGATAATGATTTTAAATAAACACTAGACTAAAGTTAGGCCTACTATCTTTCAACAGCTGCATGTAGAAAGTGGAGATCATACACTCTCTAAATAACATTCTTAGCTTTCAATATTTGTTCTCCTTTTGGCTTGATTTTTCATGTGAGCAGCTATATAAAAAAAATTAAGACCTTTGCTAAGATTGTGCAGTTGTTACTTAGAGATCTTTCAGGTCAACCTCACTTTTGTTTTTTGATTACTTATAATATAATAGATACTTCTGGCAACCCAATCACTTACAGTCCCTTACTTTGGAGATAATAATTTTAAAAGTATATTTATATTAATAATCTCTTGTCAAAACCTGGAATGTAAAGTGCACTCCTTAGTAAGAAGCTTTCTATTAAATTCTAAATATAATTTTTAAAATATTAAAATGTATAATGAGGTAATTCTTACACTTTCTGGAAGCGTTTCAAATAAAGTGGATTTAAATATCAACTTTTATTAATATGCAGAAAAGTTCACTGTTAATACTTAATTTTGAGTAGAACCTTGTAACAAGGTGCAGAGCACAGTTGGTTGAACTCGTTTTTCTCCTTTTTTAGAGCATTAGGAAAGGTGGGAGCATGCCCAGAATCGATGGTGTGGATACTGCAGTATTGAGAAAAGCAAAGCTCAGAGAGCATTTTATTGTAGTGTTGTTCTGTGGTAGGATGAAGTGGCTGGCTGCACTTGTGAGCTTAAGGATTGGGGAAAATAGCTTTCCAGGAGGAGCATTTAAAGGAGGATGTAGGCCTACGAATGGATAACAAAGGGAGAGAGGGATGAAGACATTGGCTGCTTTTAGCAGCAGTACTCAGTGCTCAGACCATATGTGAAATGATGACCCCTTTGGCTCTAATATTTGAGTTTTTGTTTTAACTCTGTGTAACATTTTAGGAGAACACTAGATAACTCCGTTTGAGTTTGTTCTGGAGTCAGGATGAAATTGGAAGGTTAAGGATCACTGTAAGCAGGAGCAGTGCTGTTCAAAACCAGAAAATACTCTTTAAGCTGATTGTTACTGGGTAGAAGATGCTTTTGCTGAAGCTTTCTGTGGTCCCAGGTGTCTGGTTACAAGCCCTCGTTCCCATCTGTGAGTTGGCTGCAGAGTAAGCACAGAATGTTTAGCAGATACCCTGGAACAGGTAAAAGCTAATTCAGGTAAAAGCTGACTTGCCTACCAAAAAGAAGCTTCTGAACATGAGCTGTAGGGTGCCTCTGGAACACTCTCAGATGACTTCTAGGAATGCAGAACTTTTCCATCTGTGTTTTGTTTGCCAAGAGAAGAAATAAAAAACTTAAGAAAGTGAAACTTATATCTTCCTACTCCCTCTAGCTGTCTGCACACTAAGAACAAAAAGAAAGAGGCAGATAATAGAAAGATTAACTTCAGAGGTATGGAAGTTGAGTGTGGAGATGGTAGGACGTGACATTGAAAAGAGACATAAAAGAAGAAGGGACTGTGGAAGTTTCAGAGGAGCTCAGGGTGTGCTGTGCCAGTCACACAAAAGGAAGGTGTGTGCAGTGGGTGAGAGGTGGGCGATACTAAATGATCAGAGATGATCAGCCAGGCTAAATCAAAACGCTGGGTCAAGTGCTGTGGGTGGGGAGAGGCTGTTTGCAGTATTGAGGAAAGCACAGGAGTAGAGGAGGTGATGTTTTAGGAATGAGTAGAACTACTGAGAGAGTATTTAGTGATAAAATAGGGGTTAGGATGCGAACAAATGAGGGTGATTGTGTGAGAAAAATGACATGAGTAGTGTTGAAATAGTCAGCTCCGCATTTTAATCCAAATTAAAAATAGCTTTATGTACTTCACACGAACTGTTTGTTACATTAATCCAACAGAGTCAAGTTGCTGGGTCCTAAGTAAGATCAATTAAATCGGTCTTGGAGACTTTTTGCTATCTCCATAAAAATGAACTAAAATGTCACAGATAATAAATTCATGAGGCCATTTGGCCAGTAGCTATCTCCAGACAAGAACCCTTTGTTGCAGGTCCACAAGAGATGAGTTTTAAAATACAGACTCTACTAAGAATGGCATCCAAATGAAAAGAAAAGATTCCTGACGAGCCTGATGTCATTTTATGGACTCTCCTGTCCATAAAACAATCCAAAATGGATTATTTTCACACCTTACAAATTCACTTGTGATATTAAAAATCATAAAATTAATGCACTCAGTTGACTTCTGCAGCTATTACTGTGCTGCCAGGAGGAATGTGATCATGTGATACCTTCTTTAATATATAAAAAAACACTGAGTACAGAAGACTTGACAGTGGCAGTTGATAGTTTCACTTGTGTTTAGATTTGTTCAGGCAAATATGGCTTTTTTGTTACAAGGTGTGTATTTGAAATGTTTCAAATTTGAAGCACTTCTGTGCATTGCAGAACTGTTAAATGTAATTGCAAGGTTATAAATGAAATGGAAAATGGAGGATTTTTAAGGTTGTTTCTGTTCTGGGAAGTGGAACACACCCAAAGAGTGTGACTTATCCCTCTCTTCTTCCCCAATGTCCACTCAAAACTCCTGCGCAGTGGGAGTGGGAACACTCTGTGGGGAGGGATTTTTTCTTTGGTAAAATTTGTTCCTCACACTTACTTTGTGAGGTTCAAGGCAAAACATAATTCCCTAATTCTGACCTGCGGTTCATGAATGCTCTGGGGAAATCTGTTGATACCTTTGGTTTATTTTTGCAGAATGGTAGTAAAAGATATTTTCAAAGAAAGGTAGTTTTCAATTCTGTGAGTACTGGTTCAGTTCTGTTTTAGCAGGTGAATTCTGTTTCTTGGATTTCAGGCTTATTGGTTTTGGGGTTTTTTTTAACTTCCATAAAATCTCTTCAGACTGTGCTACAAAATAGACACAAAATGAGCATAAATTGGTGTTCTCATCTTGTCTGGAAGCAATCGCAGATTATTTTGAATTATTTGGATGCTTTGTTCATCAGTGGTTGTCTTTCCTTGTCTATCTGTAATCAGTATGAAAGCAGTTTGAAAAAGGATTTGCAATCCTGCTGTCTTCTTAGGAATTCAAACTTCCTACTGCTAAAGGATCTTCTCCAGTTTTCAGTCATTAATTTTGGGTGGCCTCAAGGTGCCACTGATTATATAATTGCACATTTCACATAATTTAAAAAAATTAACCACTGTTGTATAAAGATTATTAAAAACAGCCAACAGTTCCCCTAACCTCAGAGTGAGATTCTTCCCTTTTTTAATTTGGGTCATTAGGTTTTTGGTATTCTGTGAGTGTAAGTGTTTCTAATTTAAGGGCCTTGCATGCTGCCTTGCCACTTAAAGTAAATGCCAGGCAATCCATAACTTCTCAGTGTTTCTGACACTTGATAGTTGTTTTTTCCCATTGATTACCTCAAAGATGGGAGTAGATTCCAATCTACAAATTCATAAATTACTAATGCATTGCCTTAGAGTTGTGACAACATCTCAAATTTTATTTCCTTGCCTGTTCCCTGAGATGTCAGCTATCAGACAGCAGGGTGTGTGTGGAACATGTTTGTGTTTACAAGACTACCTCCACTGTGCAGCATTTAGTTGGCTTTGTCATCTGTGTGGGAGCAGAACTACTGAACTGAAGTGATAATTCCTCTCCACTCTCTTTTACTCAGCTTTAAGCATTTCTGCATCAAATTTAGAGATGTCATGGTGGCTCAGTTTTATGTGCACTACATGAGGGGAGGATCTTCTCTTGGATGCCCAGTTAAGATTATTTCTGGGACATTTAAAAATAATTTTCATTTCATATGACAGTGATGCAGGGCCCGTGTTGAAAGTATATGATGTAGAACAAAGCTGGTGTTTTAAAGGTAGGGCATATCAGATAAATATAAGGATATAAGATAGGGTTTAAAATGCAGAATTTGTTGTATCAAAAAGAAAAAGGTCATTTTGGCTGCCATTGCCACAACCAGCAGGACTGCTCTTAAGTACAAGGGTGGGTCCTTAGGGAGATTTTTGCAGTCTTTAACATACAAAACCCATGATGGCCTGCAGTGAGGGAAAGGCAGAGGTCATCCAGCCCTGTGCTGTCCCACCCTCTCTCAGTGTTTATCACATACAGGCTTTGGGATCCACATTTTGCATTACCTAAAGAAGCAATTACATTTGCAGCCTGTTTGCAAGGTAATCAAAATTTTGTGATTTGTCAGCATTAGGTGTTGCTTGAATGATTCCAAGTGAAAAATGTGTATCTTACAATCCATAAAAAGGAATGACAATCAAAATAGAGGGATTTTTTTAAATTACTGGTGTGCTTTTAGTGAGAACTTGTATTATCTTTATTTTTGTTTTTGCTCTCTTGTACTTGCGTAGCTGCCAAATTAATTTTTCAAGTTAATTTTGTAACTAACATAAACAGAAGGTTCTTGTGAGCAGAATTCAATGCAGGTTGTCTTTGTTCAGATTCATTAATCTCTTTTTTTTTTGCTCCTGATGATTCCTCTTCCCTCTAAATAAGAAAATATACTGAGGATTGTCATTTCATAAATCAGTTATTTGGAAGGCATTTGGAAATCCTTTTGTGTTCATCAAAATATTTTGTAGTGCACTAAAAAGTTGGACATCTCTGAAAACCTGCCTTATGTAATACTGGAATGACTTTCATGAATTAAACTTTGCTTCACTCTCATCCTCCCTGGCAGAACTATAGTTCGTGCTCTATAATTTCCTGTTACCTTCTAAATGAAAATTTGCTCTTTTTTGTGGCCTTTCTCACGATCCTCTTTTATCTTGTATGTATGGAAAGGTTCCATGTCAGTAATGCTCTGTCTCGTGCCCTGATAATATGCTGCCAACTTCAGCTCCTCCTTCATTTTTGTTCTTCTCTTACATAAAAATCAAACTGTTCATATTCGAAGTGTTCCAGTTCTATTCCCACTTACCTTAAAGACCCAAAGATTTCCTTCTCCTTCAGACTGCTCCTACTGTATTATTTTTCAGTTCCACCTACTCTTTTTATTTCATGTAACAGCTTCTCAATTAAAACTCATTAAATGTCCTTTTTTCTCCTTCACATCAGTGCTCAAATCCCACCTGTTCATTTTTTTATCTGCTTTATTTGTGCTTTTCTACTAATTTTGGAGGTACTTCACTTATTTATGTCTATGCTCAACGTCTCTGAAACAACTTTATAGTTTTCAACCTTGTTTCCCTTTGTGTTAACTGAAAAAGGAGTTTGACTTCTGAGGTATTGTAATATTTCAGGTGAACTAGTAGAATTTCCTGAAGAAGAGCTGAATCAACTGGAAAAGCTGCTCCATAGCTATGTCATTGGTGTAAAATATGGATGAGGAGAGTATTGTTTAAAGCCAAATTTTGAAGTGTGATGCAAAAAAACAGCCCACTGAAAAGAAAACAACCATCCCAAACCAACCAAACAAAAAATCCCTTTCACTGTGAAACTGGGAAGATGAAAAACATTCAAGCACATTAAATACCTCAATTTTTGTTGGCATGAGTAAGAGTCTTTCACGGGAATTTATTTCCTCTGGCCAAAAACGGGTGTGCCAATAAACAAAGTTGGGTCTGTTAATCCCTGATGAGAGAGAGGAACCTCTGTGCTGTCTGACTGGGCTCTGAGTTGGTTTCTCACAGTATTTAGTTCCAGTCTTTGCCCAGTGTGTCAGTGCTGCTCTGGGTAGTGGTGTTACCCTCTGAGGATGACCTCTATTTGATCCCCTGCACTACCAAAATAAGAGATGGGCAGGAAGAGCCCAAGATTTTGTGTTTCTCTGTGTATGTTTTTTTCCTGTGGTGTATTTGCTTGTGCTAATTACTGCGTGTGTGATTGTTCTGGTTTGAACACTGGATGCCTCAGTATTTTGTTCAAACATCTCTCGAGACAAAACACAGACTGGAGGAGAAAATGGGAAATGAGCGCAAGTGTGGAGAATTTGTCCTTGGAAGAAATAAGCAGAGTATTCTAGAGAAGAAACAATAAAGGCTAAGATTTTTTTTTTTTGAAAGTGAGATGTGCTACAATTGTTTAGGAGAAGAAAAGTAATTGGTATAAATTTGCAGGTTAGAAAAAATTAGGCATGAGCTGAGAAATACAGTCAAAAGAGCAGTGAACTCCTTGGAATGAATTGACAAAATTATGTATATCCATACACTGCCAATCTTTTCTGTTAGATTCACTTTTTTCTGTCTTGTTCCTGAATGTCCCTGCAGGTTTTTGAGAGAGATGACTTTTCACACGTTTGTTTGTCTGTAGGTGCACTAACAAAACAGACCACATGCAAAATCTGGCATCCAGAGATCCTCTCCCAACCCAAGGGATACCTGTGCAGGCTTTTTATTCATCTCATGCAAGTGGCAGATACCCAAAAGAAGAAAGTGCCAAAAGGAAGTTCTAGCTCGATCAGTCTACCTCAATCTGTGGGACTGGTTATGGAGAAAATACTCCTGGAAGTAGTTTCTAAACATGTGACTGCCCTGTGGGGTCATTGGGAACTCCCAGCATAGATTTATGAGGGATGAGTCCTTGTGACCAACCTCGTCACTTCCCCATGACAAGGTGCTGTGGGCAAGGGACAGGCAGTGGATGCTGTGCACCTTGGTTTTAGCAGGGACACCAGCACTGTATACCCTAATGTCCTTATCCTGAAATCAGTGAGATAGGGATTGGACAAGGGGAAAATGATGTGGTTGGAAGGTTGGTTGGACTGCTGGGATGAAAGAATCAATCAATGGTGCAAAGTCTGGCTGGCAGCCACTAACTAGTGGGATCTTTCAGGGATCAGTGCTGTTAAGTGTCTTTATTAATTACTGTGTGACAAGACCAAGTGTACCTCCAGCAGGTCTGTGGGCAACAGCAAATTGAGGGGAGAGGTCAGTGCTCTGGAGAGCAGGGCTCCTACTCAGAGGGATCCTGACAGGCTGGAGAAAGGCACTAGCAAGGCCTTGTGAAGTTCAATGAGGGCAAGTGCTGGGTCCTGCAGCAGTGACAGAACAACCTCCTGTGACAAGCTGGGCTGAACACCAACCAAAAGGCACTTTGTCAGTAAAGCACCTGGAGCTGCCAGCAGACAGAAGTGTGAAAACGAGTCCCCAGTGCATCCCCCCAGCAAAGGCAGCCGGGCACAGCATGGGCTGTGGGCAGCAGCCCAGGCCAGGGTCAGTGCCCTCTGCCCAGCCCCTGTGAGCCCGTGGCTCTGGGCTGGTGCAGGGCTCACACGGACCCTCTGGGCCATGGCCAGTGGCCAGGCTGCCCAGATGGCAGCAGCACATGGGGTGCAGGGAGGGGTTAAGGGAACTGGGCTTGGTTCAGTCTGGAGAGGAAAATGTATTGCTGCCTACATCTACTACATCAGAGTTAGTGAAGATGGAGCCAGATGCTTCTCACAGGTGCCTGATACCAGCCTGAGAGGCACCAGGCACAAGCTGGAAGCCAGGAAATTCTGGTTAGCTAAAAGGATGTGTTTGGTGGTTTGGTGTTATATTAATTAACACAGAAGAGCAAGGAAAACTAAGTCTCTGTGAATAAAATGGATCAAACCCAGAAAGGTTTGAAATACACCCCAAAACTGGTTAAAACCAAACGAGAGTTAGATGTTGGTGCCAAAAAACTTGATATATTTTATTTAATAGTAAAAGAGAGAAAGAGAAAAGAAAGAAAGAAATAGAAAAAGAGGTGTGTGTGTAGGGTGGGGACACAGAGTGACAGGGGTTAGGTGGAAGCATATCACCCTTCCGAGGGTCCCAGTGACATCTTGTTATTCCCCTCCATCTGGTCTTCTGCTGGTGAGGGTCTCCCATTGTCCTGTGCCTAGAAGTACAGAATTCCATGGATTAATTTACCTTTGGGCCAGGTGGGAATGCCCAGGTGCCTGCCCTGGGGAGGGCAGGTTTGACACTGTCCCTTGCAGCACTGTGGCTCTGTTGCATCTTGTGCAGTGCTCTGGTGGGGGGTCTGGGCCCCCTTTGGCCTCTGATGGGCCATGACACCCTCTCTGCTGTCCCCCACATGGATGCAGCGTTTCCCAGGGTGAAGGGCCCCACAGCTGGGCCAGTCTGCACTGCAGAGGGGCATTCACTGCCTTGGACCCCAGAGGCTTTTTCACCACACACCCAAAGCCTCTCTCCCCCCACCCTTTGGTGGGAGGGTCTGTTCTAGCCTGGCAGCTGATAGCCCCAGGGCTGTGGTCTCTACCCCAAAGGTGCTAAGCTTGATCCCTCTGTGAATGGATTCTTCTTCCCCCTTCAGCCCAGACCTGAGTCACTTTATTTTATCTCCATCAACGTGCAGTGCAGGGCCCCATTCAGGGTGTGGTGGTCTTCAGCTTCTGTTTTTATCCAGTTTTGCTGTAATAGGCAAAAGTCCTTCATGAAGACGTTTAAGCCATAAATGAGAACATTTCAATCTCTGACAGGTGGTTGGCTTTTTTGTTTTTAAGTCATCAGTTTGGTCAAGCAGTGGAACAGGTTGTCCAGAGAGATTTTACAATCTCCTTTCTTGAAGGTGTTCAAGATGAAGCTTGTATTGTGGTTTAATCCCAACTGGCAGCTCAGCCCCACACAGCAGCTCGTGCACTCTTCCCTGGTGAGATGGAGCAGAGAGTCTGAAAGGTAGAAGTGAGAAAACTCGTGGGTTGAGGTGGAGACAGTTCAGTAGGGAAAGCAAAAGCCGTGTGCTCAAGCAAAGCAAAGCAGGGAATTCATTCACCACTTCCCATGGGCCTGCAGGTGCTCAGCCATCCCCTGGGAAACAGGGCTCCATCGTGTGTAACAGTGGCTTGGGAAGGTGAATGGCATCACTCTGAAGTTCCCTTCCTCCTTTTCCTTCCTCCTCTGCATGCTGAGCATGGTGCCCTATGGTCTGGAGCATCCCTTGTCTCAGCTGGGGTCAGCTGTCCTGGCTGTGTCCCCTCCCAGCTTCCTGTGCACCCCCAGCCCTTCTGCTGCTCCCAGCCAAAGGCAGCACACCTCTCACTCAGGTCCTGGAGTGACCTGATGTAACCAGAGCTTGGAGGGGATCAGACTAGCTGATCTCCAGAGCTCTCTTCCATCCCCAAGTATTATTCCATGCTGGTACCATACAGAGCAATGCTTGCTGTGGGAGTGTGATCCTTCAGGCTTGCTTTAAAAAGGCTCTAAATTCAGGGAATTGATTCATGAGGCATGACCTTTTTGTGAGTTTTGTGAATCATGTTGCAATTCAGAACGAAACTGAAAACCTTTGAGACTTACTGTTCCCTGGGGTAGTCTTAAAGCCTGTTTGTATGCACATATTCACAGCCCCAAGGTTTGCTCCCGAGATGTCTTCCATCGTCCACCTGCTCTAAAGCTTTTATTGCCCAGTTGATGGCTCTGAGAGGTCAGGGCAAATACAGGAGGAAGGGAGAAATACATGGAACGTTTAGAAGAAGGGATCTGTGGCTTTCCCAGCAGAATAATGGTGGGTTAAGTCATGCTTTGGCTAATTCTGCTAGCTTATAGATGCTATGGAATGTGGGAAAAATTGTATAAAAATACTCAGAGAAGAACATCTGCAGTTAAATATCCCTCCCATGGCATCTTTTTTTTCGTAGTTTATACCTTAATGCTTTAACAGGTTAGAATATGTAAATACTCTTTAGAATGGAAACAAAGTAGAGATTTTTAAGGCTGTTTATTCTCTTCCCTTTGCCCTGTTCTATTTTGAAGCTTGACGTTAGCGTCTTTTGAAAGGGAGCATATGGCATTTCTAATTAAGGCCTGAGATTTTCTGACATATAACTGAATAATACATTTCAAACACTGCCAAGCCTTCCAGATGAAAGAATTTTCTGCCTGTAGCACTGGAGTGTATGTGCTGTGTAACACTGGTCTCCTTTAGAACCTCGAAGAATTTTGCAGGGAATACCAGCATAGTGAGAAATGAAGGGGTTTGTTTCTTTGGGCTGGTGGTGGTATTCCTTGGCAAGCCCGGGGTTGGATGTGATAAGAGCTAGTGTGCTTTGTTGCTCAAAGGGTTCAGTGGAGCTTCATTTTGGTCTGCTGGGGGATTTTAGTCATCTTTGCCAGATTTCATTCCAGGCTGCAGGGTTTGTTTGTGTGTGTTTTCAGCATTAACTCCTGGAGAGATGTGCTGTAGTTCTTCAGTCTCTCCAAAGAAATTCTAATCTCCTCCCTTCAGCATTTTGTGCCAAATTTTCTTCCTTTGCTTGGAATGCATAAAACCTTTCTGAAGTTGGAGTTTGTGATGAATTCCTGATGTGAGCTATGTTTCTTGCGATTCTTAATCTGTACCAGTATCATTAGCATGTACCTTGTGTCTCTGAATGGCAAATGTGCTTATCTCAGAGGTTTCCTCAAATTTTTTTCTTCTCTCCATGGGAAGTAGAAGGGACTGCATTTATTGTTGATCCCTCTGACACAGTTGTGCAAATCAGGAGAGGAGAGGATTAAAAAAATGTAATGAATTTAGGGGTTTTTTTGTTTGTTTTTTGTTAGTTATTGCCATGTCTGTGTGGTGAGGAAATTGGCCTTTACACTATTTCTGGTAATTTTAAAAGAGCAGCTGAATCTTCAAATACATTTTTTCCCCTCAGAGCACAACTGATTCCTTTGGTTAGTGGGACACCTGTTACTGTGATAGCAAATTTTAGTTTAAATTATAAACTTGGGGATTTTAGATTTTCTTACTTCGATCTTTAGGTCTAGTGAATGCATTCAAAAGATCGGGAAGCCTTAAAATCAAGTTTTTTGTAGATTTGTGATGCGGGTGGGTGGTTATTTTGTTTGAATTATTTTTAGTTCTGATGGGGAAGTATTTAAATGGAGGTTGGCTTATACTTGGGGGCTGTAAAGCTGTGCAAACAGGTTCCAAGCTAAAGGCTTTCACCAATGAAATGTTCACTTTGAAACACAGATTTCTGGCATGCTTCTCTCAGGGCAGCGTTTTTGCTGTTAATTGTCCTTGAAATACAGTGTATGCTGTCTTTGTCCTCACAGCTCACTGTCGAATTCAAGCACCGGTGATATTTCATTAGTGACTTGTATTTGACAGCTGCTAAGAACATCAATTAGAAATCTGTAATTGAAGTGAGGATGATAAGGATGAAGAGTTAACAGGATAATTGCACAAGTACTGAAGATCCTCTTCTACCTGAACTACTCTGTTGTCAGCATAAAGCTGGAGTTGAAGTGTTTAATGTGCCTGAGGGAATTCGGGATATTAGGTCAGGAACAAGATGTGACAGAGCTTTGTGGAAGAGAGGATTGGAGGGATTTGGGGGGCAGATGTAGCTTCAGTTCTTCTTTTTTTGTTACATTTTAACTTCTGGACACAGTTCAGGTCACAGGAAAGAGCAGCCTTGGAGCCCTCTAAGATCAAATTGTCCGTGGCTTCAGCAGCCTCTGAGGATAACTGGCTGCCCAGAGAAGCTGTGGCTGTGCCATCCCTGGAAGTGCCCAAGGCCAGGTTGGATGGGGCTTGGAGCAGCCTGGGACAGTGGAAGGTGTCCCTGCCATGGCAGGGGTTGGAGCTGGATGAGCTTTAAGGACCCTTCCCAGTCCCATTCTGGGATTCTGTGATGATGATGACAGGGCTGTTGCTGTGTCTCTTTTTGGGTTGTGTTTCCTACTAAAGACGCTGAGAGCTGGAGCCCGTCAGCATCTGGAGTTGTAGAAGTTGCACTTGTTTAATTCTTATCAGTATTTTATTCAGATAAAACTGGAAAGAGTCCAAATAACTGCAAGACCAAATATAGATAAGGACTTGCCATATGGAGTTTGACTGTCCAGCTTACTGTGGGCAGCTGCACAGGCCCATGAGACACTTGGAAACTTAAGGGGCACTTGGCTTGGATGGTTATTTAAGCATGCTTTTCCCACATTGTCCCTTCTGGGTTTGGCTGTTAGTCATGTAATGGCACATATCCCTCCCTAAGTGTTTCATTCTTAATAGTTATGAGGTTTCATTTGAAGCAATCCTCTCTGTTCCATGCACTATGACCTTTAATGTCACAGTCTTGGTTTTTTTCTGCTCATCCACGAAACTTATTTCAGTACAAAAAGAGATTTTGTGGCTCAGAGGAGGCTTCCTGTGCTCAGGGTACCACAGGATAGCCAAAGGGATGTGGTGTAATGAAGCAGCACTATCTACTGTGCTTTAACAGAGAGTTCTCTTTATGTGAACTCTGGAGTGGGTGTGGCTTTCAGGTAACACTGCAAACATGTCGTTAAATGGAGAGTTGGCAACCTTGAAACTGAAACATAGGGTTTTTTTGAACACTTCAATATTGAGATTTTAAATAAAAGCTACTTTTGCCGAAGTTAACTAGAATAGAGAAAGGACACAGAACTTAGCTAAAGTTGATTAAGGAAATGAATGATTAGTCTTCCAAGGTCAGGTGTATTGTTGAAAACCAGGGAGGCAAAAAGGTCAAAGTAAAAAAGACCAGCCTTACTTCATCAGGACAGCCCCCTCCTCATTTTTAAAACCACCGACCTAATTTTATTGCAAAAATTGCACATGCTTAATGATTCTTTGTTAATTTTCATACAAAGCAAAAAATAAAAAGTGTCTGTGCTATAAATATATATTTGTGTTTTAAATATGCATTACCATTTTAGATAAATAGGTTTTGTATTGTATTAAACTTTAAAGCTGCATGTTGGAAAGCGATCCCTGCAGCTTCCCAGTGCTGGAAGAAACATACACTTTCTAACCCTAACAAGTTAGAGAGTCTTTGTCCATCCCAGGTGAATATTGATATTGAATCTATATCCATATTTTAATAAATCAAAACTTTTCTCACATAATGCTTTTCTAGGTCCCAGTCCTTTCTCTGGTAACACTGCTGTGAATTATTCCCTAGTCCTGTTCTTTTAAACTTCATGGTAACTTTATTAATACACTGGTTTTGTAAAGTTTGCTAAGCATTCTTTATTATTCCAGTAAAATTTGGTGTCTTCTTATGCTTTTAAACCTGATATATGAGAAAAAAATTGTCTGAGACCTCTATGTATACATCTTTAGTGTCTGTGCTCTTGGGTAAACTTGTGCCTGCTTTTGTCTTCTTGTTTTTTCTTTATTTTTACAGAGAGTGATAATGAGCTCTCCAGTGGCACTGGTGATGTGTCAAAGGATTGTCCTGAGAAGATTTTGTATTCCTGGGGAGAGTTACTGGGGAGATGGTAATGCTTCATTTCTTACATTAGATTTTAGATATTAACCTTTTATTTGGTTTATGACACTATATGCTCCTGAGCAGGAGGTTTGAAATTCTTCAGCTTACACAGTTTAAAAAGTAAAATGCAGGACACACTGAAGTGTAGTTTTTAAACTTAATTTAAAGGGGACTGGTATAGATAACTTGGAGGCTTTTCTGCCAAGTCTTTCCCATAGCATGTGCAAAAGTCTGGTTTTGTTCAGCGTTTGAGAGTGTATTTGTGTGTGCTCACACATCAGGTACAAGTGCTCACAGGCAGAGCTTTGTGGTCATTTGGGGCTGGGTGTTAAATCCCCATGAAGCTCAGTGCCAGGATAGGACAGGCACAGCAGCTCCCTTGTGTCCCATGTAAGCCATTCGTGCCAGCTGGTGTGCATTTCATTTGTTCTGAAGCACTTTTACACCCCTGCTTTTTAAAATGTGCTATATGTAAGCACTTGAAAAGGAATCTAGAAAGACTCTGAATCCTCACTGGAACTGTTTCTGTTGCTGAATAAAACCAAGACTATTTGTAAGCCCAGACTATGTTCTCAGCAGTGTTATTTCTGCTGTTTAATTACGTGCTTCAGTAGCAGTGCATGCTGTGCCAAGAGAGGAGAAGGTCTGTCTGTTTGCTGCCTCACAGAGACCTGAGCAAGTGCCAGAACCACTTCCCTGGTTTTCCCTGGGTGAGGAAGAGCTCCTGCTGCTGGAAACAAAAGTAGTCAGAAGCCCTGAACCTGGAATTGGCGGTTCCCTTTTCCTAACTCCAAAAGGAGAGATGAACAACATTTTCAGGATCTATTTGGGCAATTCCTCCCTTTAACTTGGCTACTCTGGAGCTTTGGAGAAACAGTCTCTTGCTGCTGACCTCATCTGTGTAGCAATCTCACACAAAGGTTTCTGGATGAGGCATCACAAGGTTTTACTGAGCTTAACTGAACCCTCCCTCTGGAACCCTCTCCTTCTGGGTGTTTTTAACTATTCTGTCACCCAAGTTTCTGATCTTAATCTAAGTTCCAAGATTGGAAGAAGCTACTTTTCAATATAACTTTTTTTAAAAAAATTCATTTGTCAGTTGATTCTTCTAATTTTAACCTGTGTACCTGGATGCTGTGGATGAGCGTGCTGAGGTAAAAAGACACCCACAGCTCATTGTGTCAAGTTTCATGTGTCCAACTATTTCTTCTGGTTGCTCAAGTGTACTAATCAACAAAACAAAAGATTTAAGACTTTTGGAATAAACTATTTTGGAATCCTAACATAAATTACACATAAATCAGAGAATTGTTCAGTAGTTAAAACGGCTTAAAATTAGTTAAAAGTGGGGTGAGAAGTGGGAGATCCCAGCCTGTTTGAAGACTAGCAAACATTTCTTTAGGGGTGTCTCAAGCAGTATTACCTCTTGAGAGAAATTCAAGTCTGTAGACTACTTGAATTCTTGAATAGTGTTATATTACATTTAAAGAACAAAACTTAGAGTAAGAGATGAAAAATGGTAAGGACTAGAAAGCTAAAAATAAATTGAAATAAAATCTTCTAGTGTGTTGAAAACTGTGCCATATGTTAGTAGAAGATCTGTGCACTTGTAAAAAAAAGTAAATAAACAAAAAATAACATTTCCACTTGGGGAACTGGTGTGCTGATTCATCTCTTAGATTAAAAATTTCTTGCATTTTAATGGCTTTTTGTCATTTTGTTAAAATGTCACCGTAACCTGTTGGACTCAGTAGAAACACTGTTCCAAGACTCTCCTTCAAACATATAAACAGAAATCAGAATAAGATAATTTACCAAAAAGATAGAACAAACAATTGAAAAGTAATGGTATATCTATTTATTTTACTATTTACTGCATCCTCAGCATTAAAGTTGTTCTTGCCAGCTAAGCTGGTTTGGCTGACTGGTCAACTGTTTCTTAAAAAAAACCCAGTAGCAGTGATCAATAACAATCTTTGATCAGAAATATGTGTTTGTTAAGGTGGAGCATAGTCTATGCATTGCTGCTCTGTGTCCTTGCTCTGTGATATTTTAAGATGGGGTTTATGAGTTTTGTGCAGGAGAATTGCAGCATTTTGTAACAAATTAAAGATGTCAGCATCCACGAATGGTGACCCCCCACATGATAAAGGGTAAGGTTAGAATAAGACAAAATGTTATTTTATGCTGTTTTCTGTTGTTCTGAGCACAGATTATGGATGCTCAGGCTGTTTCCCAAGGAGCCTTGGAAAGCTGGCAGTGGAAGTTAGTGATGCTGTCCTGCATGGACTCACATTGCTGAAGTATTAGCTCTGCCATAAAATACAAATGAAGGGCAGCACCAGTGAAGTCTGCTTGCTTAATTCTCAGTTGGGATTGTGTTCAGGATGGTTTTGCAGCATGTGTGTTAGTTGTTACCTTATTTGTGTTGTTTCCTTGGCCTTGCTGAAAATGTCCCTGTTATGTTTCTATGGGAATGTTCCTTTTTGGCTGTTCATTTGATCAGCTTGCCCAGTCCTCAGCCCTTCTGTGTTTCTGACATAACACGTGTGACCAGATCTGTGCAATAACCAAACTAATCCACAACTAGAGCTTCAACTTTCTGATGTGTTTACTGTAGATGTATTCCTCAGTGTGCATGTCATAATTCTGTAACTGCTTAGAGGATCTGGTCATAGAATCACTGGATAGTTTGGGTTGGAAAGGACCTTAAAGCTCATCTCATTCCAGCCCTGTGCCATGGGCAGGGACACCTTCCATTATCCCAGGGTGCTCCAAGCCCCATCCATCCTGGCCTTGCACACTTCCAGGGATCCAGGGGCAGCCACAGCTTCTCTGGGCACCCTGTGCCAGGGCCTCCCCACCCTCCCAGGGAAGAATTCCTCCCCAATATCCCATCTAACCCTGCCCCTCTGTCAGTTTAAAACCATTTCCTCTTGTCCTGGCACTGTCTGCCCCTATAAAGGTTCTCTCCCTCCTTTTTATAAGCTCCTTTAAGGTACTGAAAGGCCATAATAAGATCTCCCTGGAGTCTTTTCTTCTCCAGGCTGAACACCCCCAGCTATCCCAACCTGTGTCCATAGCAGAGAGGCTGCAGCCCTTGGAGCATCTCTGTGGCCTCCTCTGAACCTGTGCAAGTCCTTTAAGTCAAGTGCTTAGTGCTTTTAATGTTTCTGTGAATATTGGTTTTCTTTCTAGCTCTTTCCCATCGCAAGACCACTAGGGTAATGTGACTGGCTGCAAAATGGACTGAAAAAGAGAAAAGGAGCTAGTTTTTGTTTGGGTATCTGAGAGATAAAGATGAAATTACTTGTACTGCACTGCACATTTAAAAAGAAAAATAATTACTGCTTTTAAAAGAATAAGGGTATTTTATAATCAATTCTCAGGTCATTTGGAAAAATGGGGATATCATCCCTAAAGCATAGGAAGAAGAAATTGGTTAGAGTACCTTTTAAATTTAAACAGCAGTGGTAAACCCTTCATGTCCTAGCGACCTGTTTCATAGAATGAGTACTCCAAACATTTACTGCCAATCCAGGGTCAAATTGCAGGTTATGTAATTAATCACAGCTTGCTGCCATTTGGCTGAACAGCCACTCTCCCTACTCTGCTACCAGGAGAGCTGGAAAACACAACAGTGGTCAAAGCACTTGGAGAGCACAGCAATTCCCACAGCAGAAAGAGGAAAAAATCCGTTCAGGCAGCGTTGTGCTGCCTTGCTCTGAAATGGTCATGAGTCCACCAGAGCTCTCCTCTGGATCAGCAAATGCTGCCGTCTCAGAAAGAGCCTTTCAGCATCTGCAGCTGACAGCTCTGTGATGTTGTGCATGTGCAGTGATGGTTGTATTCCCACACATCTTGGGGGGTGTGTGTGTGTGTACAAGCAGATTTGGTAAAGCACCAGCTCAGACCAGCAGGCAGATCTGTTTGAAGTTGTGGGATTGTACAAACGTGTGTGCGAGTGTTCCTGACTTGTGGGGGACTTGGAGCGTACTCTTGGCGTGGAGCATGGAACTAGAACTTCAGTCTTCATAATAGTACTGTTAAATTGTCCTTTATTTGTTTTCCCAAATGTATTTTTCTGTACAGCTTACGTTATTTTTAATTGATTTTTCTTAACCTAAGCTAAAACATGTATGTTGAACAAATATTTAAATTGAATTGTCTGCACAGATGGCATATTTTCAATCTCCTTCAGTTCAAATTGTTCTTCATTAGCCAACTTAGTTCAATTTCTGCAACCATTTATTGTTAATTTTCACTAATGTCTCCACACCTAGAGAATTTGGATACCATTACATTTTGCCCCTTGTTCTTAGTGTAAATCCTTACAGACTTTTGCTTTCCATCTGACAAATACTAACTACTGTAACCAGTGGAAGAAAAGTTTGTGTTGCCAGTTGCTGATTCTGCTTTAGTGAATAACTTTATAAAGATTTTTAATGTTTTTAATCTTTGACTCCTGTAGTTAAAGTATAACAGGCAAATGATCATCTTTGTTTCAGGCACAATAACCTTGTTGTGAGACCAAATGGATTGTCCACTCTGGTGAAGAGTGGTGTTCCAGAGGCACTGAGGGCAGAGATCTGGCAGCTGCTGGCAGGATGCCATGACAACCAGGCAATGCTGGATAAATACAGATTACTCATCACAATGGTGAGGGATTTATTATTAGTTCTTCCCTTATTTTGTTGGCTTTCCTTTCCTTTGGTTAGGATGAATTCTGCTGGGCAGTGGAAGGGCAGCAGAAGAGTGAAACAGTTGGATTTGTTTGCAGCAGCTGAAGTTGTGATGATGTGATTTTACCTCCTGCCAGGGGTACCTGCTGCATGGCATTAGCAATAGAAATTGCTGACCTATATCCATAGTAGTGCTTAACATTTAGCTTTCTATTCTCTTGCTGTGGTGATAATAAGAACATCAACTTGTTCAGGTGTTTGCTTGTGGATCTTTTATAAACTCACACCCATTGCTTTGTTTTTTCAAAAGTTTGTTTTATGGATGCCTTAATCCCAAACAAACCCAAACAAAATGTCACAAAATTGAGTATTTCTTCTTTCTGTTGTTTATTTTAAAAAAGAATGTTAAAAACATTTTGACCTAGCAAGAAACCAGTCTCCTTGCTGTATGGATGAGCTGAGAGGGGAATCCTTTTGGCAATCAGTTCCCATTCTGTGTTCTCATGTCATCAGTGCAGTCAGTGAACATTCTAAGAAGTCTGCAGAGCTGTTTGATCTTCTTAGATCTGTGATGGCAAGAGGCAGGAGCTCTGTGCTGTGCAGCACGAGCTCTGCAGTGCCAGAGGTGACCTCAGCATTCGGGGTTGTGGAGCTGTGCCACAGCAGGGCTGTCACAGCTCTGAGAGGAGCAGCAGCCTCAAACTCACTTTTAATGGCACAAGTGGATGGAGATCGCTTTGTGTGCTGCTCAGAGCACAGGCTGGGTTTGTTGTCTGGGTTAGGAATTGTCTGGCCACAGGAATTCTGGGGTTGTTACTCTTAAGTTTCCTTTCGTTATGTTCTCATATTGTTTTGCTGCTTAATGTGTCCTCTTAATTTGACATAATTAATTATGTTTGTGAAGTTTAGAAGCATGCCCAGAGTGAGAGCAGTCCTGGTGGTTTCTTTTTTCTTTACCAAGAAGTAAGAATGCACTGATAGTGTAAACTTTTCATTTTGATGTTGTAGCTGTGTTATATTTTCCTTAGAAACCATTCACAGGACATCTGTCAGCTGTATGTTGCATCAAAGCCACCTCCATTATTTGCTCCTGCTTTCCAAAAGTGGGAAAGATGTTTGTTTCTTGGTGGAGGAGTGTCTTGGTTTGAAAGACAGGTGTCAGGCAAGAAAGGCAGGAGCCTCCCCTGAAATGGAAAATGCAACCCCCTCCCCTCCGAATTATTATAAATCTGAAAATAAGGGGCTTTCAGGCAAAGATATAAGGGATAGGAATAACAGTTCTTTACTAATAAATATATATGTATAACAACACAAACAAACAGCAATAGCTGTGGCAGTCACAGCAAACAGCAGCCCGAACCCAGCGCCGGCCTCGGGCACTTTCCCCTGGGTGCAGTTCCTCCTCCCGCTGAGCAGGGCGGGTGCGATGGTTCCCCCGCGGCTGCAGGGGGCGCTCCGCAGCGAGCTCGGGAGCACCGGGAATGGCAGCGCGGGGTCCCGGGAAGGGATGTATGAGAAAAACCTCACAAAACTCTTGGGCGTCCGGCCGGATCCTCAGGAACAGCAGGCTGGAACAGCAGGGGCGAGCGCAGATCTCGGGTGGCAGTGAGAGGTATCAAACTGCGGAGCTGTGGCAGGGAAACCCGGCAGGTCTCTCAGTCGGCAGAGCGTAGGAGCTCCGTTTCCAGACGGGACAAGGAGGAGAGCAGGCTTAGGAACCCCGGGGGTTTGCCCGCAGAAAGCAAAACAGCCAAAGAAGCAGAAACCCGCAGTGGTGACCGAGACGTCCACACCGACGGGAGCCAGCTTCCCGACTAAACCTTAAGCACCCAGGCAGCCCCCCCCCGGGTGTCCCAACCCCCAGGTGACAAAAGGGTGGCCAGTCCCACCCCGCCTCTGTGGCCAGGTCTTTTGTTTCTTTTAAGTATCCAGCGGTTTGTCCCCTAGCAACTAGTATGGGTAAAATTCTTTAAGAGAAAAAACAGGCTAAAATCCTAAACCCCAACAAGGAGGGAGTGGAAAACTTGTAAAATGCAAGGTTTATTTTGATGCTGGGGCCTTGTGCCTTAAAAATACCGTGTTACACTTGGCCTTTCCACTACAGAAGTATTGCAGTGATGTGTATTTTGGAAGATGATATTTCATGCAGTATTTAATATGAAGTATTTCAGTGTTACTGATGAAAAATTTAAATCCTCTGTTGAACTGAAGCATTTATGCAAACAGAGGTTTTTTTCTAAAGTAAATAATTTTCCTTCTGAAATGACAAAACTTCTTGTAGTGTGTCTGACCTGCTGGTGATCACATCATTTGGCAGTAAAAGACTCAGGAAAGAAATGAACAGGAGAAAGCCTGTGGCATACCAAAGCTAGGCCCATCTTTGGGAAGAGTTAATATGGGATACTCCAGAAAAAAATGTCAGTTGATTTTTTAAAATGAATTATTATCTGGTATTTGTGTCTGTGAACAGAACTTTTCAATTTCGTTTTGGTATGTCAGTAATGTGAGTTAAGCAGAGAGAGTAGTAGAATATATATTTTAGTAGTATATACTACTGAAGTCTTGGTTGTATCAATAATAACCTGATAATAATAACTTAATGTTAAGCTTCAGAGTTATTTGGGTATTAATGACTGTTCACTTGCTTCTCCTGTATGGGGAAGCAGAACTGATTTCTTTTCCCTGCATTATTTGTATGTTACCATCCTAATATACCTACAACATGAACTTTATTTTCTGATTTTGTAATTATTTATTCTTCCCATCAAACCCATAATTTTCATCTTGATTCTTTCAGTTTATGTATATGCTTGCACAAATTCATTGTCCCCTGGTGTTTTGGCCTTTCTGCTTGCCATTTCTCTTCTGGGAGCTGGACGTGTTTGTGGGTGTGTTGGGCACTTCAGTGTATTCCATGACCAGACGTGTTCCTGAGTGTGCTTCTGGAAGCCCTTCCTGGTGGGGAGAGCTGGTGATGCTCTGCACTTGCAGTGCTGGGAATGCAGTGGGCTGAGATAGCAGAAGTAGGAGGTGGTGCAAACGTCTACAAACTTGAGCCATTGCCTGCTGACACCCCCCAAGCCCCCAGAACCTCTCTCCCTCCCAGACAGCTCCCCATTGCTGCCCAGTTCCTGGAGCAGTCCTGAGGTTCTGTCCCGTGCTGCCCGAGGTAACAGATCCTTCCTTGGAGCCTGCTCTCCCAGCAATCCAGCTGCTCCCTGCTCATGCAGCCTGACCTGCACTCCTGGGTTAAACTGGCCACTGCAGCCCCTCAGTGAGAAAGAGGGCACTGGAGACCACCAGAAAAACCTCTGCTGTGATACTGTCACAGCTTGAGATGAACCCGATACCTGGAATTCTTAGTACTGAAAACCTGATTTATCATTGCCTCTTACGGAGACAGAGCAAAATCTGGTAAAAACTGACTTTCCTTCAGTATTACTGGTTAACTTCTGGTGCAACTGTGCTCACTAGTGAGAGCTGTGTTGTTGGCAGGCCAGAACTGTGTGCCTTGTGATGCTCTGAATGACAGCAGACTCTCAGCATTTGAATTTAGTGCAGAGACCATGATACAGACACATTTGTTACTCTGTTCCAGTCTCGTGCAGCAGTGCTGTGTTAGATTGGCCAGCTCTAAGTCCTGTCACCTGAGAGATCTGGCTGTGCATCTATGCTGTGTATATCCATCTGCATGCAGAGCTGGAACCTGCTGCAGTGTTTCTCAGCTGCAGGAGTGCTTGGTTCAGTGTGTTCTGTGGGAGAGGGTAATTTGGGGCTTGTTTTACAGTCTCAATTCAGCACTGAAAGCAAAATAAAATGTCTCATTTAGAAAAATCAGTGCTGCACTTATTTTCTCCAGAAGGCCTCCATGTCCTCTAGTCTTGTGCACTGGAGATCAGCAGTCTATTAAGAATGATCTGGTGAGCTGTGTTCCCTTTCCCCTAGATCAGAGCATTCATTTCCCATCTTTGGGTGAGTTTGGAGTTCCAGGAGGGAAGGCAGGAAGAAACACTTCTGCTCTCACAAGTACTGACAAGCACTACCCTGCACTCTCTTAGGTCTCCTGCCGAGTTCCAGCTTGATGATTACCTTGAGTTGCTCAGGAATTTTGACTGGAGCACAATAGTAGGCCTTGCATCCAATTTTAGAGAGTAGGAGTTGTGATTTGGCAGCTGCTTCGTTTCTGACATATATGTAAATCTGTTCTGTGTGACAATCAAAAATGTGCCTTACTTCCCCTGCAGGCATGTGTGCCATGGGCTCTTCACAGAGCTGCACGTGGCACCTGACAGGAAGGGGAAAGTAAAGTACACATCAGAAGGGATAAATGTGTATTTTTATTTATGTAATTACTTTAAGGAAGAGAAGATCACAGTGAGAAAAATCTGCTTATGATAAGGAAGGGGTAATATTGGTGCTTTAAGAGCTTTCGAAAAAGCATGTCTGATCTGTTTGTTAAAAGAGTAATAAGTAGAAAAATGTGCACGAGCTGAGGTGAGTTCATTGACAGAGTGTTTTCTCTTGCCCCTGTGGCATTATTTCATGTTCACTGGTCCCTCTCCAGAGACTCAGATGAATTTTTCCATGATGAGAGCTCTGATAAACTGGTGGTTGCCCAGCCACAGTGTACCCTGTTTGGGATGGAGTGATGGTGATTGTCTCCTGCAAGAATCGTGCTCCCCTTGCCCCACTGGGCCTTGTCAGAGCAGGTGTCAGTGTGTAAATGACAGAAACCTGCCATCACTGGATGGCAGTGATGCAGCAGCTCAGCTTAAAACCCTTGCTGCATCTGCATGGGGACAGGTGTTTTATTTATTGCATCTTACACTGCTTGTTATTGGAATTTTGCTTCTCTGCTTTAGGTGGTTTCATTCTTGTGTGTGTCCTCACTGCTGAATTTCCCTGTCAGGGCTGCGTGTAGTTGTGCAAGTAAAATGAGAGCAGAAACAGAAGGCTGTCGCTCACGTTCTGTAGTTTGAAAACTTTTGGGTGGACTGTTTTAAGGTAGCATTTCTGATTGTAAAATGTATCATTTATTCATAAAATACTTCCAGTTTACAGTATGAATTCCCTTAAGAAATGAACTTTATGTTCATCTAACAGCATATATAGACTTACTTTAAATGCAGCTCCTGCTGTGGTTTAAGGAAGCAAAACTTGTTTTAAATTTATTAGTATTATTTTTTAAAGTAAGATCAGAAAAAGAAGCCTGTTCTCAGATAAAGTAGGTGTTGGCAGTGTTATATTACTCAAAACAATGGAAGTTTGCATAGGAATGAGAATGCCTGGTGTTGAACTGGATGGTGACGCTGAGTTGAAGGTCTTAAAGAAAGATTGAATGGCTGTCCTTCCAAATGCCTTGTAAGAGAACCAAAAATAGGATTATTTGTTTATTGTCATAATTTCCTTTGGCAGTATGAGCACGTGCCCAGAACAGTTAGAGATAATAACTAATTAAAGGGTCAAGCTTCAGAAGACTTGGCCAAAAACCAGCTTTTTCTGCTGACTGTTATTTTTTGGTGTTTTGTGTCTGGACCAATAACATTTCAAGTAACTCCACATAAGAGTGAAAATCCTGAGAATTCTTCCAAGCTCTGAGAGGCATTGATTTGGGGATTAAATATTGCCATATCATGAAAATAACGGATCTCAGTAATTAATTACTTGAAAATGGCACTAATCAGGGGTATCACTACTCCAGCACTGTAATTCTCATGCAATAGTGAGCAATTCTAGCAAAGTATTTTTCACTGCTGCAGAAGATGGAACAAGTGGATTGGATTTGGGGCTGGATGAAATTAATCAATTTAGTGCTAATATATGTAGTTTATGTGTTCAGTTTGGACCAGCATTATTATTTCTGGTTCCTACAAGACAAATGATCTTGTTTCAAAGCAAAAAGAAAAAAAACCCTAGAAGTTAAGGTTACAGGTTTCAGGAATTGTGTCTTGTCCAAAATTAAAAGTTAGGATAGATGAAAATAGCAAATCCCCTTGTTGAAGTTTCCAGATGTGCTTAAGCACAATCTTCCATGTGTTGAATTAACTCTAATTATTCATCTGTTTCTTGGTGCATCTGTCTTCGAACTGAGCTCCAAGGACTGAAGATCAACTTTCATGTAAACCTAATGCAGAAATGCATTTATTTCTTAATCTTTGAATTTACCCAAACTGTTCAAACAACAGAAAGGTGTTTGCTGCTTTGTTTCATACTTCCTATTTACTTGGCTTTTTAATTTTTATTGCTAGTTTGCATAGTTAGTAAAAGGAGAACTGAGGAGATCACAAGCGAGTCCCTGTTTCATTACAAAGAAGATTAAATCCAGTTGACTTTGAAACTGGTGCCTTGATGCCGTGTTTGTGTGGTTTTGTTCATTCAGTTTTTTTATTTGTTTTATTTGTGTGAAGCAAATACAATTTGTGTGAAACAGTTTAGCAGGGAATTGAGAGAATTCCTTGCACAGGAAGCCCATTTTAGTGCAAGTAGAAAATGAATCAAGCTTGTTATTTGCAGCAATACCAAAGGATGTTAAGTTAGCACTAAGAAGGGGAAGAGGAATATTTTTTTGTCCCAGTGGCACTGTGCAGGGTTCCACTGCTCAGTGTTCTGAGACTAATTAATCAGTAAGAGTGTCTAATTAAAAAGATGACTGTTCACCAGCTGCCACAGCAGGCTGGTTAATGGACTGAAACATTAGGGTATTTTTGTAGGAAATATTTGTGTTCAGAATGCTGCATCTGTTTGTCCTGATTGAAAATGGGGGAGTTTAGGCCTCCGTAGCAAGGAATAGATTTTTTTTTTTTGCATCTTTATTTTGTCTCTTTACTAATTAGGCATTGTCTCCCTTGACTTTTAAAGGACATAGATTTCAAGGATGGCACAGCAGTGTGCTAAGCCATTATGAAAGATCCTCTTACATAAGAATCAATGATCATTATAATAAAAAGGTGATTTTTTTTCTTTCAGTTGACTAAAAAGAGAAAGAGCTAATACGTGTTATTTTGCTTTTTGAATGAGGTACTTGGGTATTAGGCAAAATAATTCTGGAGGAAGTGATCACTTTTTCTGAGTTTCCTGTTTCTTTTACATTCAGCATGTATAGGCAGTTCCTTAGGTTTTACTATTCCCCACCTTTTCTTAAAGGGTACGGATGGGATGACTGTTACTTAACTCTTCTCTGAAACTGAGATCATTCCTTTCATGGCAAGTAGGTTCTTGATATTTTTGTAATGTGATGTGGTTTGTAGAGACAAACCAGCTCATGCTGGTTGGAGTGATGGGAAGCTTCATTTTTGGTGTAAGCTGATGTGTTGGTGCTGACAGTTACAGTCACCTACTTTGAATTATTTTAGTGGTGCTGCAATACTGTGGGACAATAAAGTATGCGTGAACTGAAAATACTTCCCAAAAATCAGTGAAAAATTATTGTCTCTGAAGAGTAGAAGTTGATACAATTTTAATTCTTTAAGCAGCTTCATTTAAATTCAGACTTCAGATAAAAGGTTTAGTTTATGATAAATGTACCAGGGTACCTAGTTCCACAGCAAATGTTAATATTACTCGTACAAACTCAGGAATAAAATGTCCCTAAGGTGAATTTAATTTGCCAAGTTTTGATTCATTTAGCACTCATCTGAAGAAAGTCTTTCAATTTTGTGTGCACAAAAGGGAAAATCTTATGCTCACTCTTTATCTTCAAAGGAATTCATCAGTTTCATGACAGGTCCCTTTGGGAAATAAAGGAGGAGCATCAATTAGTAATTTTTATTTTTGTGTTATCTAAATTTTAATGTTTATGTATGATACTTGAGGTGGAAAATATCGCCAGTAGTATTTTATTTTCAGGACCTGCATAAAATTATAAAATCTTCTGCTGCATTAAGAATTTTTCTGCAGTTTCTTTTCCATACATAACCACATATAAGAACACTAAAATGACACTCACAATACAATTCCTGGCTCTTGAGGTGATGTATGACCTCTCCAGCCTAACAGTCACATAAATTGACACATTTATTCTGAAGGGGGGAGTATAAATGAGATTTGCATGTGCCCTCTTGGAGTCTGTGTTCTGTTTTGTCTGTGTGGATTTACGATCCATTATCTGCAAACCAGGAGAGCAGAGTTGCCCATCGTTTCCAGCAGTGATAAAACCAAGGGTGTATCAGTATAAAGGCCTGAATAGGTTTAGATGATGGTTACTGCAAGAGTTGATATTGCAACAGTGTCATAAGCTCCGGATATATGAATATTGATGCAGATAACAAGTGGTTTTTAAGTAGGATGCAGTTGGGATGTGTCGCTGCCTCGCTGTTCCCTCAGAGTGTGGTAAGAGCTGCTAGTTCTTGGCACCTCAGAGCTGGTTTGAAAAATCCCTGATATTCTTTCCTAGATAAAACATGAATAGGTACCCCAGTTGAATCTGAACGTTGGTTTGTTAGTAGGTGTTTGGTTTTCCTGTAGCAGTGACGATGCTGATGCTGAAAGAGCCACTGTAGTAAAGAGACATTTTAAACCATGGCATTCTATACCCCTGAGTGAAACTGGATGGTTTTAGAAGTTCTCTGCAGGGTGTGTTGTCTTCATGGAATTCTGTGTGTATGATCTTCCCTGTTAGCACAGGGCACTGCTTACCTGAGGAAATGGTTGTGTCTGTGTCCCCTGCAAGAGCTGTGATTGCTGAGGGATAATTGTGTTTGAAGCAATCAGCTTGCTCTTGGTATTCCTCTTTCCTCTCCAGTTCACTTCTTCCCAACCGGCCTCTGCTTTCAAATAAATAAAGGTTGCATAACTGGCATTCAGGAGGCTGCAGCACTCCAGAGCTGGAGCTTTAGAAATCTTAAATACCTTTATTGAAGAGAGCAAACCACCTTTTCCTGACTGTTAGTTGCTGGTTTCAGTATGTTAACGTTTGATGCTGTAAAAATGAAAGAGCGCTCTAAATGCTTAGAGATGAGCACTAAGAATCCAAACATTGGTGTTTAAAGTCTCCTAAAATGCCTTTGTTAACACCAGTATTGGTGGTCAACACTTTATTAAAGCATGCATTAGCATAGCTGTGGACAGCAGTTCAGAAGAATTGAAATAAGAGCAAACCCAGCAAGGCCTGAGCTGCATGTGTACAATGTTAAAGCGTACAGAAGTGATGAATACCTCACTCAAATCCAAACTGGAATATGATATAGGAGTGAATTCTGAACCTTTTGCTACCTTACTTTATGTACAACTTCTTCATGGTAAAACCCCAAATGACAAAATGTTATTTGTGTGTTCTATAGGATGTTCTTCTAAGGGCCTGAGCGAGCATTAAGGTAGATTTTATGGTAATCACTTCAAAAGGGATGAGAAACCTACAGATCTTCTTTACAGTCTGTATCCAATAAGGAATTTTTTCCCTTTGCAGTGATGAGTATGGTCGTACAAATTAAGAGTCATGTCCCCTATCAGCAAGGAAATTTGCAGCTGCTGAGGCAAACTAACCAGAAGGAGATTGATTGCAGTCTGCTACTGCATATACTCTTTCTAACAATCTTTTAAGTAGGTTTTTGTGGACACACACAAATATTTTGGCAGTTAGGATTTTTTTTTTCTTGTTGGGAGTTTTCATCAGTTGTTTTTTAAACTGACAACCGAATACTGATGATATGGAGCTTCACATATTTTAATCATATCCTGCATATGACAAAGCTGTCTTCATATGGCTGGTTTTCTTCAAAGCAATCCAGTTTCAAAATACAGCCTTTTTTTTGGACTCAGTAGTACAAGATAGAGCCTGGATTAGAACAAAATCCTCGTAAATGGGGATTGCAGTTTCAGACAGCGTGCTTGCCAAAAGAGGTTTCTTCTGCTGCATGTTCCATCTCTTTTTTATCCCTTTACCTTGCATTTGCAGGGCTAGTCACAGTAATTGTGGAGTTTTATTTAGAAAATTTCCTTCTCCCCCCTTTCTCTCAGAGAGATCCACTGTTCAGGTGTGGTGTGAGGTGAGATGGGAGCAAGCCCTGGGGCTGGGCAGGATGGACACGTGAGGCAGCCTTAGGTGGGTTAATGTAACTTTGCAGTCTCATTATACTTTTGGTACCTGTATGGCAGAGGAATTGGAGGTTTTACAACCATACCCCCCTTCTTCCATGAGTTTGTAAGTGTAATTCCAGAAAGCTCTTTTGGTCTTTGTTGTCACTTGTCTAGAATTTCCTTTGCCTTTCTGTGAGGACTCTCCAATTCTTCTTTAATGGGAATTTGAAAATACATTAACACACATTAGGGATAAAATATACCCACAAATGCTAGAATGAATATTCTTTGGTGATGCTTTTATGTATGTGTGTATACATGTGTCCAACACAGAATGGCTGCCCCTGATACAACAAGAATCCTGGTGCTGAATGCCAGCAGGGATTTACACAGCTGGCAGTCAAGGAGTAGTATTTAGATGTCTGCTCATTTTCTTTGAACTCAAAACCGTATATTTCAGGCAGCCATGCACTTGATTACGTTTAGGCTATTACACAATGAGGAAATTAATTTCATAGAAAGCTCAGAGCAGCAGTAGCTGGTCGTCTTTTCAGGACTGTCTGCAGTGTCTGGTTGAGTCAGCAACAAGCCTTGAAAACATGCAGCCAGGCTCCTTTAGCCCAGGCACAGACAGTGAAACTTTACTTCTGAAACTGTCATTTAAAGCGGTGATATTCCCATGTCTCAGATTTACCCTGACTCATGAACATGGATGTACAGTGAGTGTTGTACATGGAGTTTCCTTTGCAGAAGCTGTTGACTGGTCACAGATCCATCAGGTGAGATATTTACCCACGTGATTTGCATTTCTAGAAATGCTAGCTTCATGTGTTGCTGAAGAGGGAATGAGTTACCTGTGTATCCAGCCTCAAGGATTAATACTGGGGCTGGGGAAGCAAAGCTGCAGAAATACACTTGAATTTTCAGTGTTAGCCTTGCTGCACAGCCCTGTCTATTGTTTGGATTGCCAGTGTACCTCTGAGTTCTGTGCTGCAATAAGGAATGAATCTGATTCTTTTCCATTCAGTGCAAGTGAAGAGCCTGGCTTTGAGCTGTGATTTTGGCCATGCTAGCTCTGCTCAGTAAAAACTCTTGAGGATTGCAGTGAGAGGCTTTTCACGTGGGCCAGAAAAGAGTTATGAGTACTGCTGGTAGCAACCTTAATTTTCAGTGCAGTGAAGCCAAAACACAAGGCACATGCTGTGTTAAAATACCAGCTCACAGTGGGATCCTAGCACATGCTACGCACATGGTTTAAGTGCAAATATTTCCAGTACAAGTTGCTGTTTCTAGTCATAATTTCCTGAAGTATCTGTTAAATGCTTTGCTTATTATTAATTAAGGCTTGTCTCCGTATGGGTTTTGGAATATTGCACGGTGCACACAGTTCTGTTAATTTTTAATAGAAGTAGCAGTTTTGACAGTCTGAGAAATAATGGATAGGAGAAGAGTTCTCTGAGATTGTCATGGAAGTGCTTGTATAATTAGGAGCCCTGTAATGATCATCAAGGACGTATCAGAAATTTAAATATATTATCATCTTGTAGTCATAGACATCTTTATAATTCCATACATACAAAGGGACAGAACTCTGATGCTTCAGACAAATAAATTTTGGTACTTCCTCACTTTTCAGTACTTAAAATCATTGAGTAACCTTTATCACGGAATCCTAGAATGGTGTGGGTTGAAAGGGACTTCAAATCTCATCTTCATTCCTCCCTCTGCAATGGGCAGAGACAGCTTCCACCAGCCCAGGTAGCTCCAAGCCCTGTCCAGCCTGGCCTTGAGCACTTCCAGGGATCCAGGGGCAGCCAGAGCTCCACTGGGCAGCCTGGGACAGTTTATGGATCTAGGTGGGGTCACCAGGACATCAGGTAAGTGCTACAAGGTGTTTGTTTCTTCCTACTGACTGGGAGAACTTGCAGTGTATAGTTTCCTACTCACCTGGAGATGCTCCCTTGTACTCCGTAGAGTTCTCTGGAGTTGTACTAATTGTGATCTGTAAAGCAGACCCCCCCCCAAAAAACCCAACCTCTACTTGTCTCTGAAGCTCCTTCTGCAAATTGACTCATAGATGTTACATTTTAAGCCAGCAGAATGTTTGATTATTCTACTTTTGACTGCCTTTAAAATTCTAGTTGCCATAACAACTTTATTTCTTTATTTTTAGCACATCGGTTGCCATAACAATAAAATATAGCTTTTTGAATGTAACCATTTTTCCCTTACTTTTTTTTGCTTTGTGTTATGAAGAACCTTCTTTGAGGGTGAAAGGAAATGTGGCAAAGCTCATCCCCTGTGAGTGCTTGGGTTAGAACACTAGCTGAAAAATAAGGCTTTTTTTAATCTAGCCTTGTTCCATTTCTGTGGCATTTTTTTTTGACTGCTGAGTGTTTTCGTAACTTAGACAGAAAAATGAATGTAAATCACTTGTGTAAAACATTTCCTTTGTAAAAAAATGCTGTTTGTTATTCTTACTTCTTTTAGGTAGAGTATTAGAAAACCTTAAGTGTTAAGAGGGTAATTTCTGATATCTTTATTTCAATATAGGGAGTGTCTATAAAGTCACTGAGGTAGAGGCAGTGTTTCATTCAGCCTGTTGATACTCCGTGTTTGGGGCAGTTTTATGTGATATATCTTTAAAATACATGAACTAAGAGATTGACTTTCAGCTTCAAGCCATAATCTTGAGCAGAGGGGAGAGGTTTATGTGTGAATTTAATACTGGTGAAAGAAGTTGGCCTTGAATTGAGTCTATAGACTTGACTTCTCCAGTCCCTGGTAGTGTCCTTTCCAAAAGGGTTTGTAGATCTCAATGTTGTCTTTATATTTAACTTATTCTTAGTGCTGATAAAATATATATTTAATTTCTTTTTTTTTTTTTTTCCTAAGAGATGGCAAATAATACCAGGTTTGGTATTTCTTCTAGAATAAACGATTTCTCAGCTCACATAACATTTTACATGTGCCAATTTCTGGCTATAAATATAAACGTCCTCATTATCTAATAAGACAAAATTTGCTAGTTACTGGAAGTTGAATGTATTTAGGTGTCATTAATCTTGAAAAATACTTATGAGATGTATGATGATTTTATACATTTTAATTAGCTATTTTTTAACTGGGGGCTGTGGGGGGAAAAATCAGTAATTCTTGCTTTCAGTGGCATTTTCCTAACACCTCTCATTTCCAGATTCCACTCTGTGAGTTACCCAGGAATGTACTTCCACTGTTATTTGCAAAATTTTCCCTGTAGATCATTCTCAGTAGGAAGCTTTTCCTTGTCCTTTCTCCTACATGGGTATTGATGCAAGTGTGTATAGATCCATGCTGGAGGAGAACAGAAGTGATACCTCTTCAGCACTTCCAGCTGGGAGGAAGATTTGGTCTAAATGAAGCTGAGCTTAAAATCCATAAAAAGAAAATGTGCCACCCTTCAGGTTATAAATAGTTAGCATGCCATATCATTTTCCTCTTTCCTATTTCTTCACGATGTGGTAGAATAGTAATCCCGAGTAACACTTAGTTTAAAAATAGTCTTAAAAATCCACTATTTGCTTTGATTATTTTTAGCTTTTTTGTTCTCAGGAAGTAGTGGAATTGGATTTCCTGGGATTTGGGGTTGGTACCACCTGCTCCCCAGCAGACCCTGCACTAAAACAAATCGTGGCTCTTTGGTTCTGCCAATCTTTTGATTTTGCCCGTACCAGCAGCTGGAGCTGTGACTTCATCTCCTAAATGCTCCTGGTTGTTCAGAGCTTTTCTGAGCCACCTCTCGTGTCCTTTAGGAAGAACTATTTTTAAAAGATCTATTAAAGGAAAAGTTTAGGGTGGGATGTGTCAATTGTATAATGAACTGAAACATGAATTGTTGGTGTGTCCAGGCACGTGTTTCCAGCCAGCCTGTCCTGCTTAGGCTGGATGTTGCAGGAGAATGTTCTGTGGCCATTTAACCCAGCCCACATCCATGGAGAGTGGATTTGAATCCGTTCTTGATGTGTGTCCCTGTGTTTGTCACAGAAGAGCTGGCAGCTCACAGTGCTAAGAGAGAATTAGGCTGAAGTGGAGCTGTTCTGTGGTACATCCAGACTTTAGATTCTGAAGGACAGACAGGTGTTTGTGGGTTCCATCCTCGTGTTCTTAGGAGTTGCTTTTGCATGGGCCTTACAAGTTGGCTGCCTAATTAAGGCTGCAATAAATTATTCATCAGTTGAACTCATTAAATCAAAACTGCTTGCCTTTTAAAAGGTCATGCTGTAGTTTAAGAGAACTGTTTGGCTTGCAGTGTGTGAAAATTCGAAACGGGCGATCACAATGTTTGGGATTTTTTTTTTAAGAGCTTTAAAATTTCTTATTCTAGCTCTGCTGAAGTGGAATTACTGCTAATGCTGACTGAGCTTATGCTCCTGCCAGGTGAGCTGGAATCCTTTTCAACATACACTTTCTTGGTGCCCACTTGAAATGGGCAGTTCAAGTGCTTTTAGAATACCAATATCTATGGAATGTAATTCCTGGCTTGACACAGACCAAAGTATTAGTAAAAGCACAACTATGTCAAAATATGCCTCTGAAAACTTCAAATAAATGCAGTACTAAAATCTCTTACGTGTTATTTTGAAATATGAAAAATGATTCCCCCAGGAAAGGAAAGGGCAATGCTATCTGCACTGTGCAGACTATTCTCTATATTTCAGCATTTCTTCATTTACAGTTCTCTTAATTGCTGTCTTTTGTCCCGTGATTTAATGTTTTAATCATCTCTTGAAAGATGGGAGCAGTGGGAGATAGTAAGTTGGTGTTGTTTTGCCAGTATCCTTTTCTTTGTCTTTTTTAAACTGCTGCTAGTGTAGGAGCAGGTGTTTTAGAGTTAGTGGCACCTGCATGAAATTGTCTGAGGGCACACGTTTAATTTTTTGCTTTTCATGCCATCCTAAGAAGTTTTTCTTGTGCTTTTTATCATACATGATCAGTCAGTAAACAGCATCCTTCTGTAGCTTATGTGCTGTTTAAAGCAAATGCTCTTTGGTTCCTGAAAAATGTTAATTATCACCATTCAGTTGGCTGCACAGCATTTCCCTGAAGTAAATTCCCTTCTTGATTGGTAGCTTATTGCACAGAGTTTTATTTCTGTTGATTCAGGACACAGGAGTTTGGTGGTATTTGTCACTCCGGATTGAGCCTCTAAAGTGGATTCAATTTGTCATAGGACCTTCAAGATCATCTTGAGGGAAGCTCCTCCTTAAGGAAAATGTTATTTTGTGTGAAACTCAGATAAGCATTTGCTTTGTATGCATCCCTGCCCATGGTAGGGAGAGTTGGAACAAAATGATCTTTTTAAGATCCCTTCCAACCCAAACCATTCTGTGATGCTATGAAATAAGAATCCATGAGATCACAGGCAGTAGTATTTAAAGGGAGATTGTAGCAATTTACTCCAAAAACTTGCTTAATATTTATTAAATACATGAATAATATTAGGAGTAATTTGAAAGTTTTGAACTTCAGAAGCAGTTGATGTAATTGTTGCTTTAGAGCATGGAAAGACTGCACAATGAACTTGCAAATGTGAATGCCCATCTCTCTCTACTGATCCGCATGAAAAAAAATATTTGCCCATTTCTTCTTGTTCTGCATCACAGCATCCTAATTACCTAACATTGATGTGATACTGGCTAATATTTGCATCATTAGAAACAGCAAAGGACTGAGCTGAGTCCAGCAGAGGATCAGGCTGGACCTGAGCCTGCTGGAGGAGTAGTAGTAAAAGGCAAAGGGATCATTAGCTCCCTTTGCATCTCCTGACCTTTTAGAAAGCTGCTGTCCCCTTCCAGTCTTTCCTGAACTGCCCGCACCCTTGACTCCAAATTACACCAGCCCCTTCCTTCTCCCCCGCCTTACAGAACCTGCTCTGCTGCTGCCACCAAACCCAGGTTTGCCCCGATGCAGAAAAGGCCTGTGCTGGCTTTTTTCCTGTACCCAGGAGGTAGGAGCTCCACAAGAGCATCTGCAGTTCAGGAGTGCAGCTGTGTACCTGGTGTCTCTCGAGCTTTGTTGCAGCACAGGGTATGTGGGCGACAGCACCGTGAAATGATTTATGGCATTCTTCAGGATCACAGGGTGGGAGGGAGAAGGGAAGGAACTGATCTCTGATAGCAAAAGTGATAAATGAGACTAGCAGGTGGAGAAATGGTTTAAAAGCTTCTACAATATACTGTTTCTTTCAGAACTGGCACTTCTGGGTTTTCACCTCTGGCCCAAGTGTGTTTAGTCTTGATGAGGGTGAAGACAAACCACAACAAGAAAACTTCTGAGCTGCTGGTGAGAGTCGCAGGGAGAGTGGTCAGACACTGGAAGGGGGGCTGTGAAAACTCCGTCCTTGGAGGTGACCCAGCACAACATGGCTTAAATGTGGTGCTGGATCTGACTTAGAATTTTCGCCCTGTTAGGAGCAGGACAGGGGTTCAGATGGTACCCATAGGATTTAAGGAGTTTGAGAAGCTTAAGCTCGTTTTGAGAAAAAAGGAAGGGTTTATTTGTATGTCTGTACTCCTTACATCTCATCACACGCCTGTGCTGGGGTCAGAATCCCTGTGTGTTCTGTGTGGGGTCAGAATCTCTGTGTGCTCTGTGTGGGGTCAGAATCCCTGTGTGCTCTGTGTGAGTGCCAGCTCTCCGTGGCAGCTTTTAAATAGACAGCTGCAGTGGGTGGATTTGGGGAAGAGGCTTTATATTCCAAATACCAAACAGAACAGAATTCTGCCTTAAATACAGCACTGATGTGACTTCATAGAACAACTTCAGACACTAATCTGATGTAGAAAACCCCATCTATGTACACACACACACAATTTTTAAGGCAACAAATTATTTTCCTTCCTCCTCTGCTACTTTAAGCTGCACTAAAACTGTAAGCTTTGTGGAAGAGAATTATTCTGGAGGCATTAAAAGCAAAACCAGGGTGTCTGTAAGATAACATGGACTAATAAATGCCAGAGATAGTTAAGACTGAAAATAAAGCAAACTGAAAGAAACACCTTTGTTCTTTAGGCTTAGGAAAAAGTATATAAAAGAAAAAGAAGATGTAAAAAAAAAAAGAGTTGGACAGAAAAAATAGAAGCTGATGAGCTTGTATGTCTATCAACACTGTCATTCAGGTCTGCATCTAAGTAAATAACTACTGTGTTCCTCATCCCACACTCTCAGCTGCACCTCCTTGCTCTCATCAGTGCCTTTAAAAAAGATTTTACGGAAATTATTGTTGTCCATTTAATCCAGCTGACCATCCAATAATGTCACAAGGAAAGACTTCAGCCTAGAAGTGAGCGGTGTGAATGAGATGCTGCTTCGTGCACTGCAGGGATTGCTTCCATCAGTCCTGTTGCCTTACAAAAAAGAGATTTAGGAAACAAATATTGCTATTCCTTTCCAAACAGAGTGACTAATAGATTGTTTTCTTGCTTGCAGCTTCTCAATCTCCTTCCATATGGACTTCTTTTGTCTGAGTTTCCTTGCAGGGTCACACATCACCGCTGCTTTCACAGCCTTGCTTTGTGTATACAAAGCTCATGCTCCTACCACATCCCCTCTGTTTTCAGCAGGATCAGATGGTGTGAGTCTTCTGTTTTGTATGGCAACTTGTGTTGTTTCTAGCTGATGTAATTTATAAAGAAGGTGTGGAATTGCTGCTTCTATTCAGCTTGAAGAGTTCTCAGTCCTCCAGCTGGATGTAACCAGCTATAGGAGCTTGTGCACCATGTAGGATCCTGCTTTGGTGATAGGAGGGCAATTCTTCCAGTAGAACTTTTCTCTTTCTCACTTCCTTTTCTTAAAACACAAATTTTAGAAAAAGTCCTGAAGCATGTTTTGTTTAAAACTGTGCCAGAGGCCCAAATGTGTCTCTAATCTCCAAATAAAAAAACTGTTCACATACAGCTTTTAAAGTGCCGTCTCGGAGACAACATTCTGCTATTGCTACATTTTGTAAAATTCCCTGTGATTGCACAGTTTCATCAGGACTGGCTGATTTCTGGTTAATATTCACTTGCCTCTGAATATACATAAAACAGCACAACTTAGTGCCTCTGGCGTGCTGCAGTTTATAGCAAGTGGCTGAGGTGATAAAGCTCCTGGCAGCTTGCAGCATGGCTGCATTTTTGGTAGTGAAGGAAGCCTGCTTGTATTCCCAAACAAGCCAAACTTCCCTGCTTTTGGACCACTTTGTCCCTTCAGCTATAATTTCTTTAGAGGACGTGTTTTACCTGCATCTAGAACCAGCCAGCAGAGGCTGCCATTGATTTTCCTGTTACCTGCTCAGCAGAGCCTGGATTTCTTGCAGCAGACCTGAAACATACGGCTGCCGTGAGTGCTTGTTCTCTGAGCTGAGCACTCTGAGCACGCACAGCAGGCACCAGCTGGGGCTGACCTGAGATCAAGGTGACTCCGTGGTTACTGTGACATTTGGAAGCTTTAGTAGTTACCACTCCTTAAATCTGTATGGAGCAGGATGCACTGAGCACGTAGTTCTGTGGTCTGCTTTGTCAGGCTGTACCTTTGCTTATCTCATGCCCCTGCGTGCCTTTGGGGCTCCCTAATGTCCATTTTAAGGTGTTTTAGCCCTTTATATCCCTGGTGCCAACCACAATCTGTCCCAAGGAGAAGTGGGAGAAGTACTGGGCACTGCTGTGCCTGTGCACCCTGTTTGTTCTCCTCCTCCTCCCCCACAGGAGCAGTGGGAAGGGGAGGAATAAAAATTGCTCCCTATTGTTCTGTCCCTGGTATGGATAACTGGGGCTTAAAGCTGTGCTCAGGGACTAAATTTAGTCATTAAGTCTGTGGTTGCAGCCTTTTACCATTCTGAGGTATCGGAGATAGTTTAATTTTTTCTTAAGTCCTCTGATAGAAGACTTTGGCATGATCACATGCCCTCACTGCAAACCACTTTTACACTGCTGCAGTTTGTGCTGCTTCACGTTGCTACAGACTGTCATTCAGGCTTGGACATTCGCTCCAGGCAGTACTCGAAATACAAGATGTTAATTCAGGAGCAGCTTATTAAAAATTTGCCTTTGGTTTGCCTTGGAACTAGAAGGATTTAAATCACTGTAGTTTCTAATGACTTGGTTGGTTAAAGCCTCTGATACCATCCAAGACACGACTTCTGCTGATCAATAGCCCAAAATGCTGTTGTGTGGTTGGTATTTTGGTACCTGAATTTGCTGTTTCAGTGTCTAAGGATGCATGGAGTGTCTGTGTAAGGTAACTTTGATGGTTCTACTTCTGTGACTGGGTTTATTTTTAGGAAGCGCGAAGTAAACAAAAGTTCTGAGCACTTAATCAGGGAATAGCTGCATCTGTTTGCAGGAGTAGAGAGCTGAGCTAATTGGTTCAGTTTGGAAAATAATGTGTTACAAGTACTTGTATTTAAACCGATGTTGAAGCAATTTGGGTACTGTTAGGGTACTACTAATACTGGTACAGTGTCGAAACCGATGAGTTTGTAACACACGTGTTAAGTTTGGAAGTAATTAATTGGGGGACGCAATTAAAAAGGGGGCTGTAATTTTGTCTTTTAAGGAAGACTAGAAAACTTGTGTGGAACTATGGCAGATATTTATATATACAGATACACCAAGCTAAACCTTAGCAGGTGATGCTTAAAAGGTGCATGCACAATGAGTAACGTGGGGATAACGTGCGATTGTTCGAGTAAACAGTGTTAGGGGGTGATAATCATGAGATGATGCCTGGGTTATGCGTGCCCATCTCTAGGAGGGCTGTGCTGGCTTCCTCCTCCGGCTCCGGGAGCGCAGCGGGTCGTGCCGGGCTGCCCGGTTCGGTGGGGTCCGGTGCCCGCGCTGCGCTGCTCCCTCCGCCCGGTGCCGGTGTCGGTGCCGGTGCTGGTGTCGCTGCCGGTGCCGGTGCTGGTGTCGGTGTTGGTGCCGGTGTCGGTGCTGGTGTCGCTGCCGGTGCCGGTGCCGGTGCTGGCGCCGGCGTCGGTGCCGGTGTTGGTGCTGGTGTCCGTGCCGGTGCTGGTACCCGTGTCCGTGCCGGTGTCGCTGCTGGTGCCGGTGTCGGTACCGCTGTCGCTCCCGCTGCCGGTGCCGGTGTCGGTGCCGGTGTCGGTGCCGCTGCCGGTACCGCTGCCGGTGCCGGTCTCGGTACCGGTGCCGGTGTCGGTGCCGCTGCCGCCATTGGCGGGCCGGGAGCGGGGGAGCGGCCGGCAGCGCTCCGGGCTGCGGCGGGAGCAGGAGCAGGAGGAGCAGCAGGAGGAGGAGGAGGAGGAGGAGGAGGAGAAGGAGGAGCAGCGGCTCAGGTGCAGGCAATGATCGCACGGGGGAGCGGCGAAGCAGCGGCAGCCGCTGCCGCCGCACCGCGGTACAGGAGCCCCTGTCAAGTGTTGGACATAGCGGCTGGGGAGGATGCGTGTAGGTGAGAAAGCTTCTCTATTGCTTTAGCAGGGAATTGCAGAAAGGAGTGCTTTTGTACGTGCTCTGTTGCTTATAGACAAAGGGAGCGAATAGGCGGAAATATTCGGGGATGTTATAAAATCTGAAAGGACTTTCTGTACAGCGTGGCGATGCACGACAGGAAATTAACTCCAAAAAGAATGCTTTCTCTCAAAGTGCTGCGACAGAATTGAACGTTTGGCTTTTCTAGTGTCTGAAATTTCCTCCTGAAGACACGGCAAGGACTATGAGAAACATCAGAGAGATCCTGGTACTTTTAAAGAGACTTAAAGCAAATGCCAGCTGAATGACCTTGGAGATCATTTTATGTGGATTCATTTATTTTCACTGCTAGTCTTCTAGTCTCAGGACCTCTAGGATTAATGATGGTTTTAACGTTTTAGGGGCCTTTCAAAAACCAAGATTGTATACATATAATTACCTGCCTAATGATTCCTGAACTAATCAAGCATTTACTTAAAACTGAACACGGAAGATGCTTTCTTTTAATGTTTTCTCTCTCCATAGCTGTGAATAAAATGAGCAAGGTAATGTCCTGCAAATAGAAGAACAATTTTTTAAAGCAACTATCTATTATGCAGATCATCTAATAAATATAGAAACCTTAAACCCCTGAGAAGATGAAGCTGAGCAACAGAATAATGGAGTAGTAAACAATGGCAGCTTTTCTAGTCAAATCAGCATTTCATTAGCTTCCCAGCAGAATGCAGATGGAAGTTTCTGAGCTCGTTGTCTGGGGGTTTGTGAAATGATTCAGTTGTTGCTACAGAGGTGAGCAATATCATGGATATACCTATGAACTCCTGGGTACTGACCCACTCTAGTAGATATGGCAGAGTTTCTAAAGATGATTATTTTAAATTGCCATTGCTGAAATTAAATTCAAGAGGATTTGTTTTGTCTGTGGGGACACTGAATTATTATTCTGGCATTCATAATTGTAATGGACTATAACTGTTTAAAGGAACTGTAAATATTGACATAAGTCTCCAAAATCTATTCTTAAATTATTTTCATTTTTAAAGGAAAAGACACAATCTTCCTCATTGTATGTGAGATGTATGTTTTCTTTCTTGGGAGCCAGAGGACAAATCTGCCTCGTCCCCCACCTGTCTCCCCCTAAATAAAATTCATTATTCATACGCAAATAGTGGTGAGTCTATTGGAATTAACCTTGACAAAAATGTTTTCCTTACCTTTCCAATGAATAGCATGGATAAGATGGAGAACCATCTTCTGAACTGAACAAGAAAAGACAGCGTTAGAGGATGAACTTTTTCTTTTAGTCTCCAGTCAGTCTGTGATTTAAACTAAAACGTAAAGATTATCTCCAGTAACTGCTGGTCCAGGAAACCTGAGCTGTACTGAGCTTCCTCCTTCCCTTCCTCTCCCTCTTCCCAGTATATTCCGAAGTAAACGACTTTCTCAGGAAAATAAGTCAGAGACTTCCCTCCCCTCCTTCCCTGGGAAATGAATGTGTCTCTTTTGTCAGTTTTTATTTCTGTTTGTTTTAGAAGTGCCTTGTGTTTGCTAAAGATGGGTCAAGAGCACTGGAGGAGCTGATCAGTGGCCTTTCTCTTTCTGGCTTTTGTTTTTCTTTTCTTTCTTTCTCTCTTTCTTTCTTTGGTTCTTTCCTTAAAGCCAAGGTGTGCCAGAGGTGATGCACTGATGCTGAGGAGGCATCAACAGCTGTGGGACTCTAATCCTCTCACATGTAAGCCCTGGCAGTGTCTGCAAAGAGAGATCGTGAGGCGCTGAAGCAGAGTTTAGCTGCTGTTCAGCAGGTCACCTGCTCACTAAGGCTCAGATTGCACAGTTCCCTAAGCACAAAACATGAACCAGTCCCGATGGATTGAATGGAGGACTCTGAATATGAGCAGTAGTGTTATGAACATATCTGAGCACCTCTCCTGCCCTCTTGGATTTGGTCACTACAATGCAGTTGACGTCTGTATCCTTGAGACAGTCGTTATTGTCTTGCTAACATTTTTAATTATTGCGGGTAACTTAACTGTGATATTTGTTTTCCACTGTGCTCCACTCCTGCACCATTACACCACCAGCTATTTTATTCAGACCATGGCCTATGCTGATCTTTTTGTTGGAGTCAGCTGCTTGGTTCCTACTTTGTCACTGCTCCACTACTCAACAGGTGTCCATGAGTCCTTGACTTGTCAAGTTTTTGGATACATCATCTCTGTGCTCAAAAGCGTATCTATGGCATGTCTTGCTTGCATCAGTGTGGATCGCTATCTCGCTATAACAAAGCCTCTCTCCTATAATCAACTGGTCACACCTTGTCGCTTGAGAATCTGCATCAGTCTCATCTGGATTTACTCTTGTCTGATCTTCTTGCCTTCCTTTTTCGGTTGGGGAAAACCTGGTTACCATGGAGATATTTTTGAATGGTGTGCTACCTCCTGGCTAACTAACGCCTACTTCACTGGCTTTATCGTGTGCTTACTGTACGCTCCTGCTGCCTTTGTCATTTGTTTCACCTATTTCCACATCTTTAAAATCTGCCGGCAGCACACCAAAGAGATAAGCGATCGGAGAGCTCGGTTTCCCAACCACGAGGGGGACGCTGCTGGGGACACCGGGCACGGCCCCGACCGCCGCTATGCCATGGTTCTGTTCCGGATAACCAGCGTGTTCTACGTGCTGTGGCTCCCTTATATCACGTACTTCCTGCTGGAGAGCTCGAGGGTGCTGGAAAACCCAGCGCTCTCCTTCCTAACAACGTGGCTTGCTATAAGCAATAGTTTCTGCAACTGTGTGATTTATAGCCTCTCCAACAGCGTGTTCAGGCTGGGACTGCGGAGACTGTCAGAGACAATCTGTTCATCTTGTGTGTGTTCAAAAGACAGGGATGTACGGGACCCTAAGCCAAGGAAACGGGCTAATTCCTGCTCCATTTAAAGAAAACGGGCACATGTAATCAAATGCAGAGTTTTGATAGTTATTTGTGGTATCTGGAAACTTGCCAGAGAGAAATGTTTACTTGAACAGCTTGCCGCGGTGTTAGAGTGAGTTTAAAAGGGATCCTGGAAAAGGCAAAGGCAGCTGTAAGGAGGGTCACTGAACTCTTGTGGAATTGTCGGGAGAAAATTCAACAGAGGTGATGAAGAAAGTCAGAAATAAAAATCTTCCAAAGGGCATGAAGTAACTACCACATCAGAGGAGGTTCCTCATAAAACAAATTAGTTAGTTGCTACCTTACATTTTCCCCGTTGTAGACAAGTTGTCTTTGTGTCAGAATACACTGTAGCCTTCAGAATTGTAATAGATTTAAGAGGAAGCAATCAACACCACAGTATGCAGCTACCCATAAATTATATACTTGAGGACTGTAGTAGGTACTGCAGGTAATAATCGGCTCTATCTCTGCTCACATGTTGTACAATTTTCAGTTGGACAAGAAATCTGCAGTGCATAAACCCTGCCCTGGGCATGACGCTTTGGGATAAACTGGCTCGTTTTGGTACAGCTTACACAGAAGCTCTCCCTCTCATTTCCCCTTTTTTTCCACGCTGTGCACCCTTGTATTCCATTGCGTGCAGGTGGATGAGTGTGAGGTGAGGTAAAGTGAGTTCCCAACCATTCTTTCTGCAGGAAGCAGTAGCCCTCCCTGGCTGGCTGCAGCTGCCCCTGTGCAATGATTTCTTCAGTCGTTCCCTCTCTTGACCCAGTTACATCAGCACAAGGTATCGCTGTAGTGTCCTTTAGGGTGTACTAAAGCTTTTCCTTACTGGTTCCACAGATGCTCCTAACGCAGGCAGGATAATGGCACCCAGCAGTGTGCAGCACTGCCTAGGAAATGAAAACTAACTGACCCTTTTCTTTGGGAAATGTCAAGAGCTTACTGTTGTAGCTGTCAGTCTGTCGTGTGAGCCTCACTTGCACATAGCGTATTTTTTTTAAGAGAAAGCGTAAATTGTGGTCTCTGCCTCATGTTTTCATAGCACATGGGATAGGTCGATGCTACAGGATTAAAAATTCACACTTGCTTTAAGAGAAATACTTCTGTGCAGCTCTTTGTTAGACACTCTGTGTTCTCAGAGGAGGTGAACAAGACAGTCTAGTGTTAAATACGGGCCAAGAGCTTCGGTGTGTCCTTTTGTACTGAACTGACTTTCAGGTCCACTGATGAAATCCTTTTGGTTTTGCAAGGGCACCCATTAGGTTTGTGTAATAAATTGCCAGGGGTTCAGATGCATGCCAGTCAATACAGTACTTAAATTATAACTTTGAACCAAATGTAATTTTCTTAGATGGTTATTGGCTTTTAAAAAAGGCCCCATTGGTGATTATTGGTGCCTTTTAACACTGCACTACTATTCCTTCTTTCACCAAAATGCGTATGTAAAGATTGTGCCTATTACTTTTTGTAATGAAAGCTGACCACGTGTGCACACTTGTGGTTTGACTCTAGAGCTCCCTTAATGCTGTACTCTTTGTTCTGTTGAGGTGGTTCTGAACCCCTGTACATTTTTTTAAACCTGTAAGAAAGTTGAAACAATGGAATAAAGTAGTATTATATCAATCAAACTCAGCCTTGGCGTTAGTTCCCTGATGTTACACTGTTCTCTGTGAAAGTCTTTTTGGGTTAGGACTCGAGTGAACAATTTCAAATCCAAATTTCAAAGCTGCTTACTTGCTGTCTAAAATGTTCGTATTCTGGTTTCTGGCACTGCTCGTCTTCAAAGTAGATTCAGATATGACTTGAAACATTGCTGGAGCTGAGCTGTGGCTGACAGCCAGCTCTCATAGATATTAGGGAAAAATGGATGGTGTCCTTTGCACGGATCTCGTAGTGCTCCATGTCTCCGGGAATGTATTTGCTGCCTTCTTTTGACAAGTTGATGTTTATTTCGGGAGGCTCTTTCGGCTCGCTGCTGCTCTGTATGGTTGTGTAACCCCAGCTCTTCCTACAAACATGACTTGGATTCATTTAGTTTTGTCAGTGTTTTGTCATTTTTTCCTGCTTAGTAGGCCCTCGGCGGGCAAGACTTAGACAAGGAGCAACGAAATCTCTTACTTCTCACAATTCACAGGGCTGGTTTCCTACCAATCAAGCCATTTTATATCTGTGCTCCAGAGCTGGCTGCTTAGATCTTCTGATTTTCATTGGCATTTCTGGTGACAAGTTTCTATGGGACCTTCTGAAATTCAAGAAAAGTTCTAGCAAGTGCTCGAAGTCGAGCTAACATTTATTGAGCCCAGCCTGCAGGCAGCAGATGTGTTGTGGGTGTGGTACTGCAGCTCCAGATGTGCAGGAGCACCCGAGCAAACTCACTTGGGTTGGTTGTGCCTTAGCTGAAGCCTTTTGTGTGACCTCAGCAAGTGCAGTTGTGTACAGCAACTTCATGCTTTATTGCCTGAAAATGCTAGGTCAGAGGTAGGGCTTGGCCTCAGGGGCTGCACCACAGAACTTGCTCACCCTGGAGGGCACAGGTAGCAATATGTTCCTCTCTGCCATCGTGTTCAGTGTGTGGATTTGTTGGGTGCAGCTAGGGATTTCCTTTTTCCTTGGGCTGTTCTTGGAGGGAGAGAATATAGGAGAAGGCCAAAACCGTGGAACTGACTTGTGGGTTCCAAGGTGCTTCACCCCATTTTTAAAATTTTTTGGTTTGTTGGAACATTGGCTTCATGTTGTTGGTGCAAGGACACTGATTTGCTTACCTGGACCCTGAATTTCAGCTGCTGTAAATTCACATTTCAACCTATTCTCTATAAATCTCCTGGAATCTGTCAGATTAAACATCCTCAGCAGATTTAAGTATTGCTTTTCTTCTTTCTGTTTCCTGGGTGACCACATTTGACCTGGTCAGTCACATGAATCTTTAAATTTAGTGTGTGTGTTTCATTTTATGGAAGTGTTTTCTAAACTCACGATTTAAAATTTTTATTTGAGGGACATTTTGTTACTGTTTACTAATGCTGTCTGAGGATTCCAGCTGGTGCTAAATTCTGTTCCAGAATTAGAAGGCTGGGCATTTTAATGGATTGAAAGAGTCACAGAAATTCCAGTCACCCAATCTGTCACTTTTGATTTTCATTCTGTCATTATATAAAGTCGTATGTTCTTGTATGAAAACCTGATTAAACAATGATGCTTTTAAAGCTGGCTCCCACTTTCATGGGCCTGAAGATCTTTATGATTTACAAAACACCTGGTAAAGAGGAGACCAGACACTGACTGGAGATGTTGATGTGAAAAAGTCATTGTTGGTAATACAGGTAATAAAAAGGAAACAGCTGTAAAATACGAAATTAAAAAATTAAGCTACATGCCTGATAGATAAGCAAAACACATATATATCTGAAAAACTCCTTTATGCAGGTAGATTGTGTTGTGCTGTTAAGGTTTCTCTGGGATACTTGTGCCTGCAGCACACCAGGGGCAACGCCAAGGTCTATTGCCTTCCCATTTTTGGAACCTCATGTCTGCAGCCCAAGGGAAAGTCCAAACAATTGTGTAATGGCAGCAAAAGAACTACCAGAAAAGTGGTTTTTTCTTCACCAAATTCTATGTGCTTCCTTATTTTCTGGCTAAGTACATTTCTTCCTGAAATGCTGTTCTCTAAAGGGAAAGGGAGCTGTAGTGATGTAAAACACATTGCTGTCTTTGAAGGTTTACTTACTGTCTTACAGTAAGGTATTCTTTCCCTGTTTCTGCTTAAGAATCCATTTTGAAATTGTACTTGGTAAAGCATGAGGCACTGTGCCAGTTTTATTTTTGTGCAGTCTTTGTGCTTCCTCTGGTGAAAAGTTGGGAGAAGTTGCTTTGTTGAGCTGCCTTCACAGCTAGTTTGGGAAGACCTTTTAAAAATAGTGGTTTTATTGGTTTAATGATTAATTTTCGTTCAGTAGTGTTTGACAGTAGAATGTCCTTGAGTACACTTCGTTTTTACACTCAGCAAAAGTAGTAAAATGTCCTTTTATGGGTAAATTACCTTAGCAGTCGATACTAGAAATTGAGATTTAATGATGAGTTATTTCATTAGCTGTTTCATTTCAACGTGGAGCTGTTTTATCTTTCCACATTACAGATGTAGCTAAACACATAAACATACAGATGCTTTATTTTTTAAAGTTGGTGCTGGAATGCTGGGGATCTGTGTCCCTGAGGCCAGGTCACTGCTTCTCCCAGAGTGGGAATATCCCTTCAGCAGCTCTCCAGCTCGGCTGCAGCGTGCTGGGCACCCCGTGGTCCTGGAGCTGAGTTGGCCAGGGAGCAGTGCCAGAGGTTCAGCAGGGGCAGCAATGTCAGTGAAGGTGGCAGTGGCCTCCCCAGCCATCCACCAGGACCAGCTGATCTGCACATCTTTCAGTTTTATTGTCCCTGTCACCAAAAGGAGAAGCTTAAACCTTGGACTTCATCCCTGCCCCCTGTTCCCTCTGGCTCTTTTTTTTAATGGATAGAATGGTGCATCTTTCTACTGAAGAACTGGATTTGATTGGTTTTGTTGGGGTTTTTTCATTCAAAAATTTAATGTAGGTAATTCAAATGGCCAAACCAAACACTGCTTTGTTAACCAGATGCCAATTAATTTGTAGGCCTTTCCAGAAATGGCAGCATCACTGAGGCAGTGTTTTCCTGTCATTCACAGCGTTGCCTGGAACATTGCTTAAAGATAGCACTTCCCAAAGATTACATGGTTTTTGCTAAACCAAATCTGGAGTTCAAGTAAAACCTGATTTTTCTTACCCCTGTTTTACACAGACATATTTGTTTTCTAAGTATGTACTGAATTTATGCATAGATCTCAGCATTGTTAATTGTCTGTGCCATGATTGTTGATGGGATGAGAGCGATGTAGAAGGGTATTCAAGAGGAGCTTCCTACACATGGATTTTTCTCGTCATTCTGTAAAGAAATTCTTCCTTTCCCCATCTGATATTAGGACAATCCCCTGAGCTCCATGAGCTGGAAGTGCTGAAGGAGTGGGATGTGAATGAAGAAGAAGCTGTTAATGGCTCCATGCCCCAGCACAGCCCTGAGAAAATACTGAAAACCCCTCACTTGCACATCCATAATTTCTTGGGGCTCCTCCTTTGTGCAAGTACTATGAAAGGTAGGATGAATATAAGGACACCTTAGGGCTTTCTGCTGCATTGACCAGTGGCTAGGAAAAGTAATTTCAGGCAGTAAAATCTTTGGGACTTGGTCCCAGTCCTATGCCATCTGCTGCCAGACTTAACCCTCTGGAGCAGACTGTGACAGCAGTGCTGCAGGGTTTTCATTTTAACCACCGTGTGACTCCGTCTGGACAAAAAAAAAGTGGCTGGGAGCAAAAGGAAACTTTTCTAAGTGCAGTGATTACCAGGGAAAAGAGTTTCTTCTTTCCTATGCGATGTTCACCCCTGCCTCAAAGCTCACAATCTACAGTGTACAGCTGACAGTGTTAGAAAAAGAGACAAACACCAACGTTTTGAGAAGGGGAAGCTCAGAGATGTCAGTGTCATCATGTGAGGGCACTTGTGCATCTTGACAGCATTGCTCTTTGTTTCTTTGTTTTCTTTAAATGTCTTTTTTTTTTCCCTTCTGTATATTATTTAAATAAGCACAAATTCTTCTCACCATGGAAGAAGTCCATTTTATGAGATATTTAAATGAGGGGTAGGGTAGTGGTTTGGGCAGGTATAACAGAGGGTCCCAAGTTACTTGTGAAAACATGTACTACTTCAAATTTCATATACTTTAGGCAGGAACATCTTCAAATACCTGTCCCAGGTGAAGGTTTCCACCCCTTGTATCATCTCTCCAGTGTTGTTTATGCTTGTGCAGGTATTCCTGAAAAGTTCTTGTGGGACAACTAAATTTAGAATTGTAAATGGACAAATGATGTTTTCCATGATAGAGTGAATTTGTTCTGCCTTAGGAACGACACTGGCTGAACCTCCTCTTATCTCAGTTGTTTGGGGTTATTGGCAGCTCTGCACAAACCCATTTTTGGGTACTGGTGGGTAGGGCTGAAGCATGTGCCTGTCCTCTGCTTAAACTCTTACTCATGAAGTTAATCCTCTGCAGATGGGGTGAGAGACAGCTGAAGGCAATACTGCCTTAAACTGCCCCAGCAAGACTTTGCAGAGCTGTGTTTATTGTGGTTTATAATGGTAAGGAAATTCGTTATAATTTTAAAAAGAGAGGTCTATATGCTGTAAGTAATGAATTGTTATTAGGTCAAGAACAGAGTAGTCTGGTTTTATCTGTACCCTCAACAGGCCAAAAGGATTTTCATTTGAGAATTGTGTTATAATCAGGTAGATTTTCAGGCACTGCAATTTTTACAGGGAGTTCTAATGCAACCGTATGTATGTAAGGATTGTAAATAGTCATACAGTGAGAAGGTTTCAGTGGCAGCTTTTAATGCATTTCAAGGGCTTTGGGGAGCACTTGGTGGTAAGTTCTAAGTGTGTGCTGAAATTGCTGAAGCCAAGACAGCAGGCACAGGCTGTGAATGCAGGAGGTTTATCCCAAATGACTCTCCCTGTCATGCTGGATGTTTGATACTATCCAGGCAATTACCTCACGTTGGCTTCTGGAGATGCTGTACAGAAAAGAAAGAAATCTGCCACATGGAAGCAGAGAACTACATGCTGTCCTAATGAAATTATGTTCAAAATTTTCGATTTTCAACTCAGGACTCACATGTTTTCTGTCATCTCTTACTTTGGCAGCTCCTAATCAATTAATTATTTTCCTTTTCTGGCTGTGCTTTACTTGATCTCTGGCTTTTGGGTTTTTGAAGTTCAATTTAGAGTTTCCAGTCCAATTTTGCTGGTTTGTAGCTGTGTTCTTCACTTGACTCGTGTGAAAACTTTATGGAGTATTGGAAAGGTCATGTCCTTGACAGGAACTGCATCCAGTGTTAAATGTACTAAGGCTGCATTTCATTGTATCTGAGAGAAGTCTTGCTGTACCTTGTTTACCAGATTGCAGGTGTCTTGCAAGAGCCTCGGTGACAGATAACAAGTTCTCTAACATCCCCTGTCGGGCTGAAACATTTGCCTTTCATTTTGTTTGTAAATGTTGCTCACTAAAGAAACCATTTTGGTGGTGAAAGAGTATTTTAGATTTTGGATGGGGTTTATGGAGATAATTTATCTGTCCGTTTTATTTCCTCTGGCTCTGATGGTGGAACAGGAAGTTTATTGCTGAAGTGCTGCTGGAAATTCTGTCCACTTATCCCCCCTTTTTTTGGGAAAAGAATGTGATGGTTGGTCATTGATACAATTGGACTTCAGTGATCATCTTATTTTATGAAATTCATTGCATTAGTAATGCCTGTAACTTGAAAATAAAAATCATAACGAAGTGCTCTTGTAATGATGGTACTGATTTTGTTTAAAAATAAGTTATACCATGATGAAAATTCTTTACATTGGTCTAAAGACATTTGAAATGTGATGTGTGTGAGGAATACCTGCTGATAATTTGTTTTGGGAAAGATTTGGATTTCAAGGGGCAGATGAAATTCAAGAGATTAAATATAAATATTAATTCTGAAGAAAAGCTGGTCTTGCTTTTCATACAATAATAAAATGAATTGAATCTTTTTCCTGTTGGGGGATTTTGGGTTTCTGTAAGTCACGTTATAGAGATCGTAGTTTAATGAGCTGTGGCTTAGCAAAAAGTGTTGAGATATTAGTAATTATAAAAAGAATGAAGAAGAGTACTAGAAATCATCTCTACCATCACCACGATGTGCCTGCACCTTGAATCCCAAATGTAACTAGTCCATGGTAGCACAGCTGGAAGGAATTCTGAGGAGTGGGAAAGGAACTCCTTTTCTCTAGGGGAGAGTTCAAGTCTCTAGGATGTTCCAACTTAGAAAGGAGGATTAAGGTTTGAGAAATCTGTGGAGTTGGGATTGTCCTGGGGGAGAACTGGGTGAAAACCCACTGTGTGTATAGTGAATCATGGGATACACTGACCAGAGACTCTGTGGGTGGTAAAAGCTGACCTGGGTTAAAAATTCAGGAGAGTTAACACATTTAACAGTGTGTTAAATGCTGTCACCGTGCTTCTGGCCCGAGGGTCCCTGTGCTGCAGAGTACCCGAGGCTGGGACACTGTGGTGGTGCTGTGTGCCCGAGGATGTTTGTCCTGTTCTTATCCTCATCCTCAGGCATCTGGTCCTAGTTGCTGTCCCAGCCAGGGTTGGTGCCAGGGTGTTGGAGCCCTGAATTCTGAGAATTTCAGCCTTTCAGTGCTGAACAGCAGTGATCCTCAGAAGTGCACTCCATTTGACCTTAGACCTTGGGAATGGCTTCCCAGACTGTGTGACAGCCCTGAGGTTGTTGCTGTGTAATTAAAGTTATGTCACTGGCTGGAATGTGTAGAAGTTTAGGTTTATGGAATATTGTAGTGTATATGTAACAAGATGGAGGATTTGGGGTGTGGATTTGTACTTCTTCTTTCTTCTCTCTTCTTCACAAACTGAGGTGTTCAGTCATTGGGTCTAGAATTCTACAGTGCAGGACATGAAAAGTTAGGTATTGGACTGAAAGTAAAAACATAATACTTGGCAAAATATTACTGGGTAAATTAAGCCTTAAATAACCCTGGAAGAAGAAACTCACGACCATTTTCACCTTGTTAACTTAGAGAGCAGTCTCTGTGTAGCTGTGTTATAGATAAGGTAAACAAATGAGACCGAAGAAAAGCTCCACATTTCTTGCATTTTAATTCAAACTTAGAAGAGATAAAAGTTAAAAGGACTCACAAAAAAATGAGAAAATAAACAAGAGGCAAACTAATACCAGGGGAACTATGGGCAGAGCCACAGTGTCTGCTCTTACCTTCCTGCTCTCTTCCCTCCGTATGTCCTTACTGCTTCTCATTTACTCACTCTGGATGTTTCTTCTCATGTTTGGTCTGTCAGGAATAGAATGCCCAGTTTACTTCAGCTGCTTTTTCTGAATAAAATTGTGAGTGATCAGTGAACATCTGTGGCTATGTGCCTTTGTATGTGTGTGTAAGGTGGCAGGGAGGGAAGTGTCAGGATGCTCAACTGTCTCCATCTTTTCTTGCTAAGGAAACAAAATACCTTCTGGAAAAGCACCAACGAGCAGTTGTGAAGGGGACTGTATTGCTAGTTCTGAGATCAGGTATTTAGGGGTATACTTTTACTTGAAAAAAAAAAAAATTATAGTAGTTAAGAGCCAAAAGCTGTTTGATAGGCAGTCATAGCAGAAAGGGCTTTTTAACCCTGCCTAAATAGCAGGATTTTTTAGAAGCCCGGGGGATGCTGCAAAAGCAGGGTTGCTGACACTCCACGTGGGTACGTCGAGTACTCAGCCAGTCTGCAGCTGGTTCAGCAGAAGTCCAACAAGTCCTCCACTTCATCATGCCATTGCAAAACTTGTATCAAACCTGCAGGATCAAAGAAGGGGGACTGCCATGTTGTATTCAAGAGGGAATAAAAAAAATCCGTGATAAAATTTCTTTGCCCTGACAGCCTGTGTGGCTGACACACAGTTTGCAGCTCCCAACAACCAACTGGTGTTTTCTCAAGTGCTTCTGCACTCCCCAAGTTAATAATGAAGTAACAGCAAAGTCGAGGCAGGTGCCTTAATGAGCTGTGATGAGGACCCAGTCCAACAACACTGTTCTGCTCCTAATCAGCGGAGTGTTATCTGTTTTCTGAAATAATGTGTTATCTGTCGAGAAATAAAACCAGAACTCAAAACTAGATCTGGAAAGAACTGTCACTGCTGTATTTATAGAATTGGAAACAGCTCTGCCTGTCAGCAATCTCCAAAACTATATATCCTTGTTAGTTTTTTAGGGAGGAAGGCTGTTCCATCCTACTCCTTTCATTTTAAAATTGGATCAGTTAACATAGGTTTGACCCTAATAACATTTTCTCATTTGCTTATAAAACCAGTATTGGTAGTTATGGTCTGTGAATAAAATGGGACTTTTTTTCAAAGTGCATTCTTGATCCATCCTTTGCTAGATTTGAGTGCCTAAATCCTGAAGTGGGTTCTCTGTGCTCCAATTTGTTTTCCTGTGTTGCAGCTCCATGTACTCCTGCACCTTCAGGCTAGCTTGAATTGTCTTGCTCTTCTTCATGTTGTGGAAAAGATGGGAAAATATCAGGCAAAATTGCAGTTTGGGATGTCAGTGTTGAAGTTGTTTTGATGACTGAGTTTGTCTTTTTCATTTTCGTTTTCTTAGAGCAGAATTTCTCATGCTTGCAGAAACCAGCAAGACCATGAGTATTTTTGGTTTTTTCTTATAAAGCAATTATTATTTGAAAAGAAAAGTGCTTGTACAGAAAACTTGGAAATTTCAGGTGGATATTTGGGTTTTAATGTAGGGTTTTTTTCTGTTACCATACTGGAAATATTGTTGTCACTGACAATTTAAAATACTGAAAAAGAAAGGTGTGGGCACTGGCAGGCATTTCTAATATGTCTCCTAACAATGTTTGCAGTCTAGAAATCATCAAGACTTGGCAATCTTTTTATCCAAAAGCATTTCTGCAGCTTTTCAGCACGATTGTACGTTAGTATTGTTAGTTATGTACATTTTAGTCCAACCCTTCATTGCTGCTGCAGAAAATTCCCATTCCCTCAGGGGAACTCTGGAACTGTAAGGAAGTTTGACTCAGTTTTGCATATTCAGCCTGACAGTGATAAGGCAAGTCCTAAACTGATTTTTTGGGAGCTACACACACGACTCACAGGATCTCCTTCCCAGCAGCCCGGAGTGGAGCAGGGGCATTGCTGATGACACAAATGTGCCTCTGTGGCTGTGTGCTCAGCTGGAGACAGTATGTTCACATCTGCACCAAAAAATCCCACTTCTCATCTCTGTTTAAAAATACTGCTGAAAAATCCCAGACCGTTAAAGAGGGAAGGGAGAGAGCACTTAGCTCTCGTTTGCTACATTGCACTTCACATTTCTGGTCTATTTTTGGGATAAGCCAGTTGACAGGCAGGATTTGAAAACAGCATTATTTTTTCAGGCATGTAAAAACACTACTTCTAGGAATATTATGCTGTATTATTTCACATTAGTAAAAAAACCCTTTAAATGCAGAGTGTTGTGGTAAACCCAGGACAGCTCAAATAATATCCTTGAGTTACACTTTTAAAAACTTTGTATCTTTACTTTGGATCTCCGAAGAGTTTGGCTAAATTTTATTTTAGTTTGTTTGTCGAGCCTTCTCTTTCCCCCTAATTGCATTGCTTTGCTTTTGTTTAATTTAATGGGATATTGGCCATTTTTCCTTGAAGTGACCATATGAATATAAAAGGCATTAAACCATTCCATGACTAGGTGAAAGATGGAGATTTAGTCTTGATTCAGTCTTACTTTTGTTGCTGCCATCTGTTACTGTCCACTTTGTCTGATGGACTGTTTGAAAAATCAAAATTGGAGTGGGGATCTCAACTGCTATAGGCAGTGTGTGGGGGACTTTTTATGAAAAACCTTCGTTTCTATTTATATGAGACTATAATCTTAAAAAAGAAGAATGTTCTGTAACTGTTTTATGGTGTGTAGAACTTTTGTTAGGTATTTGCTTCCTTGAGTGCTGCTGCAAGAAGCCTTTTTTCATCCTGTGAGAACTTTGTGCATAACAGAAGGTTCTTGGCCATACTTCAGTTTATTGTTCTTCTGCCTTGATTGTCCACAACAAAACCTCCTGTCTTTAAGTCAAGTTCAGGCTGTGGCTTTTGCTGTTAGAACTGGATGGAATGATTTATCTTGATCCAGTCTCTTCACTACTGCTTCTTTGCAGCAGCATATCTGGCAGTGTTTGAGTTGACCTGCTTTCTTATTAATCAGTTTCTCTCAAAATTAGGGCAATATTAGCATACATTGTGTTATATTTAGATTTCATTCTTCTTGGAGTTTGATGAATTCACAGTTAGATTTAGAATGGGAATTCAGTATTTTGTGCCATGGAATTGTATTCTGGTAACTATTCCAATCTTTTAGGCCTGGTTCGGATGATTGGCAGCAAAATCATTGCCCTGAACCCTAATAAAAATACATATTCATAATATTTATAATGATTTTAGTTGTAACATTTAGCAAGTTGTAACTAACACTGAACATAGACCCAGTTATTTACTTCTCCTAACAGATGAGTCGTTTTGGTAAAGCAGCATGATTGAAAACTTGCTTTCAACACTCACAGAAAGGGCACTTTCCTTCTTTTTGGCTTTGGTTTGATGGCTTGTTTTTAGAACAAGAAGTATTGTTCAAATATGTAGTGAGAGGCAGTAAAAACGGGCAGTGTTCGATCCACACTCACTGCATTATTAGCTGGGAACTAATAATGCCTAATTACCTAGTTCAGGAGGTAAATCTGTGTGTGGGGAAAGGCACAAATCCATTCTGAGCTGGGGTGAAGGGGAATGTCCTTCCTCCTCACCCTGGAGCATGCAGAGATCCCATCTGGGAGCATGGAATGAGCTCCAGATTGGGACTGGAGCTCATCCAGTCGGTGTTACCGAAACCTGGAGGCAAACAGAGCAGAGCACACCCAGAGCCATCCTTTCACCAGCACTGACCCCTTCAATGACAACATGGTTCTTAATGAGAGATACTGCAAGGCATTCATTCCCTCCAGCCAGTGTGGGGAGCTGGGGAAAGCTGTAAGTTTGAAGGATAAGCAGAATATTTTGCCTAAAACCTTTACCTTATTTGTGAGGGTGTTTCTTTGTATTGTTATCAAATATTGGCTTCTGGAGCAATTGGTTTTTACACTTCTGATTAGTTAATTTATTTCTCTCAGTAGGGCAGAGCGTGAAAGAAAAGAGAAGCAACTTAGTTATAGTCACCTTTGCTGGGTTTGATTTCTATAATTTTCTTCTTTTTTTCCTATGAAAATAATTTATTTAGACCTGTGAAGGGGGAGATACTTAGAAAAGCTTGTTGCTTTTTTAATTCCTAGATTTTTATTAATTACTAAACTTTATTACTAAAAATTGCATAGGAAAAAAGAGATTGGGGTTTTTTTGGTGGCTTCAAACAGCCACTTTTTCTCCTGGTTGCACATCATTATTTTTATCTTGAAAAAAATACCTCATGATCCAGATTCGATCTGTTCTGTCGCCTTCTCAGTCTCTAGGCTTATGTTCTCTTTATACTGTTTAACCTTCAGCTAATACTTTTTCATATTTCAGGTACAAATTCTCTATCCTGTGATATATCTAAGATAAATCCACCTTCCCCCCTGGCTCCCCCAATTATTAAGATAGGACCAGTAGCCAATCCAGATGGATTCTAACCAAATTTGCACTTTTTGATGCTCCTTGTTTGCCTCTCAGAGGTTCCCTCCTCCTGGCATATCAGTAACCTCACTGCTCCTCTTCCAAACCTCAGTATTACAAGGTAGATACCCACAGGGAAAGATCTTTAAATTTAAAGGTCATTCTCAAATGGCTGTTAGAGTGGCAATAAATAATCGAGAACAGCTAGGACTTTTGGAGACAAAAATTGTATCTCATGGCCTTTAGAGCTTTGGATATTGTGATCTTTTCTGAAGTGTAGCAGAGATAGAACAGCACTTGGATACCTGAGGATTTAAAGTAAAATTCCCAACCACTCACTTGAAGCTGCTAAATAGACCTGGCCTGATTTTTCAGGATTGCTGAGCAACCCAAAATCCTCGTACAGGTAACTCAACAGCTGTGGATTTCTCACTACAACAAGTAAATAATCTTCACAGATAGTCTGTAGACTTACTGGGATCTGAAATTTGATTATTTTCTTTTAACTCATATGTTACATGAGGATCATTTTTTTAGCCAAGATGGGGATTACAGTTATTTAACCCAAATCTACTTTCTGATTGTTACGTTGTCCCCCTGGAACCGAAGGTTACACTGCTGACAGAAATACTGTTATGAGTTAAATTTAATGGGTTGTTTTCACTCTTCCTATTTTTCATTCATTTATATATATTTTTTAAATTTTGTTTATTTTGTCATTCTTCTCTGTGTCAGATTCTCCCTTTTCCATGTAGTCACAGCCAGGTTTTCAGGCTTTTCTAGCAAGCAGTGCTCCATGTTGTCCTGAGAGCATTGTGGGTGGAAGCAGAATGAGTGGAAGAGAGGAAGACCTGTTGTAAGAGGGGACTGAAACTAATGCAAGTCTGAATTCTTTTCAGAGGTGTGTTTAGGTGGTTCCTCCTGACAGCAAGGTGTCAAATAGCACATTTTCTACTACTGCTTTTTAGTTTAAATTGGAAACTGCAAGTCTCCACGGCATGAACAATTAATAGAAAGCAGTTGCAAACCAAGAAGGATTTTGATCAACAAAAACTATTTCCAAGACTCAAAGCTCTGCTCCAAAAGAGAGATTTTAGCTGGATAAAAAACATGGGTGAAAGGTTGGACAATGTGGGGGTAAATGGAATCAAAAGAAACAAAAGCTGGAGCCTGTGTTTGCACGGTGGTGGCACCCACTGCACCCTCAGGGAGAGCTTGGTCTTGCTGGGCTGTGTTTCCATTGAACTTAACTTTTTAAGCTGGCTGTGCTCCTAAACTCAGCAGTCCCAGTTTGTCCTGTGTCCAGGATGGCTGATAGGGTGGGTGACTTACACTGTTCTTTATCTGTTAGATACGAGATTGGTATAAGAAATAAAATAGCAGGTAACGAGTGGGTGGGAATAAATCACAATTCTGCTCTGTTGGAACAGACAGCAATTTTTTCTCCTATCTCTTTCCATCATCCAGTAGAGAATTTTTTTTTAACTTCTTGTTAATGTCAAGAAGCAGACAACATTCTTTCACTGTTTTTTTCCAGTTCCACCGTTTATGTAACAAAACAATTCTGTTAGAAATAAGAGTTTTCTTAGAAGCTGCTACTGTTACATTTGTATGTGCTATCTTGATTTGAGCAATAATAGCTGTAAAACAGGGTTAGAGAAGCATCAGCTGAAGCTGTTGTTCGGGAGCACCTTGTTTGCTCAGTCCCAGGGAACTCTTGGTGTGAGGCAGGACTGCACTGGGGTGATGAGCAGCATCCCTTGTCCAAGGAATGAACCCATGTCTTTAGTGGGCCAGGTGTGTAACTTTGTTGAGATGAATGGTGCATTTTTAAAAAATGAAGTTTTAGAACTCCCATTTCTTAGTATTGTCCCCACCAATCACACAATTCCAAGCTTTTATGGGACTGTGTGAAGAAGGGCCTTGCTAGAACTGGTACTGCTATTTTCCTAGCTTGTAGGGATCAGGGCAAGAGGACACAGCCTCAAGCTGAGCCAGGAGAGCTTCAGGTTGGGCATCAGAAGGAATTTCTTCACAGGAAGGGTGGTCAGGCATTGGAAGGGGCTGCCCAGGCTGGTGGTGGAGTCCCCATCCCTGGAACCATTCAAGGAACCACTGGACGTGGCACTCAGTGCTCTGAGCTGGGTGACAAAGTGGGGATGGTTCATAGCTTGGATTTCATGGTCTTGGAGGTCCTTTCCAACCTAATTGATTCTGTAATTCTGTGAAACTGGAAGCTTAGCAAAGGCTTTCTCAGGAAAGCTGTCAGTGCATTTCTCAGGATAACCAGACAGGCCGGTTTCCAGAGTTTGGAAATTTTCCTCCTTAGAGTGTGAAGAAAACTTCTCCTTCTGATGCGGCTGCATTTTCTACAGATCAACCCCAAAAATACCTTGCAACAAAAACCAGTAAGAAAAATCTTACACTGACATTAGTGGCAAGTTTGTCCCCACGAAAAAAATGTGAGGAATCAGAAGAGTGGTGTGAAAACTCCATCCTGGGGCATGAGCATGCTTCAGAATGGGCCTCTGTAAATGTTGTGTAAAGCAGGGAAGCATTCAGGAACTCCTTTTGTTGCAGCCAGTGTTCAGAACTCTGATGGATGCTGCAGCCCTTGGCAGAGGTGGCTGTGTGCTCTGTCTGAGCCGAGGGTGCTTCTGTCATTTACCATTCTAAAAGAAACACTGTACAGTGAGAAAGGAACTTCTTGATACCAACTCAGCCACACTTCCCAGGCTTCCAGTTACGACTTTATTTTGGTTATTCATGTTTATGGCATTTCTAGGTGGATAAGAGGACGGGAATAACATCCAAGCTATGTGGTGAGGGCAGTAGAATTCTAGTAAGAGTCTAGGTTGTTAGAGCAGGAAATACTGGTTCACCACTACATGCAGCTTTCTAAAGCCTGGGTGGAACAGCAGGGTAATTCTAATGCTGACAGGGATGTGACTGTGGAGGCTTAAATCAGTGGTTTATAGGGTTGCTGTAGCACTGCTTATGGGAAGGTTCTGTGAGCGATAAATTGTATTGGTGGTGTATTTATGGAGAACGTGGATGGGGATGAATTACTAACTGGAAATAAACGTAAGGGTTTGCAGCCCTGTTTGTAGTGTAAGTCCTGATGCCTTGTTCCAAACAGGGAGCTGAGAAAAGCCATTATTCCTGTGAATAGATCTGTCCTGATTGCTGTAGTGATGTTCCCCAGGTGCCTTGTGCTGCAGATGATGCTGATTATTGTTGATCATCATGTGCCTTTTACTGTCTTCTGTCTAGATGTAGAAGCAAAGGTCTCAGTCCTCCTGTCCTCCCCAAAAGAACAACTAAATACTTGAAGTTATCAAGGAAAGAGCAGAATTAATTTGTTTTAATAGTGATTAAAACACAGCTGACCCCAAAAGTAAAAAAAATGAAGGCACAAACCTATGGACAGGGACGTAATCGTGGTTCCCTTTGTGAAAGAAATTGTGCTGCACATTACTGTGTGAGAACTAACTTCAGTTTTGGAAAAATAAGAAAAGTGAACGACATAGAAGAAATTGATGCAGGAGCAACTTGCTCAGTTGCTCAGAATATCGAACAGAAGTGTGTACACAACAAGGCAGAAGAAAGTTTTGACCAAAATTTAAAACAAGACTGATTTTTGTCATGGATTTTAACCTCCCAAGCTACCTCTACTCAAGCCCTGGGGACCACCCCTACAGAAATAAAAAAAAAAAAATCCACTCTAAATGTGGTGTTCCAGCCTTTGAGAAATACATGGGTGGGTTTTGGTAAGTAACTAGCTGGGTGTTTACAGGTACAGCAAGTATTGCCTTTGCCATCAGCGCTGGGCAGGACAGATTTGTAGAGGCAAGGATTTAGTGAAAACACAAATTTTGAAGTAATTTGTTTTCTTTTTCTGACCTACT
>JAMPIT010000018.1:2500-104630 GCA_026261815.1 Monarcha castaneiventris obscurior | reverse complement strand
GAGTTTCTCTTATTTTTTGGGGGGGTTTCTCATGGTTTTTTTTCATTTCCTCCTCTGTTTTTTTGGGGGTTTCCCATCCTTTTTTTGGAATTTCTCGCATTTTTTGGGGGGGAGTTTCTCACCTTTTTTTGGGGTTTTTTTGGGGTTTTTGGGGTTTTTCACCTGTTTTTGGGGTTTCTCACCCTTTTTTTGGGAGGGTTCCATCTTTTTTTGGGGGTTCCCACCTGATTTTGGGGGATTCTCACCCGTTTTTGGGGTTCCTCCCTCGATTTTTTGGGGTTCCCCACCTGTTTTTTGGGGGAATTCTCACCCATTTTTTGCATTTTCCCACTCGATTTTTGGCGTTTCTCACCCGTTTTAGGGTTCCTCACTCGATTTTTTTGGGGTTTTCCCACCCATTTTTGACGTTTCTCCCTTATTTCGGGTTCCCCCCCTGTTTTAGGGTTTCTCACCTATTTTTAGGGTTCCCCACCTGTTTTTTGCGGGGTTCCCCGCCTTTTTTGGGGTTCCTCACTCGATTTTTGGCGTTTCCCACCCGTTTTTGGGGTTTCTCCCTTGATTTTTTTGGGGTTTCCCACCCATTTTTGACGTTTCTCTCCTATTTTAGGGTTCCTCACCTTTTTTAGGGTTTCCCACCTTTTTTTGGGGTTCCCCACCTGTTTTTTGGGGGAATTCTCACCCGTTTTTTGCATTTCCCACCCGTTTTTGGGGTTCCTCCCTGGATTTTTTGGGGTTTCCCACTCGATTTTTTGGGGTTTCCCACCCATTTTTGACGTTCCCCCCCCTATTTCGGGTCCCCCCCTGCTTTGGGGTCCCCTCCCGGAATTCGGGGGGGGGTCCCTGACCCCTTTTCCCCTCCCCCCCCCCGCAGGTGCAGACGGAGCTGGAGCGGGTGGAGACCCCCGAGCCCCTCCCCCTCATTTTGGGGGCGTCCCTGGGGGGGCTCCTGCTGCTGGGGGTCGTGGCCCTGGGGCTGCGCAAGGTCGGGGGGGGCCCCGGAATTGGGGAGGGGTCCCGGAATTGGGGAGGGGTCTCGGAATTGGGGAGGGGTCACAGAAATTGGGGAGGGGCCCAAAAATTATGGGGAGGTGCCGAAAATTATGGAGGGGGGGTCTCCAAAATTGGGAGGGGGGGGGCCCTAAAATTATGGGGAGGGGTCCCAAAAATTGAGGCGAGGAGCTTCAAAATTATGGGGAGGGGTCCCGAAAATGATGGGGGAGGTCCCCAAAATTGGGGGAGGGGGGTCCAAAAATGATGGGGAGGGTCCTAAAATTGGGGAGGGGTCCCAAAAATTATAAGGGAGGGGTCTCCAAAATGATCGGGGGAGGATCCCAAAAATTGGTCCCAAAATTATGGTTGGGGTCCCGAAATTGAGGGAGGGTTCTCAAAATTTTGAGGGTGGGGGGGTCCTTAAATTGGGGGAGGGTCCCCAAAATTTCGGGGGGGGGGTCCCAGACTGACGCCCCCCCCCCTCCCCTCCCCCCCCAGGTCGGGTTCTTCAAGCGGCGCTACAAGGAAATGCTGGAGGAGACCCCCGGGGACCCCCCCCAGGAGCCGCAGGGAGACCCCCGGCAGTGAGGGGGGGGTTGGGGATTTGGGGAATTTTTGGGGAATTTTTGGGGAAAATTGGGGAATTTTTGGGGATTTTTTGAGGGTTTTTCGGGGATTTTTGGGGATTTTTTAGAGATTTTTTGGGGAATTTTTTAGAGATTTTTTGGCGATTTTTTGGGGATTTTTCGGGAAATTTTTGGAAATTTTTCCGGGATTTTTGGGGATTTTTTGGAGATTTTTTTGAGATTTTTTTAGGATTTTTCGGGGATTTTCTGAGGATTTTTCGGGGATTTTTGTGGATTTTTGGGGGATTTTTTGGAGATTTATTTGAGATTTTCTGAGGATTTTTTGGGGATTTTTCGGGGATTTTTGGGGGGTTTATTTGAGATTTATTTGAGATTTTTTGAGGAATTTTTGGAGATTTTTTTGAGATTTTTTGAGGATTTTTTGAGGATTTTTCGGGGATTTTTTGGAGATTTTTTTGAGCTTTTTTGAGGATTTTTCGGGGGTTTTTGAGGATTTTTCAGGGATTTTTTGAGGGATTTTTGGGGATTTTTCGGGGATTTTTTTTAGGGGGAATTGGGGATTTTTTGAGGATTTTTTGAGGATTTTTGAGCGATTTTTGCGGATTCCTTTTTTGGGGAAATTGGGGATTTTCGGAGCGATTTTTTGGGGGGATTTTGCGGGAATTTTGGGGGAATTCGGGGAATTTTTGGAGATTTTTTGGGGTCCGGGGATAAATCAATAAAATCCCAAAGCAGCCGCGGTGTCCGTGTGGGTTTTTGGGGGAATTCGGGGGATTTTGGGGGAAATCGGGGGATTTGGGGAATTTTTCCGGATTTTTTGGGGAAATTGGGGAGTTTTTGGGGATTTTTTTTTTATTTTTTGCGGATTTTTGGGGGGGATTTTGGGGGATTTTTTTTGAGATTTATTTGAGATTTTTTGATGATTTTTTGGAGATTTTTTGGGGGATTTGGGGGCATTTTTTGGGGGGATTTTTTGGAGATTTTTTTGCGGGGATTTTGGGGAAATTTTGGGGAATTTCGGGGGGATTTTGGGGGGAATTTCGGGGATTTGGGGAATTCTGGGAATTCGGGGGGATTTTGGGGGGGGAGGGGCACAAAAAAAGCCCCCAAAAAATCCCAAATTCGGGGCAAAAAACAAAAAAACCCCAAAAACCCCAAAAATCCCAAAGAGAGCCCCAAAATCGCCCCGAATTCGCCCCAAATTCCGCCCGAGTTCACCCAAACCCGCGGATTTCACCCCAAAACCCGCCCCAGTCCATATAAGGAAGGGGGGCGTGGTCTCGGGTGGGCGTGGCCGGGTGGGGGCGGGGCTTGGGGCCCCTCCCTCCGTCACCCCAAAAAAACCCCAAAAAAAAAAAAAAGGGGAACCCCCGGAAGCTCCTGGAGCCTTTCCAGGGCCCTCTGGGGACCTTCCAGGACCTGCCGGGATCCCCAAAACCCCTTTGGGATCCCCCAGAACTTTCCAGGACCTTCCGGGACCTTCCAGGACCTTTTGGGATCCCCAGGGACTCCCCAGGACCCTTTAAGGACCCTTCCAGGACCCCAAAAACCTCCAGGGACCCTTCCAGGACCTTTTGGGATCCCCCAGAACCTTTTGGGACCTTTTGGGACCCCCCAAAAGCTTCAGGGACCCTTCCAGGACCCTTTAAGGACCTTCCAGGACCTGCCGGGATCCCCAAAAACCCCTTTGGGATCCCCAAGAACCTTCCAGGACCTTTCGGGACCCCAAAAACCTTCTGGGACCTTTCCAGGACCTTTTGGGATCCCCCAGAACCTTCCAGGACCTTCTAGGACCCCCAAGAACCTCCTAGGACCCTTCAAGGACCTCCTGGAACCCCCAAAAACCTTCTGGGATCCCCCAGAACCTTCCAGGGCTCTTTAGGGACCTTCCAGGACCTTTTGGGACCCCAAAAACCTTCTGGGACCCTTCCAGGACCTTTTGGGAACCCCAGAAATCCCCAGGGACTCCCCAGGACCCGTTAAGGAACTTCTGGGACCTTTTGGGACCCCAAAAACCTTCTGGGATCCCCCAAGAACCTTCCAGGACCCTTCCAGGACCCCAAAAACCTTCTGGGACCCTTCCAGGACCTTTTGGGATCCCCGAAAACTTTCTGGGATCCCCCAAAACCTTCCGGGACTCTCCCAGGACCTCCCAGGACCTTTGGGGCCCCCCAAAAACCTTCTGGGACCCTTCCAGGACCTTTGGGGCCCCCCCATGTCGCGACAGGTCCTGGCAGGGCTCGTGCTGCTCCTGCTGCTGCTGCTCCGTGAGTCCGGGGGGGTTTGGGGAGGTTTTGGGGATTTTTGGGATTTTTTAGGGATTTTTGGGGGATTTTTTGGGGGATTTTTTGGGGATTTTTGGGGATTTTGGGCATTTTTTGGGGATTTTTTTGAGGATTTTTTGGGGGGTTTGTGGTGGTTTTTTTATTTTCGGGTTTTTTTTGGGGATGTTTCGGGGATTTTTGGGGATGTTCGGGTTTTTGGGGCGATTCTTTGGGGTTTTTGGGGATTTGGGGCGTTTTGGGGTTTTTTTGGGGCGGTTTCGGGTTGGTTTTGGGGCGGTTTTAGGGGATTTCGGGTGGATTTGGAGCTGTCGGGATTTTGGGGCTTTTTGGGGTCGGTTTGGGGTTTTTTTTGGGGGGGTTTTGGCGGATTTGGAGCTGTTGGGATTCGGGGTTTTTTGGGGTTGTTTTTGGCTTTTTTGGGCTTGGTTTTGGGGCGGTTTTGGGGTTTTTTTCGGCGGATTTGGGGCTGTCGGGATTCCTTGGGGTTTTTTTTGGTTTTTCGGGTTTTTTTAGGGTTTTTTTGGGGTCGTTTTTGGGGGTTTGGGGGTTTTTTGGGGGTTTTTTGAGCGGGTTTGGAGCTGTTGAGATTCGGGGTTTTTTGTGCGGATTTTTTGGGTTGTTTTGGGGTTTTTTGGGGGTTTTTTTGGGGGGGGGGGAGGTCCCGCGTCGGGCGGCGCCGCTTTGGGACCGGTCGGACCGGCCCCAAAAAAACCCCAAAAATGAGCCCGGGGGGGTGGGGGAGGGGCGGGGAGGGGCGGGGAGGGGCGGGGGGGGAGGGGCGGCGTCGCCCCAAAAGTCCCAAATTCTGAAAACTCCCCCTTTTCCCCTCCCCCACCCCAAAAAGGGGCCGGAATTGGGGCCGCGGACGCCGCCGACTGTGAGTTATGCAAATGAGGGCGCGGAATATTCATGAGGGGAGGGGGCGGGGCCCAAAAATGGGGGGAAAAAACCCAAAAATTGGGGGGGAAAAACCCACAAAATTGGAGGAAAATAAAGCCCCAAAATTGGCACCGGGGGAGCCTAAAAATGGCAAAAAAGACCCCAAAAATGGTGAAGAAGCCCCAAAAAACGGAGAAAAGACCCCAAAAACGGCAAAAATACCCCAAAATTGGGAGTGGGGACCCCAAAATTGGGAAAGCAACCCCAAAAATTGTGAAAAATCCCCAAAACGGCAAAAAAATCCCCAAAATTGGGAGCGGGGACCCCAAAAACGGGAATGAAAATCCCCAAAACGGGAAAAGGGACCCAAAAATGGGAACTGGAGCCCCAAAATCCTCCCCCCTCCCCCCCGTTGCAACCCTCCGGAATTTGGGGGCCCCAAAACCGCGGAGATCCCCAAAAACGGGCAAAGGAAACCCAAAAATGGGAACTGGGGGTTCAAAACTCGGCCCAGAGACCCCAAAGTGACCCCAAGGACCCCAAAGTGACCCCAAAACCCCTCAAAGTGACCTCAAAGGCCCCAAAAGTGACCTCTAGAGACCCCAAACACCCCAAAACTGACCCCAGAGACCCCCAAATGGCCCCTAGAGGTCCCAGAGACTGCAAAACATCAAAACTGATCCCAAACACCCCAAAACTGACCCCAAAGTGACCCCAGAGACCCCGAAACTGATCCCAGAGACCCCAGAACTGACCTCAAACCCCCCAAAAGTGACCCCAAAGGTCCCGGAGACTCCAAAACTGACCCCAGGGACCCCAGAAACCCTAAAACTGACCCCAAAACCCCCAAAAGTGACTCTAAAGACCCCAAAAGTGACCTCTAGAGACCTCCAGAGACCCCAAAGTGACCCCAAACCCCCGCAGTGACCCCACGCCCCCCAGAACTGACCCCAAACCCCCAGAACTGACCCCAAATCCCCCAAACTGACCCCAAGCCCCCAGAACTGACCCCAAACCCCCCAAACTGACCCCAAAGCCCCTGAAGTGACCCCAAGCCCCCAGAACTGACCCCAAATCCTCAAAGTGACCCAAAGCCCCAAAAGTGACCACTAGAGACCACAAAGACCCCAGAACTGACCCCAAGCCCCCAGAACTGACCCCAAATCCCCCAAACTGACCCCAACACCCCAGAACTGACCCCACGCCCCCCAGAACTGACCCCAAACCCCCCAAACTGACCCCAAAGCCCCTGAAGTGACCCCAAGCCCCCAGAACTGACCCCAAACCCCCCAGAACTGACCCCAAATCCCCCAAACTGACCCCAAACCCCCAGAACTGACCCCAAACTGACCCCAAACCCCCCAGAACTGACCCCAAGCCCCCAGAACTGACGCCAAGCCCCCAGAACTGACCCCAAAGTGACCCCAAACCCCCAGAACTGACCCCAAACTGACCCAAACACCCCAGAACTGACCCCAAACCTCCCAAACTGACCCCAAGCCCCCAGAACTGACCCCACAGTGACCCCCCACCCCCAGGGTCGGAGTGCGGGCGCTCGCGGGGCCGCGGCCGCGTTGTCGGGGGCTCGGCGGCCCGGGCCGGGCAGTGGCCGTGGCTGGTCAGTCTGCAGCTGGGGGGGCAGCACTTCTGCGGGGGGTCCCTGGTGAGCCCCCAGTGGGTGCTGACCGCCGCCCACTGCTTCCTGGGGTGAGTCTGGGGGCTTTTGGGATCGTTTTGGGGGATTTGGGATCGTTTGGGATCGTTTGGGATCGTTTGGGATCGTTTGGGATCGTTTGGGATTGTTCGAGAGGGGTTTTGGGGGGATTTGGGGGTCCCTGGTGAGCCCCCGCTGGGTGCTGACCGCCGCCCGCTGCTTCCTGGGGTGAGTCTGGGGGGGTTTGGGGCAGACTTGGGTGGATTTGGGGCGGATTTGGTTAAATTTAGGGTGGATTAGGGTGGATTAGGGCGGATTTGGCTGGATTTGGGAGGGTTCGGCTGGATTTTGGGTGGATTTGGGTGGATTTGGGTGGATTTGGGTGGATTTGGGGTGGATTTAGAGTGGATTTGGGTGGATTTGGGTGGATTTGGGTGGATTTTGGGTGGATTTGGGATGAATTTGGGTGGATTTGGGTGGATTTGGGGTGGATTTAGAGTGGATTTGGGATGAATTTGGGTGGATTTGGGTGGATTTGGGGTGGATTTAGAGTGGATTTGGGTGGATTTGGGTGGATTTAGGGTGGATTTGGGATGAATTTGGGTGGATTTGGGTGGATTTGGGGCGGATTTGGGATGAAGTTGGGCGGATTTGGGTGGATTTGGGCGGATTTGGGGTGCATTTAGCGCAGATTTGAGGGTCCTGGGGTAGATTTTGGGTGAATTTCGGGCGGATTTGGGGGGTCCTGACCCTCCTTGCCCCCTCCCCAGCCCCGGGGGTCCCCGCGCCCCTCTGGCCTCGTGGCGAGCGGTGCTGGGGCGGCTGCGGCTGCAGGACGGACACGGGAGTGGACACGGGAGTGGACACGGGAGTGGACACGGGGACGGACACGGGAGTGGACACGGGGATGGACACGGGGACGGACACGGGAGTGGACACGGGAGTGGACACGGGGACGGACACGGGAGTGGACACGGGGATGGACACGGGGACGGACACCAGGACGGACACGAGGAGGGCCAGGAGCGCTCCCTGGCCGAGCTCGTGGTCCACGAGCGTTTCCGGGGGGTCCGGGGGGGTCACGACCTGGCCTTGGTCCGGCTCGAGCCTCCGGCCACGCTCGGACCCCTGGTGGGGACCCTGTGCCTGCCCCTCCCCCAGCACCGCCCCCCCTTCGGCCAGCACTGCTGGGTCACGGGCTGGGGGCACGTGGCCGAGAACGGTGAGGAGGGGGCTTCGGGGGGGCTCTGGGGGGGTTTTGGGGGGGCTTCGGGGGGTTTCGGGGGGCTTCATTGGGGAGGGGTCTTGGTCACTGGGGACTTCATTGAGGTCTTAAGTGGGGAGGGGTCTTCATTGGGGCCTTCGTTGGGGAGGGGTCTCAGTTATTGGGGAGGGGTCTTGGTCATTGGGGGCTTCGTTGGGGAGGGGTCTCCATTGGGGAGGGGTCTCCATTGGGGAGGGGTCTCAGTTATTGGGGTCTCCATTATTGGGGAGGGGTCTCCATGGGTCGGGTCTTTGTGGGGAGGGGTCTTGGCCATTGGGGGCTTCATTGGGGAGGGGTCCCGGGGGGATTTTTTGGGGAAGGGTCCCGGGATTTTGAGTAAGGATCCCGGGATTTTTTTGAGGAGGGGTCGCGGGGATTTTGAGGAGGGGTCCCGGGGTGTAATTTGGGTGGGGGTCTCACCCTGCCGGGGGTCCGCAGTGTCGCTGGCCGCGGGGTCTCCGGGTGGATTCTGGGGAGGTTTTCCGGGTGGTTTTGGGTGGAAATCCCGGGATTTTGAGTAAGGATCCCGGGTTTTTTTTTGAGGACGGGTCGCGAGGATTTTGAGGAGGGGTCCCGGGGGGATTTTGAGGAGGGGTCTCACCCTGCCGGGGGTCCGCAGTGTCGCTGCCCGCGGGGTCTCCGCTGCAGATGGCGCCGCTGGCGCTGCTCTCGCCCCCGACCTGTAACTGCCTGTACTCGAACCTGCGGCGCCGGGAGCTCGCCCGGCCCGCCCGGCCCGGCATGGTCTGCGCGGGGGGCGCCGAGGGGGGGCGCGGGGCCTGCCAGGTCAGCGGGGGAGGGGTCCCGGGGGGGTTTGGGGCGAAATCGGGGAGTTTTGGGACAAAATCGGGGACTTTTCGGGCGGTTATAGGGGGTTATGGAGGGATTTGGGGTGGTTATGGGGGGATTTTGGGGGGCAAAAATGGGTCTGGGGGAGTCTGGGGGGTGCCAGGTCAATTGGGGAGAGGTCCCGGGGGGATTTGGGGTGAAATCGGGGGTTTTGGGGCAAAATCAGGGCTTTTTCGGGCGGTAATAGGGGGTTATGGGGGGATTTGGGGTGGTTATGGGGGGATTTGGGGGGCAAAAATGGGTCTGGGGGAGTCTGGGGGGAGCGCAGGGCCTGCCAGGTCAATTGGGGAGGGGTCCCGGTGGGGATTTGGGGTGAAATCGGGGGGTTTTGGGGCAAATTCGGGGGATTTTGGGTCGATTTTAGGCGATTTGGGGGCTTGTTTTTCGGGCGTTTCTGGGGCGCTTTTTTTGGGGTTTTTTGGGGTTTTTCGTTCCTGACCCCTCCGCGCCCCCCTCCAGGCGGACTCCGGGGGTCCCCTGGCCTGCGGGGGGGGTCCCGGGGGGGTCGCTGGGTGCAGTTTGGGGTCCCGGGGGTGGATTTTGGGGCAGTTTGGGCTGGTTTGGGGGTTGTTTTTCTGGAGCAGTTTTTTGAGGTTTTTTGGGGTTTTTGGGGGGTTTTTCCTTCCTGACCCCCCCTGCCTCCGCCAGGCGGACTCCGGGGGTCCCCTGGCCTGCGGGGGGGGTCCCGGGGGTCGCTGGGTGCAGTTCGGGGTCCTGAGCTTCGCCCTGGGCTGCGCCCGCCCCAACGGCCCCGCCCTGGCCGGGGGTCTCGGGGGGTCGCACTCGCGGTGGCTCCGGCGCCGCCTCCCCCCCAGCGCCTTCGTCAGCGCCCCGGAGACCCCCCCGAAACCCGGCCTGGAGGTCGGCCTGTGCCTCGGTGAGACCCCCGCCCCGAAATTCCCACCCGAGAGCCCCAAATTCCAATCCGGGAACCCAAAATTCCGCCCAAAGATCTCAAAATTCCACCCCGGAATCCCCGAAATTCCTCTCTGGGAGCCCCAAAATTCCACCCCGGGACCCCCAAAATTCCAATCCGGGACCCCAAAATTCCAAGCCGAGAGCCCAAAATTCCTCCCAAAAGTCTCAAAATTCCTCCCCGAGACCCCAAAATTCTCCCTCTGGGAACCCAAAATTCCACCCCGGCACCCCAAAATCCTCCCCAAATCCCCCCCAAAATCCACCAAAATTCACCCAAAATCCCCTCCAACACCCCCCAAATCTCTCCCAAAATTCCCCGAAGCCCCCTCTAAAACCCCCAAAAGCCCCCAAAATCCCCCAAACCCCCCCAAATCCTCTCAACCCCCCCCCGAAATCCCCCAAAATCCCTCCCAAAATCCCCCAAAATCCGGGCCCGGCCCCCCCCCACCCCCCCAAACTCCGGGGGGGGTCCCGGCCCTGACGTCGCCCCTCCCCCCCCCAGGCTGCGGGATGATGGGGGGGCCCCCCCTGGAGCCCCCCCCCGGCCCCTCCTGGCCCTGGGGGGTGTCGCTGCGGAGGGGGGGGCGGCGCCGCTGCGGGGGGGCCCTGGTGGGCGGGGCCTGGGTGCTGACGGCCGCGCGCTGCTTCATCGGGTGAGCCCCGCCCCCGATCTAATTAACAGCAATTAACCCAAAATTAACCCGAAATCCCGTGAAATCAGCCCAAAAATTCACCCAAAATTCACCCAAAATTAATCCTGATCCCCCTCCCACTTCATCGGGTGAGCCCGACCCTGTCCCTAATTAAATTAACACCAATTAACCCCGAATTTACCCCAAAATCCCCCGGAATTAACCCCAAAACCCCCCGAAAATAACTCAAAATTCTCAAAAAAAAACCCCTGAAATCAGCCCGAAATTCACCCTGAAACCCCCTGAAATTAACCAAAATTCACCCAAAATTCACCCTGAAACCCCCCCCACACTTCATCGGGTGAGCCCCGCCCCCGATTTAATTAACATCAATTAACCCGAATTTACCCCGAAATCCCCCGAAATTAACCCAAATTCACCCTGACCCCCCCCTTCATCAGGTGACCCCACTGACCCCTAAGTGACCTCCAAGTGACCCCTAAGTGACTCCTAAGTGACCCCACTGACCCCCGAGTGACCCCCGAGTGACCCCCGAGTGACCCCTGAGTGACCCCACTGACCCCTAAGTGACCCCACTGCCCCCTGAGTGACCCCCGAGTGACCCCCGAGTGACCCCCGCTGTCCCCCGCAGGTCTCAGGACCCCGAGGCCTGGGAGGCCGTGCTGTGGGGGGAGGGGCCGGGGGGCGCTTCCAGCCCCTCCCCCACCTTCCGGGGGTCGCGGCTGCACCTGCACGGGGCCTACGTGGGGGAGGGGCCCTCGGGGGGCGTGGGGGAGGGGGTGGGGGAGGGGCCGGACCTGGCCCTGCTGCGCCTCAGCCCCTCCCCCACCTGGGGCCTGGGGCTGCGGCCGCTCTGCCTCCCCCACCGCGGGCACCCCTCCCCCCCCGGCCGCCGCTGCTGGGCGCTGATGGCACCCCAAAACGGTGAGGGGGGGGCTCGGACCCCCACTGACCCCCCCAGACCCCCCCTGTGTCCACGTGACCCCCCCCGACCCCAACTGACCCCCACTGACCATCACTGACCATCACTGACCATCACTGACCATCACTGACCACTCCTGTCCCACCCCCCCCGGCCGCTGCTGCTGGGACCCCAAAACGGTGGGGGGGGGCTTGGACCCCAAACTGACCCCAACTGACCCCAACTGACCATCACTGACCCCCCCTGTGTCCATCCGACCCCCCCTGACCACCCCTGACCCCCCCAGACCACTCCCAACCCCCACGGACCCTGATGGGACCCCAAAACGGTGAGGGGGGGGCTCGGACCCCAAACTGACCCCAGCTGACCATCACTGACCCCCCCCCCGTGTCCACCTGACCCCCCCGACCCCCACTGACCTCCCCTGCCCCACCCCTGACCCCCCCGACCTCCAAAACCTCCCCCAGAATCCTCTCGGACCCCCCCCAAATCCTCCCCAAATCCCCCCAAAATCCCCCCAAACCCCCCCTGACCCCCCCATTTCCCCCCCCCAGACCCCTCGGACCCCCCCCAGCTCCGCTCGGTGCCGGTGACCCCCGGACCCTGCGGGAGCCCCCCCGGGGACCCCCGGAGTGACCCCGAAAGTTTCTGCGTCTCCGTGCCCGAGGGCGCCCGGCACTGCCAGGTCCGGGGGGCTTCTGGGGGGGTCCTGGGGGGCTTTTGGGGGGTCCTGGGGGGTCCTGGGGGGTCCTGGGGGGCTTTTGGGGGGGTTTGGGGGGTCCTGGAAGGGTCCTGGGGGGTTTTGGGGGTCCGGGGGGTTTTGGGGGGGTCCTGGGGGGTTTTGGGGGGTCCTGGGGTGATTTTTTTGGGGGGTCCCGAGTGGATTTTGGGGGGTCCCAAGGGGGGGGGATTTTTTGGGGGGAGTCCTGTGATGATTTGGAGGGTCCGGGCTGATTTGGGGGGGTCCTGGGGTGATTTTTGGGGGGTCCCGGGGTGATTTTTGGGGGGGTCCTGGGGGGATTTTTGGGGGGTCCTGGGGTGATTTTTGGGGGTCTGGGGGTCCTGGGGAGGTTTGGGGGGTCCCGGGGGGATTTGGGGGGTCCTGGGGTGATTTTGGGGGTTCCGGGGGGGTTTTGGGGGGTCCTGGGGGGGTTTGGGGGGGATTTTAGGGAGGGTTGGGGGCTCCTGAGGGGGCTTTGGGGGGGTTTGGGGAGGTTTGGGGGGGTCCTGGGGGGGTTTCGGGGGTCCCGGGGTTGATTTTAGGGATCTCGGGGTTGATTTCGGGGCTGTTTTTGGGTTCCCGCTGCCCATTTCGGGGTCCCGGCTCTGATTTCGGGCGATTTCGGGCAATTTTGGGCGATTTCGGGCTCCCAGCTCCGATTTCGGGCGATTTCGCAATCCCGGGGTTGATTTTGGGGTGGTTTTCAGAGTCCCGGGGCTGATTTCGGACAATTTCGGGCTCCCAGCTCTAATTTCGGGGTCCCGGGTCTGATTTCGGGGGGGTTTTTGGGCTCCCACCTCCGATTTCAGACAATTTCGGGCTCCCAGCTCTGATTTCGGGGTCCCGGGTCTGATTTCGGGGGGATTTTTGGGCTCCCACCTCCGATTTCGGGGCTATTTCTGGGTCCCGGGTGTGATTTCAGGGTGATTTTCCGGCTCCCGGGGTTAATTTCGGAGTGGTTTTTGGGCTCCCAGCTCTAATTTCGGGCAATTTTGGGCTCTCACCTCTGATTTCCGACAATTTCGGGCTCCCGGCTCCGATTTCGGGGCGATTTCGGGCTCCCGGGGTTAATTTTGGGGCGGTTTTCAGAGTCCCGGAGCTGATTTCGGGGTGGTTTTCGGGCTCCCGGGGTTGATTTCGGGCTTCCAGCTCCGATTTCGGGGTCCCGGGTGTGATTTCAGGGTGATTTTCGGGCTCCCAGCTCTGATTTCCGGGGGGTTTTTGGGCTCCCAGCTCTGTGTGTTTGGGTAGCTCCGATTTCGGGCAATTTCGGGCTCCCAGCTCTAATTTCGGGCAATTTTGGGCTCCCAGCTCCGATTTCCGACAATTTCGGGCTCCCGGTTCTGATTTTCGGGCGATTTCGGGCTCCCGGGGTTGATTTTGGGGTGGTTTTCAGAGTCCCAGGGCTGATTTCGGGGGGGTTTTTGGGCTCCCACCTCCGATTTCCGACAATTTCGGGCTCCCGGCTCTGATTCCCGGGGTGATTTTTGAGCTCCCAGCTCTAATTTCGGGGGCGTTTTTTGAGCTCCCACCCCCGATTCCGGACACTTTCAGCATCTCCCCCCCCCGTTTTTCCCCCCCAGGCGGACGCGGGGTCCCCCCTGGCCTGCGAGGAGCGGGGTCTCTGGTTCCTGCTGGGCGCCGCGGCCTCGGGGGGCTGCGGCCGGGGGGGGCCCCCCAAATTCACGGCGCTGGCCCCCCACGAGCGCTGGGTCTCGGGGGTGGCCCGGGAGGCGTTTTTCGCCGAGCCCCCCCCGGCCGAGGAGGAGGAGGAGCGGGAGGAGCGCGAGGGGGACCCCGAGGGGCTGTGGGACCCCGGATCCGGGGGGGACCCCGGGTTTTGGGGCAGCCCCGAGACCCCCCGGGACCCCGAGTTCTGGGGCCGCCCCGAGAGCGCCGAGACCTCGAGGGACTCGGAAATTTTGGGCACCTCCGAGACCTCCGCGGATCCCGGGATTTTGGGGACCCCCGAAACTTTGGGGACCCCTGAGCCCACGGAGCCCCTTGAATCCTCGAGGGATCCCGAAATTTTGGGGACTCCTGAGACCTCGAGGGACCCCGGAATTTTAGGAACCCCCGAAACCTCGAGTAATTCTGAAATTTTGGGCACCTCCGAGACCTCCGCGGATCCCGGGGTTTTGGGGACCCCCGGAACTTCGGGGACCCCCGAAACCTCGAGGGACCCTGGGATTTTGGGGGCCGCCGGAACTTCGGGGACCCCTGAAACCTCGAGTAATTCTGAAATTTTGGGGACCTCTGAAACCTCGAGAGACCCCGGAATTTTGGGGACCCCCGAGCCCACGGAGCCCCTTGAATCCTCGAGGGATCCCGAAATTTTGGGGACTCCTGAAACCTCGAGGGACCCCGGGATTTTGGGGACCCCCTCCGCCCCTCTGAGCCCCCCGAAACCCGGCGGGACCCCGATATTGGGGGAGACCCCAAAGCCCCCGAGAGACCCCGGAATTCCGGGGGGCCCCTGAAGATTTGGGGGTCCCGGGCAGGGCCTGACCCCCCCCTCCCCCACCCCCCTCCCCCAGGTTTTTGGGGGGGTTCGGGGTTTTTTGGGGGGGTTTTGGGGCAATAAAAATGGTGACGGATCTGCAGAGCCCCCGGCCTCGGGTGTTTTATTTTTTGGGGGGGGGTCCTCAAATCCCAATTTGGGGGTTCCCTGCCCCCTCCCCCCTCCCCCAAAACACCCAAATCGCTTCGAATCGCCCCAAATTTAATCAGCGCGAGGGGCCCCAAATCCCCCCCTCCCAAATCCCTCCCGAACTGCCCCAAAATCCACAGAAAACCCCCCAAAAAAATCTCCTCCCCCCAACAAAAAGAAAAACCCCAAAAACTCCTCCAGCCCCTCCCCCACCCCGCCCCTCCCCCCTCCTTTTGTCGTCCTGGGAAACCGGAAGCGCTTTGGCCACGCCCATTTTTCTTCTCTTTCCCAACCAATCAGCGGCTCCCTCTCTCCCAGGGCTGGCCAATCAGCGCCGGGCCCTCCCCGGAAGCTCCGCCCCCTCCCCCGCCCCTCCCCCCCCGGTCCTAGCGCCGCCGCCGCTCCCGCCCGGCCCCCCCCAGGTAAGGTTTGGGGACCCCCCCCTTCCCCTCCCCCTCCCCCTCCCCAGAATCCGGGGGGGCTCCCGCGGCCCCTCCCCCCACCCCCAAAATTCTCACCCAAAAAAAAAAATTAAAAAAGGGGAGGGAAATTCGCGCCCCTCCCCCACCCCCCCCCCCGGGCATCGCGGGGACCCCCCCGGGAATCCCCAAAATGGGGGGAGGGGGGAGGAGGGGAATCCCGAGATTTGGGATCCTCGAAATTTGGGATTCCCCACACCCAGATGGGGCCGGCCCAGGAGCCCCCCTAGGACCCCCCCAGTAGCTCCCAGTTCCCCCCAGTTCCCCCCAGTGCCCTCCAGTAGCTCCCAGTAACCCCAAATCCTCTCCCAGTGCCCCCCAGTGCCCCTAAGGACCCCCCAGAGGCCCCCAGTGCCCCCCAGTAGCTCCCAGTAACCCCCAGGACCCCCCAGGAACCCCCAGTGCCCCCCACTGCCCCCAAATCCTCTCCCAGTGCCCCCCAGGAACCCCCAGTGCCCCCCAGTAGCTCCCAGTGCCCCCCAGGAACCCCCAAGAACCCCCCCAGTAACTCCCAGTGCCCCCCCAGTGTCCCCCCAGTAGCTCCCAGTAACCTCCAGTTCCCCCCAGTGCCCCTCAGGACCCTCCCCAGTGTCTCCCAGTAAATCCCAGTTTCCCCCATTAAGCCCCCCCCGTTCCCCTCCCCCCTTTCAGGCTGCGACCCCAAATTTTGGGGGGGTCCCCATCCCCGCCTCCCCCCCTCCCCCCCATCCCAGCTGTGCCCCCCCAGGCCCCGCCCCTTCCCTGGGCAAGCCCCGCCCCCTGCCCCGCCCCTGGTGACTCCCAGGTGTGTCCCCCCCCTCCAGGTGCCGCCACGCCCTTGCCACGCCCAGGACACGCCCGGAGGGGAATCCTGTGACGTCACCGCGGGCGGGGCCACGCCCAGGACACGCCCAGAGGCGCCGCCATGTCCGAGGACGCCTCCCTGGTCACTCCGGCCAGAGCCCCGGTCACTCCGGCCAGAGCCCTGGTCACTCCGGACACCGCCCTGGTCACTCCGGACACCGCCCTGGTCACTCCGGACAGAGCCCTGGTCGCTCCGGACACCTCCGAGGACCCCACAGTGACCCCAGACCCCTCCCAGGACCCCCCTGGAGCTGCCCAGGACCCCCCCGAGGACCCCAGGGCGACCCTGGACCCCTCCCCGGAGCCCCCCGGCCCCGCCCCGCGCCCGCCCCGCCCGGCCCCGCCCTTCCCCTGCCCCCGCTGCCCCAAGTCGTTCCCGTCGCCGGCCAAGCTGGCGGTGCACGAGCGCGCCCACACGGGCGAGCGCCCCTTCGCCTGCCCCGAGTGCCCCAAGGCCTTCGCCGACCCCTCGGTGTTCCGCAAGCACCTGCGGGGCCACGCGGGGCTGCGGCCGCACCGCTGCGGCTCCTGCCCCAAGGCCTACGCCGAGCGCAAGGACCTGCGCAACCACCAGCGCGTGCACACGGGCGAGCGGCCGTTCCTGTGCGCCGAGTGCGGCAAGAGCTTCGGCCGCTCCTCGTCGCTGGCCTGCCACCAGCGCATCCACGCGCCGGCCAAGCCCTTCCCCTGCCCCACCTGCGGCAAGGCCTTCACGCAGCTCTCGTCCTTCCAGAGCCACCAGCGCGTGCACACGGGCGAGCGGCCCTTCCTGTGCCCGCAGTGCGGCCGCATGTTCGCCGACCCCTCCAGCTTCCGGCGGCACCAGCGCGCCCACCAGGGCCTGAAGCCCTACGGCTGCGGCGAGTGCGGCAAGGCCTTCCGGCAGCCGGCCGACCTGGCCGTGCACCGGCGCACGCACACGGGCGAGCGGCCCTGGCGCTGCGGCGACTGCGGCAAGGCCTTCGTGGCCTCCTGGGACCTGAAGCGGCATCGGCTGACGCACTCCGGGGAGCGGCCCTGGCGCTGCGGCGACTGCGGGAAGGGCTTCGGGGAGCGGGCGGCGCTGGGGAAGCACCGCCGGACGCACTCCGGGGAGCGGCCCTTCGCCTGCGGCCGCTGCGGGAAGGGCTTCGGGGGCGTCTCGGGGCTGCGCAAGCACGAGAGGACGCACGGCAGGGAGGAGGAGGCGGCGGCGGCGGCGGGGCAGAGGAGGGGGCAATGCAGCGGGCGGCAAGATGGCCGCCGGCAATATGGCTGCCGGGAGTATGGCGGCTGTTGGGGGAGGCAATATGGCCGACACCAATATGGCTGACACCAATATGGCCGACACCAATATGGCTGACGATTGGTGTGCCAATATGGCCGACACCAATATGGCCGACGCCAATATGGCCGACACCAATATGGCTGACACCAATATGGCCGACGTTGGTGTGTTGGTGACCAATATGGCCGACGCCAATATGGCCGACGCCAATATGGCTGACACCAATATGGCCGACACCAATATGGCCGACACCAATATGGCGACACCAATATGGCTGCCATTAGAGAAAACAACGCAGCCGACACCAAAATGGCCGACGCCAACATGGCTGCCACCAACATGGCGGCGCCCATTGGGGGAGCCAACATGGCCGCCAACAACATGGCGGCTGAACCCAAGATGGCGGCCGAACCCAAGATGGCGGCCGGGCCCCGCCCCTTCCCCTGCCCCCTCTGTGGGCGGAGCTTCGCCACGGGGGCGGGGCTGAGGCGGCACCAGCGACGCCACGGCCCCGCCCCCCAGGCCCCGCCCCCTCCCGGCACCGCGTAGCCCCGCCCCCATCGCGGGGGGGGGGGAGAAGGGGGAGTGGGCGGAGCTTGTTTGGGTGTGGCCTTCGCTGGCCACGCCCCCCGGGATGAATAAATGCTGAGTCAGCGCCGGTGGCTGCGGCTGATTTGGGGCTGGGGGGGGAGGGGGGAGGGGAGGGGGGACCCCAAAACATCCCCGAGACCCCCGGGGGGGCCCCAAAATCCCCTGAGGACCCCCCCAAAAAAAAACCCCCGAAAAACCTCTCAGGACCCCCAAAAAACCATCCCGGAACCCCAAAAATTGTCCCAGGAGCCCCAAAACTGCCCCGAGACACCCCAAAAACCACCCAGAAACTTTCCCGGGACCCCAAAATTCCCTCAGGACCCCCCAAAACCTCCTGGGTCCCCCAAAAATCTTCTTGGGACCCCCAAAAACCTCTCGCGATCCCCCAAAATCTCCTCGGGAGCCTCCAAAACGGCTCCGATTCCCCCGAAAACGCCCAAAATGCCCCAAAATCGCCCTCGGTGGGACTCGGGACCCCCTGAAATCGCCCCACTCTCAAAAAAACCCCCCTGAGATCCCCAAAATCCCCGAAATTGCACCCAAAATCCCTCTGGGCTCCACCCAGACCCCCCAAAATCCTCTGAACACCCCTGAAAAACCCCAAAATCCCCCAAATCCCCCCCAAAACTCCTCTGGCCTCCACCAAGACATCGCAAAATCCTCTGAAATTCCCCAAATCCTTGAAATTCCCCCCAAAACCCCTCCAGCCTTCACCGAGACCCCCCAAAAATCCTCTAAAACCCCCCCAAAACCCCCCAAAATCCCCGAAATTTCCCCCAAAACCCCTCTGGGTTCCACCCAGACCCCCCAAAATCCTTAAAAACCTCCCAAAACCCCCCAAAAACCCCAGGAATTCCCCCCAAAACCTCTCCGGCCTCCACTGAGACCCCCCAAAATCCTCTAAATCCCCGGAATTCCCCCCAAAACTCATTCGGGCTCCACCCAGACCCCCCAAAATCCTCTAAACCCCCCCAAAATCCCCGAAATTTCCCCCAAAATCCCTCCGGCCTCCACCAAGACACCCCAAAATCCTCCGAGACTCCCAAAATCCCCGGAATTTCCCCAAAAACCCCCTCAGGAGCGCTCGGGACCCCCCAAAATCCTCTGAACCCCCCCAAAACCCCCCAAAATCCCCTAAATTTCTCCCAAAACCCCTCTGGGTTCCACCCAGACCCCCCAGAGTCCTTTAAAACCCCCCAAAACTCCCCAAAATCCTCTAAATCCCCTCAAAATCCCCGAAATTTCTCCCAAAACCTCTCCAGCCTCCACCGAGACCCCCCAAAATCCTCTAAAACCCCCTAAAAACCCCCAAAATCCCCGAGATTCCCCCCAAAACCCCCAAAATCCCTGAAGTTTCCCCCAAAACTCCTGCGGCCTCCACTGAGATGCCCCAAAATCTTCAGAATTCCCCCCAAAAACCCCCGAAATCCTCAGAATTTCCCCAAAAACCCCCTCAGGAATTATCGGGACCCCCCAAAATCCTCTAAACCCCACCAAAACCCACCCAAAATCCTCTAAATCCCCCCAAAACCCCCAAAAATCTCCAAATTTTTTAAACCAAAGGGGGGTGGGGGAGGCGTTTTGGGGGCGGGGCTCCCCACGAAGCCCCTCCCCCCGGCCCGCCCCGGCCCCTCCCCCTTTCCGCCGCAGCCCCCTTTGCGCAGCCCCTCCCCCACCCCTCCCCCCTCCCCCCTCCCCTCCCCCCCCTCTTTTTTTTTTCCCCTCCCCCCTCCGCAGCCGCAGCCGCCGCCGCAGCCCCCGGACGGCCCCGAGCCCCCCCCCCAAAATTAAAAACCAGGGGGGTCCCCCCGCCCCTCCCCCCCCCACGAGGGTCCCGGGACCCCCTCCCTCCCCCCCCGGCCCGCCCCCTCCCCTCCCCCCCCCGGCAGCGGACGCCCCCTCCCCTCCCCTCCCCCCCCCCACCATGAAGGACCGGACCCAGGAGCTTCGCAGCGTGAGCGGGGGGCGGGAATTTGGGGAGGGGGCTCGGGGGGGGTTTTGGGGATTTTTGGGGATTTTTGGGGATTTTTTTGGGATTTTTTTTTATTTTTTGCGGGTTTTTTGGGGGGTTTTTTGGGGGGGTTTTTGGGGGTGCGGGGGATGCCCGGGGGGGGGCTGAAGGGGGGGGGATTTTGGGGGTCCCGGGGGTGGGGGAGGGGGGGATTTGAGGGGGGGGCTTTAGGGGGGGGAGGCTGAGGATGCTCCAGGGCCGTTTTGGGGTATTTTGGGGGTTTTTGGGGGATTCCGGGGGGTTTTGGGGCTTTGCAGGGGATTTTGGAGGATTTTGGGGATTTTGGGGGGTTTTGGGGGGGTCCGAGGGATGGGGAGGGGGGGCTGCAGTGGTGGGGGGGGGGAGCGAGGATTTGGGGGGGGTCCCGAGGCCGGCTGGGGATGCTCGGGGGGGGTTTTGGGGGAATTTGTGGGGTTTTTGGGGGTTTTTGGGGGTCGGGGCTGCAGTGAGGCCTTGGGGGGGCTCTGGGGGTCAGTGATGGTCAGTGGGGGTCAATGATGGTCAGTGATGGTCACTGGGGGTCAGTGGGGGTCAGTGGGGGTCAGTGATGGTCACTGGGGGTCACTGGGGGTCACTGGGGGGGTCCTGGGGTCCCCACAGGGGGCGGAGCCTGAGTTTTGGGGGGGGGGGAGGGGGGGTGGGCTCACCCCAGCTCAGCCAATCAGCTGCCAGCATCCCTCCCCCCGGCCCCGCCCCTTATGCAAATCCCCCTGGCCCGGCAGCCAATGAGGCCGCATGCAAATGAGCCCGCATGCAAATGAGCCCGCATGCAAATGAGCCGCATGCAAATGAGCTGGGAGGGGCGGGAGCCAATCACGGGACAGTCCGGTGGGGGCGGGGTTATGCAAATGAGGCCCGGGGCGGGGTCAGGCCACGCAGGTGACTCGGGGGCTCTCGGCCAATGGGGGGGCGCGAGGGGGGCGTGGTTTGGCGGCCTGGCCACGCCCCCCGGCTGACAGCGCCCCCTGCAGGCCAAGGACAGCGACGATGAGGACGAGGTGGTGACCGTGGACCGCGACCACTTCATGGACGAGTTCTTCGAGCAGGTGGGACCCCCGAAAACTGACCCGGGACCCCCGACAATGGCCCCAGGACCCCCAAAAACTGACCCGGGACCCCCGACAATGGGCTGGGACCCCCGAAAACTGACCCGGGACCCCCGAAAACAACCCTGGGACCCCTAAAAACCCCCAAAATCACAGCTGGGACCCCCAAAAACGGCCCTGGGACCCCCGAAAATGGGCTGGGACCCCCAAAAACTGACCAGGGACCACCAGAAATGGCCCTGGGATGCCCAAAAACCCCCAAAATCACAGCCCTGGGAGCCTCAAAACCCCCTCAAAAACTGCCCCGGGGCCCCAAAAAAACACCCCAGGACCCCCAGAAACAGCCCTGGGACCCCCCTAAAATCCCCAAAATCACAGCTGGGATCCCCAGAAACAGCCCTGGGACCCCCGAAAATGGCGTGGGACCCCTGAAAACCCCCAAAATCACAGCCCTGGGAGCCTCAAAACCCCCTCAAAAACAGCTCCAGGACCCCCAAAAAAACAGCCCTGCGACCCCTGAAAACGGCCCCGGGACCCCCAGAAATGGCCCTGGGACCCCCAAAACCCCCCAAAATCACAGCTGGGACCCTCAAAAACCTCTCAGAAACAGCCCTGGGACCCCCCAAATCTCCCCCAGGACCCCCCAAACCTCCCCCAGGACCCCCCAAACCTCCCCCACGACCCCCAAAACCTTCCCTGGGACCTCCCAGGAGCCCCAAATCCCCTCCAGGACCCCTCAGAATTCCCTCTCAGCCTCCCCCCTGAGACCCCCTCACCCCAAATCCCCCCCGAGACCCCCCAAACTCCACCCGAGACCTCCCAAGTCCCCCCTGAGACCCCCCAGACTCCCCCCAAGACCCCCCAAACACCCCCCGAGACCCCCAAACCCAATCTGACACCCCCCAAATCCCCTCTGAGACCCCCCAAACCCTACCTGAGACCCCCAAACTCCCCCTGAGACCCCCCAAATACCCCCCAAGACTCCCAAACCCCACCTGAGACCCCCAAACTCCACCCAAGACCCCCAAGACCCCCCAAACCCCACGTGAGACCCCCAAACACAATCTGACACCCCCCAATCGCCCCCCGAGACCCCCCCAAATCCCCATGAGACCTCCCAATCCCACCTGAGACACCCAAACCCCACCTGAGACCCCCAAACACAATCTGACACCCCCCAAATCCCCCCTGAGACCCCCAAACGCCCCCAACCCGCAGGTGGAGGAGATCCGGGGCTGCATCGAGAAGCTCTCGGAGGACGTGGAGCAGGTGAAGAAGCAGCACAGCGCCATCCTGGCCGCCCCCAACCCCGACGAGAGTGAGTGCGGGGCCCGGGGGTCGTTAACGGCGTCGTTAATTGGGTTTTATGGTTGTTGATGGGGGTTTTGGGGTCATTATTAGGGATTTTTCGTTGTTAATGGGGATTTTTGGGGTCATTGATGGGGATTTTTGGGGTCATTGATGGGTTTTTTGGTCATTGATGAGGGTTTTTGGTCGTTGATGGGGATTCTTGGTCCTTAATGGGGATTTGTGGTCATTAATGTGGATTTTTTAGGCATTAATGGGGATTTTCGGTCATTAGCAGGATCATTGAGTCATTAGCGGGGTTATTGGGTCATTAACAGGGTTGTTGGGTCATTAACCGGGTCCTTGGGTCATTAGCGGCGTCCTTGGGTCATTAACGAGGTAGTTAACTGGTCAGGGGGTCATTAACGGGTCATTAACTGGTCAGGGGGTCATTAACTGGTCAGTTGGAGGGGCAGTGGGTCAGTAACTGGCCTGACCGGTCTAATTGGTCATTAATGGGCTCATTAGGTCATTAACGGGTTCGTTAGCTCATTAACTGGTTCATTAGCTCATTAACCGGTCATTGACCGGTCAGTAACTGGTTTCATCGCCATCAGTTGGTCAGTAATTGGTCATTAATTGGTCGCCAGCTGGTCTAACTGGTCACTAAGCGGCCACTAAGCGCTCTAATGGGTCATCAACTGGTCACTGACTGGTCATTAACTGGTCACTCACTGGTCATTGACTGGTCATTAACTGGTCACTCACTGGTCATTGACTGGTCATTAACTGGTCATTAACTGGTCATTGACTGGTCATTAACTGGTCACTCACTGGTCATTGACTGGTCATTAACTGGTCATCAACTGGTCATCAACTGCTCATTAACTGCTCATTAACTGCTCATCAACTGGTCATTAACTCGTCATTAACTGGTCACTCACTGGTCACTGATGGGTCACTGACTGGTCACTCACCGGTCACTCACTGCTCACTCCCCGGTCACTCACCGGTCACTCACTGGTCACTCCCCAGTCACTCACCGGTCACTCACCGGTCACTCACTGCTCACTCCCCGGTCACTCCCCGGTCACTCACTGGTCACTCCCCGGTCACTCACCGGTCACTCACCGGTCACTCCCCGGCTGCCCCCAGAGACGAAGCAGGAGCTCGAGGACCTCACGGCCGACATCAAGAAGACGGCCAACAAAGTGCGCTCCAAGTTGAAAGGTGACGTCACGGCCGCCATCTTGGGCGGGGCAGGGGCGTGGCCGGGGCGTGTCCCCTCCCCCCCCGGGGTGTGACCGGCGGCCTCCCCTCCCCCGCAGCCATCGAGCAGAGCATCGAGCAGGAGGAGGGGCTGAACCGCTCCTCGGCCGACCTGCGCATCCGCAAGACCCAGGTACGGCCTTCGGCCTCGGCGGTGTCATCGGTTTCGTCATCATCATCATCATCGTCATCATCATCACTTTCATCGGCTTCATCGTCATCGGCATCATTGGCTTTGTCATCATCAGCTTCGTCATCATCATCGTTGTCGTCATCATCGTCATCGTCATTGTCATCATCAGCTTCATTATCATCATCGTCATCGTCATTGTCATCATCAGCTTCATCATCGTCATCATCGGCTTCATCATCATCGGCATCGGATTCTTCGCCGCCATCGGTTTCGTCACCGCCATTGGCTTCGTCTTCATCACCTTCATGACCTCCGTCCTCATCTTCATCGCCGCCACCCCCGCCTCCTCATCGTTATCTGCCTTTTCTTCATCGTCTTTGTCATCCTCATCACTGGCTTGGTGTTCGTCTTCATCTCCATCTTCATCTTCATCTTCATCTCCATCTTCATCTTCATCTCCATCTTCATCTTCATCTTCATCTTCATCTTCCTTTTCCCCTTCCTCTTCTGTCCTTCCTCCTCCTCCTCCTCCTCCTCCTCCTCCTCCTCCTCCTCCTCCTCCTCCTCCTCCATGACCTTCTCCATCTTCATCTCCTCGTCCTCCTCCGTTCTTCCTCCCTCTCCCCCTCCTTTTTCATCTTCATCTTTGTCTCCCTCCTCCTCTTCCCCCTCTGTCCTTCCTCCCGCTCACCCTCCTCCTCCTCCTCCTCCCCTCCGGCCCCCAGCACTCGACGCTGTCGCGGAAGTTCGTGGAGGTGATGACCGAGTACAACGCGACGCAGTCCAAGTACCGCGACCGCTGCAAGGACCGGATCCAGCGCCAGCTGGAGATCAGTACGGGGGCGGGGCCTGGGGCGGGGCCTCGGCGCGGGGGTGGGGCGTCGTGGTGGGGGGAGGGGCCACGGGGTGTGGGGGAGGGGCCAGAGCAGTCACCACCTCCCCCCCACCCTGCAGCCGGCCGGACCACGACCAACGAGGAGCTGGAGGACATGCTGGAGAGCGGCAAGCTGGCCATCTTCACCGACGACGTGAGCTGGGGCCGGGCCGGGGCCGGGGGCAACTGGGAGCCCGTGGGGGCAACTGGGACTCAATGGGGGCAACTGGGAGCCCGTGGGGGCAACTGGGAGCCTGTGGGGGCAACTGGGATTCAATGGGGGCAACTGGGAGCCCATGGGGGCAACTGGGAGTCTGTGGGGGCAACTGGGAGCCTGTGGGGGCAACTGGGACTCAATGGGGCCACCATGACCCCAATGGGGCCACCACAAATGCAATGGGGCTACCATGAACCCAACGGGGCTACCATGAACCCAGTGGGGTCATCAAGACCTCAACGGGGCCACCATGACCTCAGTGGGGCCACCACAAACCCAATGGGGCTACCATGACCCCAACAGGGCCACCACAACCCCAATGGGTTCCCCCAACTCCACCCGAGATTCCCCAAACCCTCGAGGTTGGCCGCAACTTTGGGGTTACCCGGAGCCCCCCAGGGACCACCCGGAGCCCCCCAGGGACCACCTAGAGCCCCCCAGGGACCACCCAGAGCCCCCCAGGGACCACCCGGAGCCCCCCGACGCCCCCCAGCCCCCAATGTGCCCTCCCCCAGATCAAGATGGACTCGCAGATGACGAAGCAGGCGCTGAACGAGATCGAGACGCGGCACAACGAGATCATCAAGCTGGAGACGAGCATCCGCGAGCTGCACGACATGTTCGTGGACATGGCCATGCTGGTGGAGAGCCAGGTCCGGCCGCGACGGGGGCGCGGCCACCGGGGGGCGGGGGGTCAGCTGGGAGTGACCAGAGGTCAACTGGGACCCACTGAGGCTCAGCTGGGAGTGACCGCAGGTCACCCAGACCTACTGAGGGTCAGCTGGGAGTGACCAGAGGTCATCCAGACCCACCAAAGGCCACCCACACCCGCTGAGGGTCAGCTGGGAGTGACCAAAGTTCACCCGGACCCACTGAGGGTCAGCTGGGAGTGACCGGAGGTCATCCAGACCCACTGAGGGTCAGCTGGGAGTGACTGGAGGTCACCTGGACCCACTGAGGGTCAGCTGGGAGTGACCACAGGTCACATAGACCCACCAAGGTTCACCTGGGACCCACCAAAGGTCATCTGGGAGTGACCAAAGGCCACCTGGACCCACCAAAGGCCACCCAGACCCACTGAGAGTTATCTAGGGGTGACCAAAGGTCAGGTGGGACCCACAAGGGGTCACTTGGACCCACAAGGGTCACCAAGAACCCCCCAAGGGCCACCAAGAACCCCCCAAAGACCAAGAACGCCCCAAGGGCCACCTCGAACCACCCCAGGGATCCCCTGGGCCTGCCCCGCCCCTCCCCCAGCCCTGTCCCCACCTCCGGGGGGGTCCCAACGCCCCTCCCCTCCCCCCCCCAGGGCGAGATGATCGACCGCATCGAGTACAACGTGGAGCACTCGGTGGATTACGTCGAGCGCGCCGTGTCCGACACCAAAAAAGCCGTAAAGTACCAGAGCAAAGCCCGGAGGGTGAGTGCGGGGCCGGGGGGGGGGGAAGGGGGCGGGGCCGGGGTCTCCCCGCCCCCGGGGTGGGGTCGTAACTCTCCGCTCTTGTCTCCTCTCTCCCCTCCCCCACCCTCACCCCTCCCCTCCCCCCCCATCGCTGCCCGGACGTCCCAAATTTCGGGGCCTTTTTTTTTTGGGGGCCCGGCAGAAGAAAATCATGATCATCATCTGCTGCGTGGTGCTGGGGGTGGTCTTGGCCTCCTCCATCGGGGGCACCTTGGGCTTGTAGGGCCCCTCCTTCCCCCTCCCCCTCCCAACCCCTCCCCCCACCCGGCCCCCAGGGGCGCGGCAGCCACAGCGCCCCTCCCCCCATCCCTGCCCCTCCCCCCCTCATTAATTAAGCGCATCCAGCGAGATTGCGAATAAATTAAGAGACAAATTTGTTCATGCGAACGGATGAACCAGCACGAGGTCCAGTCACCGCCGGCCCCGCCCGGCCCCGGCGCCGGCAAATCTAAGCGGCTCCTCCTCGGCCTTCATCCATCCCATCATCCCCCTCCTCCCCGGCGCCTCCCGCCATTGACCACGCCCCTGCCTCGGGGGTGGGGGTGGGTGGGGGGCTCGATGGGGGGGGTTGGAGGGGGCAGGGGGTTTGTGGTGGGGGGGGAGTGGAGAAGGGGGGTCTTGGGGTGAGGGGGTACCCAAGAGGGGTCGGGTTGGGTTTGTTGAGTTGGGTTGAGTTGAGTTGGGTTGGGTTTGTTGAGTTGGGTTGAGTTGGGTTGGGTTGGGTTGGGTTGTGTTGAGTTTATTGAGTTGGGTTTGTTGAGCTGGGTTGGGTTGGGTGGAGTTGAGTTCAGTTGAGTTGAGTTGAGTTGAGTTGGGTCGGGTTTAGTTGGGTTGGGTTCAGTAGGGTTGAGCTGGGTTGGGTTCAATTGGGTTGGCTTGAATTGGGTTGGGTTGGTTGGATTCAGTTTGGTTGGGATGAGTTGGGTTGGGTTGAGTTGGGTTGGTTGAGTTGGGTTCAGTTGGGTTGGGTTGGGTTGAGTTTGGTTGAGTTGGGTTAGGTTGATTTGGTTGAGTGGGGTTGGGTTGGGTTGGGTTGGTTGAGTTGGGTTGAGTTGGGTTGGGTTGGCCCATCCCAGCCCCACCGTGCCGGTGCCATCACACCCCCGACGACCCCCTCCTGTCCAGTTCAACCATCACTGACCAGTTCAACCATCCCCACTCAACTGGTCACCCCTTCACTGACCAGTTGAACCAGTACCCTCCCGGCTGCTTGACCGGTCACCCCCATCCTCCCACCGCCCAGCCGGTCACTCCTCCGGCCAATGAACCTCCCAGTCCATCAACCCATCCCCCACCCAACTGACCAGTGTGGACCCACCCCCCCCCAACTGGCCAACTGCCCCCCCACCCACCCCATCCCCCTGCCAGTGACCCCATCGTTGATTCAATGACATCACTGATGACCCAATGACCCCATCAATGACCCAATGACCCAATCAATGACCCAGTGACCTCATCAATGACCCAGTGACCTCATCAATGACCCAATGACCTCATTGATGACCCAATGACCTCAATGATGACCCAATGACCTCATTGATGACCTAATGACTTCATCAATCACCTCATCAATGACCCAATGACCCCTTCAATGACCCAATGACCACATCGATGACACAAGTTCATCAATGACCCTATTAATGACCCAATGACCCCACTGAGAACCCAATGACCTCATCAATGATGGAATCACCCCATCGATGACCCAATGACCCCTTCAATGACCCAATTGCCTCATCAATGACCCAATGTCCTCATTGATGACCCAATGACTTCATCAACAACCCCATCAATGACCCAATGACCTCATCAATGACCCAACCGCCCCATCAGTGACCCAACCGCCCCATCGATGACCCAACAACCCCATCGATGACCAAACCAACCTCTCAACCCCCCATCGCTCCCCTCCCCCACCGGCCGAACCACCCCCACTTAGATTTCCCGCCCCGCAGGGGTCGCCGCCGCGCCGCCCCCCCGCGTCCCCGCCCCCACCCTGCCGCGCCGGGGCCGGGGGTGGATTTTGGGGGGGTCCCCCCCGCGCTGCCCCTCCCCCCCATGCCCCCCAATGCCGCGCGGTGCCGGGGTTGGGGCGGGGCCGGGGGTCCCCCCGCGCCCCCTCCCCCGCCCCCCCCGCGCTCTGTATCGCCCCCTCGTGGTCTGTGATGTATTTGCTACGAAACCCATTGCCACAAACGCACCCGGCTCCGCCTCCTTCCTTCCTCCTCCTCCTCCTCCTCGGGGGGTCCGACGGATCCAACATGGCACCCACAGAGCCCCCCCAAAGCCCCTCGAGGGCCCCCCAAAAAGTGAGACACCCCCATAGGGCCCGTGTCGAGACAGAACAGGACGGCGTCGTTTCCATACAAACTTTAATTGGGGCAGGGCCAAGGCACCAGGGGCGTGGCAAACCCCCCGAGGGGCGGGGCTGAGCCCCCGGGGGGCGGGGCCAGGGCCGCAGGGGGCGGGGCTCCCCACGGGTCAGGGCTCCGGGAGGTCGTCGGCCAAGAGCATCGGGGAGCCGAGCTGGAGGTCGCGCTGGAGGCTCTCGAGGGCGGCGGGGCTGAGCCGGTGAACCTCGAGCCAATCGGCCAAAAGTGACGCCGAGAGCGGCGCCGAGTCCCCCTGGCTGCGGGGGGAGGGGCGGGGTGTCGTGGGCGGGGCCAAAGGCCAACCAAACTCAACACAACCCAACCCAACTCAACACAAGTCAACCCAACCCAACCCAACTCAACCCAACCCAACTCAACCCAACCCAACTCAACTCAACCCAACTCAACCAAACTCAATCCAACCCAACCCAACTCAACACAACTTAACCCAACCCAAACTCAATCCAACCCAACCAATCAAACTCAACCCAACCCAACCCAACTCAACCAAACTCAACTCAACCCAACCCAACCCAACCGAGCCCAACCCAACCGAACTCAACCCAACGCAACGCAACCCAACCAAATTCAACCCAACCCAGCCCAACCCCAGGCCCACCTGTCCTTGGCGTCCCCCACCATGTCCAGTGATTGGCTGAGGAACTCCTCCAGGTCGAAGCCGACGCCGTAGCCGGCGCCGCTGCCCTTGGGGGTCACCGGGAAGACGGGAGGCAGCGGATCCTCCACCTGCAGGCGGGGGGGCGGTGAGGGAGGGGCCGTGGCACCCGGGGGACCCCCGGGGGCCACCCCGACCCCTCACCTGCGACTTGGAGAGCTGCTGGGTGACCGTGGCCACGTCGGCGTCGGCGGGGCCGGCGGCGGCTGGAGGCTCCGCCCACACCTCGGGCCCCGGCCAGGCCTCGGGGGCGGTGGGGGCGGGGCAGGGCGGGGCGGGGCAGGGGGGCGGGGCCGGGGCGGGGGGGCGGGGCGGGGCCGGCTGGCGCGGGGGGGCGCCGTCGCGCATCTTGGTCCAGCGCTCCAGGAGGTGCCGGTCGTCGTCGGTGAGGACCAGCCCCTGCAGGCCCTCGCCGCGGCCCCGGGGCTCGCGGCGCTCGCGCTCGCGCTGCTTCTTCTCGCGCTCCTTGGCGCGCTCCTGCCGGCGGCGCCGCTTCTCCTCCCGCTCCCGCTGCCGCTCGGCCGCCGTCACCGGCTTGCGGCCCTCGGGCGCCTCGGGGGCGGCGCAGGGCGGCTCTGGGGGGAGGGGAGGGTGGGGTGGGGTCACCGGAGGCGGCTTGGGTCAGCCAATCGCAGCTCCACTCAGCCCGACCCAACTCAACTCAACTCAACTCAACTCAACTCAACTCAACTCAACCAATCATAGTTCAACTCAATCCATCTCAACCCAACCCAACCGCAACCCATCCCCAAGACCCAGAAGAGCCAGGTTTGAGCCCCTCCCCCTCCCCGGGCCCTCCGCAGATCTCCCCCTCACCTTTACTCTTGTTCCTCATGGCCGACTTGAGCAGCGCCGCCTTCAGGGCAGCCTTGGTGTCGTCCGAGATGGCGCCGTCCCTCTTGGGGGCTGCCGGCGCCCCCGGCTCTGCCTTCACCCGCGGGGAGTCCATGGGGCAGTCAGGGGCAGGACCGGGGCTGGGCATGTCCACGTCAGCGCAGGGTGGCCAGGTCGGGCCGTTGGCGGCCGCGACGGTGGCCATAGCGGCGTTGGCCACGTTGAGGTTGGCGTTGACCACATTGAGGTTGGCATTGCCCACGTTGAGGTAGGCGTTGGCCACGTTGAGGTTGGTGTTGGCCACACTGAGGTTGGCGTTGGCCACACTGAGGTTGGTGTTGGCCACGTTGACGTTGGCCATACCCCCATTGGCCTTGTTGACGTCGGCCTTGTTGATGTCCCCCACATTGGCCATGGCGACATCACCGACACTTGCGCCGTTGACCCCGCCATTGGCCACGCCCCCGCCCGCGGCGCCGCCGGCCACGCCCCCGCCCGAGGGGGCCAGGGCGATCTGGCGCCGGATGCCGTCGCGGCGGGCGTGGAAGTCGGCGATCTCGGCCACGATGGCCGCCTTGATCTCCTCCTTGGTGAGCGCCTGGCGGTCGAAGGCGAAGTCGAAGGCGGGGACGCACTCGGGCTCGTCCTCGGGGTCGTGGTACTTGGCCAGGAACGGGTGGCGCAGCGCCTCGGCCACGCCCACGCGCTCCCGCGGGTCGAAGCGCAGCATCCGCCCCAGCAGCGCCAGCGCCGCCGGCTCGGCCGCGCCGAAGAGGCTCTCCCAGGGCACCGGCGGGCGCGGCGGCAAGCTCTGCACGTAGGCCCGCACCCGCTCGGCGCCGATGGCCGCCATGACGCCGGCGGGCGGCGTGCCCAGCACGGCCATGATCAGCTGCAGCTGGTGCACGTAGTTGCGGCCGGGGAAGAGCTGGCGCCGGCCCAGCATCTCGGCGAAGATGCAGCCGACCGACCACATGTCGATGGCGCGCGTGTAGCGGTGCAGCGACAGCAGCAGCTCCGGCGCGCGGTACCAGCGCGTGGCCACGTACTCGGTGAGGAAGGCCTTGGCCTGGCGCGGGTCGGCGCCCAGCCCCCGCGCCATGCCGAAGTCGCCGATCTTGAGCTCGCAGTTCTCGTTGACCAGCAGGTTGCTGGGCTTGAGGTCGCGGTGCAGGACGTTGGCCGAGTGGATGTACTTGAGGCCGCGCAGCAGCTGGTACAGGAAGTAGCGGACGTGCTCCAGCGTCAGCGGCTGCGCCGAGTGGATGATCTGGTGCAGGTCGCTCTCCATCAGGTCCAGCACCACGTACCTGCGGGGGCGGGACGGCGTTGGCCACGGAGACCGCGGTCTTGTTGGCCGCGTGGACTTTGGCCAGTTGACATTGGCCATGCTGATGTTGGCCATGCTGACGTTGGCCATGTTGACCCTGGTCTTGCTGACCACATCAATTTTGGCCATGTTGACCGCGCTGACATCAGTCACGGTGACCTCGGTCTCTTTGACCACATGGACTTTGGCCAATCGACGTTGACCACACTGACCATGACCACATTGGCCATGTTGACATCGGCCAGTTGGCCATGACCACACTGACCATGTAGACTTTGGCCAATCAACGTTGACCACGCCACCATTGGCTGCGTTGGTGGCGTTGACCTTGGCCGCATTGACCCCATTGGCTTTGGCCATCCTGCCTTTGGCCGTGCTGACCACGCCGACCTCCCCAAAACCTCACAAGACCCCCTAAGGCCCCCCAGACCCCCAACCTTCAACCAACACCCCCAAAAACCACCTGAAACCTCACAAAACCCCCCAAAACCGCCCCGAGGACGTCCCCCAGCCCTCCGCTGACCCCCGGCCGCCCCCCGGCGCCGCGGGGACGCACACGGAGCGGAACTCGCCGTAGGGGCCCGTGGGCCGCAGGATGTCCTTGATGCCGATGATGTTGTCGTGCTTGAAGTGCTTGAGGATCTTCAGCTCCCGCAGCGTGCGCTTGGCGTTGGTCACCACGTCGAAGGCATTGGGGATCTTCTTGATGGCCACCTGCTGGCCTGGGGTGGGGGGAGGGGCCGGACAGCCCCACCGGGGGTGGGGGAGGGGAGGGGCGGGGTCAGGCACCTGGGGACCCTCCCGAGGGGGCAGAGCGGGGGTGGGGGTGGCTGGGAAAAATGGGGGGAGCTGGGTGGTCCCGAAATGTCCCGGCCGGGGGGTCCCTGGGGTGCGAGGGTGGCCCAGAGGCCCCAGGGGTCCCCAGGGTCCATCCAGGGGTCCCCATCCAGGTGGTCCCAAGCCCCCAGGTGCTCCCAGGCCCCCCAAGTGTCCCCAAGGTCTGTCCAGGTCTCCCCAAGGCCCCCCCAGGCCCCCCCAAGGCCCCCAGGTGTCCAAGGATGACCCAGAGCCCCCAGGGGACCCCAAGGCCCATCCAGGGATCCCCATCCAGGTGTCCCCAAGCCCCCCAAGTGTCCCCAAGCCCCCCAAGCGTCCCCAGAGTCCATCCAGGAGTCCTCCGGTGCTCCCAAGACCCCCAGGTGTCCTCAAGGTCCATCCAGGTGTGTCCAGGTGTCCCCAAGCCCCTCAGATGTCTCCAGATGCGTCCCCAAGCCCCCCAAGTGTCCCCAGACCCCCCCAGACCTCCCCAAGCCCCCCCAGCCCCCCAGCGTGCCCCACCGGTGTCGCGCCGCCGGGCCGAGCTGACCACGCCGTAGGCGCCGGTGCCGATGGTCTCGATGACCTCGTACTCGTCCCCCACCTCGAAGGTGACGTCGAGCGCCCGCGCCTTGAGCAGGGCCAGGGGCCCGGGGGGGTCCCGGGGGCCGCCCGGAGCCTCCTCAGGGTCCGGTTCCGGCTCCGCCATCGCACCTGGGCCGGGGGGGGCCGGGGGGGCTCGAGGGGGCTCAGGGGGGGCTCAGGGGGGTCCCAGCTGGGCGCGACCCCCGAGGCCTCGTTCAGAGGAGTCCCCGGTGACCCCTGAGCCCCCAGAGACCCCCCGGGACCCCCCAAGACCTCCAGAGACCCCCAGTTCCCTTCCTGGGACCCCCAGAACTCCTCAGAGCCGCCCTGAGCCCCCCAGAGACCCCCAGAGCCCCTCAGAGACCCCAGAGACCCCCAGTTCCCTCCCAGTTCCCTCCTTGGGGCTTCCAGCTCCCCCCGAGCCCCCCCAGTCCCCTCCCAGTTGCCCCCGAACCCCGAATTCCCCCCCAGGTCCCTCCTTGGGGCTCCCTGAGCCCCCCAGAGCCCCTCGAACCCCCCCAGTTCCCTGGCCGGGACCCCCAGCGACCCCAAGCCCCTCCCAGTTCCCTCCCTGAGCCCCCAGAGCCCCCCAGTTCCCCCCCGTTGCCATGGCAACCCCCCCGAGGCTCTTACCGCCCCCTGGCGCCGCCGCGCCGCTCCCGCCGGGCCCCGGAAGCGGCACCGCCCGGCCACGCCCCTTTCCCGGCTCTGACCAATCGGAGACCGCCGATTAAACCGCGCCCCCTGCAATCCCCGCCCCTCGCCTGCCGCCGACCAATCAGAGCGCGCGTTACATCCCAAAATCTGCCCCAAAGCCTCCGCGGGACCCTGGGGGGCACCTGGGGACCCCCGGCCCCTCCCCAGGGGCGGCCCGGGGCCTCCTCTCTGTGGTTTCGGGGCATTTCCTGCTCCTCTCTATGGTTTTGGATTACTTCCTGTTCGTCTCTATGGTTCTTGGGGCATTTCCGGTTCGTCTCTATGGTCTGGGGAGGACTTCCTGTTCGTCTCTATGGTTTTTGATGCATTTCCGGTTAGTCTCTATGGTCTGGGGAGGACTTCCTGCTAGTCTCTATGGTTTTGGGGACATTTCCGGTCCGTCTCTATGGTACTGGAGGACTTCCTGTTAGTCTCTATGGTTTTCGAGGCATTTCCGGTCCATCTCTATGGTTTGGGGTTTGTTGTTTGTGGTTTTGGGTTTGGTGTTTTGGTACTGGAGGACTTCCTGTTAGTCTCTATGGTCTTCGAGGCATTTCCGGTTCGTCTCTATGGTCTTGGAGGACTTCCTGTTAGTCTCTATGGTTTTCGAGGCATTTCCGGTTTGTCTCTATGGTATTGGAGGACTTCCTGTTAGTCTCTATGGTTTTCGAGGCGTTTCCGGTTCGTCTCTATGGTATTGGAGGACTTCCTGTTAGTCTCTATGGTTTCAGGGACATTTCCGGTTCAGCTCTATGGTATCGGAGGACTTCCTGTTAGTCTCTATGATTTTCGGAGAATTTCCGGTTCCTCTCTGTGATTTTTGGAGGACTTCCGGGAGACTCTATGGTGTTGGAAGACTTCCGGGTGTCTCTATGGTTTTGGCGGCCAGAGCGGCCGCTCTCGATGGTTTTCTTTCCGCCCCTCCTGCGCGTGCGCAGCGCGGCCACTTCCGGCTGGCCGCCATGAGGGACCGGACGCGGGAACTGCACCAGGCGAGAGCCCAAAAAACGGGGGAAAAGAGCCCGAAAATGGGAAAAAGAGCCCAAAATTGGGATCGGGGAGCCCAGAAATGGGACCGGGGACGCCAAAAGTGGGACCGGGGACCCAAAAAAATGAGGTTTGGGAGCCAAAACGTGGGGAAAGGGCCCCAAAATGGGGTAAAATGAGCGGAAAAAACGGGAAAAGGGGCGCCAAATAACGGGAAAAAAAGCCCAAAAGTTGGAGGAGATTCCTCTAAAAATGGGAACAAAGACTGAAAAAGTGGGAACGGTACCCCAAAATTGGGCAAAAGGCACCAAAAATGGGGCAAAAGGCACCAAAAACGGGGAAAAGGGACCCAAAAATTGGGGTCGGGGATCCCAAAACTTGGGCAAAATGAGCGCAAAAGGGGACGCAAAAAATGGGGGGAAAAGACCCAGAAATGGGCAAAAGGGACCCAAAACTGGCGTTTCCCGTGCCCGAATTTGGGGTTTTTGGGCCCAAAACGCGGCCGTTTCCCTTCAGGCCTCGGACTCGGACTCGGACTCGGACTCGGAGGGGGGGGAGGGGCGGCTGCGCCCCCCCAGCGACCCCGCCCTGGCCCAGGTGCGTCCGGCCGCGCGCCATCTGCGTGCCATTTGCATGTCATTTGCATATCATTTGCTTATAATTTGCATCTCGCTCTCCCGCCCCGAGGCTCTGTCGCCTCAGGCCCCGAGAGGCCCCGAGAGGCCCCGGCCGGGCGCGGTTCTGTCGCGACAGGAGCCGTCGTCTTTGTCGGCGTTTGTCGGGTCCCTGTCGCGACACGGGGAGCCTCTGTCGCGATCCCAGCTGTTCCTTCCAGGGTACGAGGTGTCCCTGTCGGGACATGAGGGGTCTCTATCGCGACATGAGCCATCCCCATCGCGATAGGAGCTGTTCATGTCGCGATGTAACCATTCTCTGTCGCGACAGGCGCGGCGGGTGTGGGCGGGGCCGTCGGGATGCAGCTCTATCGGGGTTTCTATCGCGATACAAGCTGTTCATATCACGATATGATTGTTTATATTGTTTATATCGCGACAGGCGCGGCGGGTGCGCGCGGGGCCGTCAGGGTGTGACTCTATCAGGGTTTATATCACGATACGAGCTGTTCATATCGCGATATAACTGGTTTTTATCGCGACAGGCGCGGCGGGTGCGCGCGGGGCTGCGGGCGCTGGAGCTGAAGCTGGAGGCGCTGGAGCAGCAGCAGGAGCTGGTGCTGGGCTGCCCCCTCCCCCCCCCGGGTAACTTTGGGGCCAATTCCGGCCTTTTTGGGCAATCCCGGGGGGGTTCGGGGGGGGTTTGGGGGAATTTGGGGGATTCCAGGGGGAATTCGGGGGGGTTGGGTGATTTGGGGGGAATTTGAGGGGATTTGGGGAGGATTTGGGGAATTTTGGGGGGCATTTTGGTGATCTGAAGGGGATTTTGGGGAATTTTGGGGGAATTGGAGGAACTCTGGGGGACTTGGGTGATTCTGGGGGGGATTTTGGGGGCATTTCAGGGGATTTGGGGACATTTTGTGTCCCCCAGGGGTCCAGCGAGATCTAGGACTGGTTTTGGGGTGATTTTGGGTGGTTTGGGGTGGTTTTGGGGGGTTTTCAGGTGATTTTGGGGTGATTTTGGGTGTTTTTGGTGCCCCCAGAGCTCCAGCGGGATCTGCAGCAACTCCGGGATGAGATCCAGGAGCTGACGCGGGAGATCCGGGGGGGGCTGCGAGGTACCCCCCAAAAACACCCCAAAACCACCCCAAAACACCCCAAAATACCCCGAAAACACCCCAAAACACCCCAAAATCACCCCAAAATACCCCAGAATACCCCAAAAGTAGCCCAAAACCACCCCAAAACACCCTCAAGCACCCCAAGAACACTGAAAACCCCCTAAAGAACCCCAAAATCGCCCTGAGACCCCAAAAAAACCTCAAAAATACCCCAAAACCACCCCTAAAACACTCAAAACACCCCAAAACCACCCCAGAAATCCCCTGAGAGGCCAAAAAGCCTCAAAATACCCGAAACCACCCCAAAAACACTCTGAGACTCCAAAAAACCCAAAAACCACCCTAAAATACCTCAAAACATCCCCAAATGCCCCAAACTCGCCCCATTTTTGGGGTCCCGACCGCGTTTTTGGGGTTTCTTTCCCCATTTTTGGGGTCCCAGGCCTGGAGCCGGCCAAGGAGGACGAGGAGAACCCGAATTCCATCGGGGCCCGGCTGCGGCGCACCCAGGTCGGTTTGGGGGGGTTTTGGGGCTTTTTGGGCGGATTTGGGGGGTTTTGGAGGATTTGGGGTTTTTTGAGGGATTTTGCCCATTCCTGGGTGGATTTTGGGGGGGATTTTTGGGGTTTGGGGGTTTTTTGGGGCGCCCTGAGGGATTTTTGGGGTCTTCACCAATCACAGGGTCCTGATCCAGCAGTTTTGGGGGGTCCCTGGGTGGAATTTTGGGGGGATTTGGGGGTTTTTGAGGATTTGGGGTTTTTGGGGGGATTTTGCCAGTTCCCGGGTGGATTTTGGTGGGGATTTTTGGGGTTTGGGGGTTTTTTGGGGCGCTCTGACGGGTTTTTGGGGTCCCCCCGCAGCACGGGGTGCTGGCGCAGCAGTTCTGGGGGGTCACCGGCCGCCTCCAGGCCGCCCAGGCCCGGTACCGGCAGCGCAGCCTCGACCGCATCCGGCGGCAGCTCCACATCGGTGCGGGGGGGGGGGGCCCGAATTCGGGGGGAGGGACCCAAAAAATTTGGGGGAGGGACCCAAAAAATTCGAGGGAGGGGTCCCAAAATCCTGGGAGGGTCAAAAAACCCCGGGGGGGCTCCCCAAAATCAGAGGGAGGGGCTGAAATTTGGGGAGGGGGCCCAAAAATCTCGGGGGGGTTCTGAAATTGGAGGGGGGGGGCTCCTAAAAATTTTGGGGGAGTCCCAAAATCCTTGGGGGGGGGCTGGAATTGGGGAGGGGTCCCTGAAATTCCAGGGGGGGCCAGAATGGGGGGGGGGGGCAAAAAACCCCAGGAGGGTCCCAAAATCCCATTTTTGGTCCCAGATTCCTATTTTTGGATAATTTTCCGTGTTTTGGGGGTTTTTCCCCCATTTTTGGAGTTTTTTCCCCATTTTTGGAATTTTTTCCCCAGTTTTGGGGTCCCTGATGCTGGTTTTGGGTCAGCTTCCCTATTTTTGTTTCCTTGTCCCCATTTTTGTTTCCTTTTCCCCATTTCCCGGGTTTCTTTCCCCATTTTTGGGTCCTTTTCCCCGTTTCTGGGGTATTTTCCCCATTTTTGGGGTTTCTTTCCCCATTTTTGGATGATTTTCCATTTCCGGGCTCCCTGACACCATTTTGGGGTGGTTTTCCCCGATTTTGGGGTTTCTTTCCCCATTCCTGGTCTCCTGACCCCATTTTGGGGTAATTTTCCCCATTTTGGGGCCGTTTCCCCCATTTTTGGGGTAATTTTCCCCATTTTGGGGCCGTTTCCCCATTTTGGGGTAATTTTCCCCATTTTTGGGGCCGTTTCGCCCATTTTTGGGGTGATTTTCCCCATTTCTGGGGTCGTTTCCTCATTTTTGGGGTAATTTTCCCCATTTTTGGGGCCGTTTCCCCATTTTGGGGTAATTTTCCCCATTTCGGGGCCGCAGCCGGGAGCCCGCCGCTGTCGGAGGAGGAGCTGGAGCAGATGCTGGAGTCGGGGCACAGCGAGGTTTTCGTGTCCAACGTGCGTTTTGGGGCCGTTCGGGGCGTTTTGGGGCCGTTCGGGGCGTTTTGGGGCCGTTCGGGGCGTTTTGGGGCCTTTTGGGGCGTTTTGGGGCATTTTGGGCGTTTTGGGGCTGTTTGGGGCATTTCAGGGGTTTGGGGGGGATTTGGGAGGGTCTTGGGGCTGGGATTTGGGGGAATTTTGGGGATTTTTGGTGTTTTTTGGGGTTTCTGGGTGATTTTCTGTGGGGATTTCCGGGGGTTTTGGGATGGATTTTTTTGGGGGGATTTGGGGTTTTCTTTGGGGGGGGTTTTTGTGGAGATTTGGGGGGATTTGGGGGGATTTTGGGGGGATTTGGGGACTTTTGGACCCCCCAGTGGATTTTGGGGTGGATTTGGGAGATTTCAGGGTTGCTTTTGGGGTTTTTTGGGGGGATTTTGGGGTTTTTCTTGAGATTTGGGGATTTTGGGGTGGATTTTTTTTTGAATTTGGGTTTTTTTGAGCTCCCCACTGCATTTTGGGGTTGATTTTGAGGCTTTTGGGGGGATTTCAGGGGGATTCGGGGGGGTTTGGGTGGATTTTGGGGCTTTTTGATGTAGATTTTTTGGGGAATTTGGGTTTTTTTGCGCCCCCTGGTGGATTTTGGGGATTTCTGTGGGGATGATTTTTGGGTTTTTTGGGTGTAAATTTGGAAGGATTTTGGGGGGTTTTGGGATGTATATTTTTGGAATTTGGGGTTTTTTCTGGGCTCTGCGCTGGATTTTGGGGTGAGTCCGGGGTATTTGGGGTGAATCCTGGGGATTTTGGGGTGAATCCCGCGGGTTTTGGGGTGAATTCCATGGATTTTGGGGTGAATCCTGCGGGTTTTGGGTGAATCCCGTGGATTTTGGGGTGAATCCCGCGGATTTTGGGGTGAATCCCGGGGATTTGGGTGAATCCCGCGGATTTGGGGTGAATCTCGCAGATTTGGGGTGAATCCCGTGGATTTTGGGTGAACTCCATGAATTTTGGGGTGAATCCCGCGGATTTTGGGTGAACCCCGCGGATTTTGGGTGAACCCCGCGGGTTTTGGGGTGAATCCCGCGGGTTTCGGGCCCGCAGGTGCTGGGGGCGGCGCGGGCGGCGCGGGCGGCGCTGGACGAGGTCGGGGAGCGGCACCGGGACCTGCAGAGGCTCGAGAGGGGCCTGAGGGAGCTGGGGGAGCTCTTCCAGCTGCTGGGGGGCACCGTGGAGGCCCAGGTGCGACTGGGGGGACTGGGACAAACTGGGAGGGACTGGGAGGGGATTTGGGGTGGATTTGGGTGAGTTTAGAGGGATTTGTTAGGGGTTTGGGGGGACTGGGAGAGGATTGGGAGGGACTGGGATAAACTGGGGGGGGACTGGGAGGGATTTGGGGGCACTGGGAGGGACTGGGATAAAGTGGGAGGGAATTTGGGGTGGATTTGGGTGACTTCAGAGGGATTTGGGGGCACTGGGAGGGAATTGGGATAAACTGGGAGGGGACTTGGCTTAACCAGGGCAGGTCCATAGTGGTCTATACTGGTTTATACTGGTCTGTACTGGTTTATACTGGTTCATACTGGTCCATACTGGTTTATACTGGTGCAGGGGGAGGTGATTGACCGCATCGAGCGCCACGTGCAGGACTCGGGGGCGCACCTGGGAAAGGGGCGGGGCCACCTGAGCCACGCCCAGCGGCGCCAGCAGGGGGCACGCAAGGTCACTGGGGGGACTGGGATAAACTGGGAGGGACTGGGATGGACTGGGATGGACTGGGGGGGACTGGGAGGGGACTGGGGGGGTACTGGGAGGGACTGGGATAAACTGGGAGGAACTGGGAGTTACTGGGGGAGGCCTCCAGCTCGGGGCCGGGGCCGTCACAGGCCCGGACTGGTCTGAACTGGTCCAAAATGGTCTGGACTGGCCTGAACTCATTCAAACTGATTCGAACTGGTCCAGACTGGCCCAGGCTGGTCCGGAGTGATCCGAACTGGTCCAAACTGGTCCAGACTATTTCAAAATGGCCCAAACTGGCCCAGATTGGCCCAAACTGGTCCGGACCGTTTCGAACTGGTTCGAACTGGTCCGAACTGGTCCGAACGGGTCCCTCCGGCCCCCAGAAGCGCCTGGCGTTCGCCGCCTGCGGCTCCCTCGCCGTCCTGCTCCTGGTCGCCATCATCGCGGGCTCGGTGGCCGCGGGGTAGCGCCGGGCGGCTCCCATTGGCTGCGGCTGCTGTCAATCACCGCCGGGCCCCGCCCGCGGGCGCGCCCCATTGGCCGGCGGTGACCTCACCGCGCCGGGCGCCGGCCCCGCCCCCGGGCGGTTCCCATTGGCCAGCACTGACGTCAATCACTGTAAGCCCCGCCCGTGGCCGCTCCGATTGGCCGGCGGTGACGTCACGCGCGGCGGGCCTTAATAAAGCACTTTGCACCCCAAAAACGCGCGGAAATGCCCCAAAAAGCCTCGGAAATGCCCCCAAAACACTTGGAAATACCCTAAAAATCCTCGGAATTACCCCAAAAATGGAACCGCATCAAAGTTCCCTCCCAAAATCCTGAAATCCACCCAAAAACCCCCAATAAAAGCCCAAACCCCCCCAAAATCGCCCCCTTCCCCCCCAAAAAAATTACCCAGAAAGTTCCAGAATTGCCGCAAAATTTCCCATTTTGTCCCCCTCGAACCAAGGGAAGCTCCTCGGAGTTCCTCAGTTCTCTCAAAAGCCCCAAATTCCCAAAAATTCTCCCCGAAATCCCGCGCCTCAAAAGCTCCAAAATGCCTCAAATTCGCCCCAAATCCCCCTCAAAAAAATTTAAAAAAAAGCGTCAAATTTGCCAATCCCAAAATGCCCCAAATGCTCCCCAAATCTCACTCCAAAAATCCCCCAAATCCCAAAGCCCCCAAAATTCCCACAAAACCCCCCCAAAATTCCCCAAAACCCCCCCAAATTCCCCCAAATCCCCCCAAATTCTCCAAATAATCCCAAAAATCCCCCAAACTCCCCCAAATCTTTAAAACTGCCCCCAAAACGCCCCCAAGGCCCAAATTCGGCCCCCAAATTTCTCACCCCGCCCCCCCCATCCGGTCCCTGCGGGGGGGGAGGGGCCCGGTCACATCCTGCCCCTCCCCCACCCCCTCCGTGTCCCCCGAGTCGGACCCGAGATGGTGAGGGGGGGGCTGGGGGGGGAATTTGGGGGGAATTTGGGAGATTTTGGAGCATTTGGGGGATGGGGAGGGAACTGGGGAGATTTGGGGGAATTTGGGACATTTTGAGGTCATTTGGGGATGTTTGGGGAGCATTTGGGGACACGGAGAGGGAAATTTTGGGGAAATTTGGGGACATTGGGGAAATGGGGAGGGAATTGGGGGGAATTTGGGACATTTGGGGGCGTTGTGTGGATGGGGATGGGACTGGGGACATTTTGGGGACATTTGGGGGGAATTGGGGACACCTGGGGAAGGAAATGGGGGAATTTGGGGACAAGGAGAGGGGAATTTTGGGGAGATTTGGGGGATGGGGAGGGAACTGGGGACATTTTGGGGACATTTTGGGGGCATTTAGAGACAAGCAGAGAGAATTGGGGCCCTTTGGGGCCCTTTGGGGACATTTGGGGGGAATTGGGGACATTGGGGAAGGAAATGGGGGCATTTGGGGACATTTGGGGGGATTGAGGACAAGGAGAGGGAAATTTGGGGAATTTGGGGGCATTTGGGGACATTTTGGGGACATTTGGGGACATTTGGGGTCACTGGGGAGGGAACTGGGGGCATTTGGGGGCATCTGGGGAAGGAAGTGGAGGAATTTGGGGGCATTTCGGGGCATTTTGGGGCATTTGGGGACACGGGAGGGGTCAGGGGTCATCGGGGTCACCTCGAGGACACGGGGGGACATTTGGGGAGGGAAATTTTGGGGACATTTGGGGAGGGAAATTTTGGGGACATTTGGGGACATTTTGGGACACGGGAGGGGTCAGGGGTCATCGGGGGGGGCGGTGCCCGGATGTGGGGGGGGGAGGGGTGACAATGGTGGGGGAGGGGTGACAATGACGGGGGGTTTGAGGTCACAGTGGGGGAGGGGTGACACAGGAAGGGGTCACCGCGGGGGGGGAGGGGTGGCAGTGGGGGGGGAAGGGTGACAGCGGCCCCTTCGCCCCTCCCCCCATGTCCTCGATTCCCCCCCGAGCCCCCCAAATGTCCCCAAATGTCCCCAAATGTCCCCAAATGTCCCCTCAGTGTCCCCAGTGTCCCCCTGACCCCTCCCCGACGTCCCCAATGTCCCCATCCCCTCAATGTCCCCCAATATCCCCCTGACCTCCCCTGACCCCCCCTCGGTGTCCCTCTGACCCCCCCCAATGTCCCCAAACCCCCCTCGGTGTCCCCAACGCCCCCTCCCCAATGCCCCAATGTCCCCCCAGTGTCCCCCTGACCCCTCCCCAGTGTCCCCAGGGTCCCCCATCCCCTCGATGTCCCCCCAGAGCCCCCCTGACCCCCCCCGCCCCCCGCAGGTCCCGCTCCTGTTCCTGGCGCTCCTCGCCGCCGCCCCCGGCCCGGGGGTCGCTCTGTGCCGCCGCGCCCCCCCCTCAGCCTGCGCCGGGGCCGCGCCCGCGCCGGGGCCGCAAGCGCTGGGCTGGGGGCTCGATGTGACCACGCTGCGACCCTCGGGGGGCCGCGTGCTGGAGCTGGGGGGCGACCCCGGCCCCGAGCCCGGCCCCGAGCCCGGCCCCGAGCCCGGGAGCGGCTCCGGGAGCGGCCCCGAGCCCGAGCCGGGCCCCGGGCGGTGCCTGCTGTGCCCGGACGCGCTGCGGGCCGGGGTCGCTCGGCGGCTGCCGCCGGCGGTCGGGGGGTGGCACTCGGGGCGCCGCTGCCGCCGCGACTCGCGGGTGGCGGCGGGGGCCAGCGCCGTGGGCGGCGCGGTGGCCGCGGCGGCGGCCCGCGGGTGGCGGCTGGGGCTGGCGGCGCTGGGCCCCGCCGGGCGAGGCGGCCCCGGGCTGGTGGCGGCCGGGTCCCACTCGCGGGTGGCCCGGGAGGGGCTGCGCTGGCAGCGGCAGGACCGCAGCGCCCTGAGCTGGCTGCAGCTGAAGTGCTCCTTCTACTGGTGAGCGGCCTTCGGCCTCGGCGGCGGCTGCAGCATCCTCATCCTCATCCCCATCCTCATCCCCATCCTCATCCTCATCCCCATCCTCATCCCCATCCTCATCCTCATCCTCATCCTCATCCTCATCCTCATCCTCATCCTCATGCTCATCCCCATCCCCATCCTCATCCTCATCCTCATCCTCATGCTCATCCTCATCCTCATCCTCATCCTCATCCTCATCCTCATCCTCATTTTCATCGGCCTCGTCATCCTCATCTTCTTCTTCATCCTTGTCTTTGTCTTCTTTTTCATCTTTGTCCACTTCTTCATCTTCATCTTCATCTTTATGTTCATCCTTGTCTTCATCTTCATTCTCATCCTCATCCTCATCCTCTTCATAGTCATCCTCATCAGCATCTTCATCTCCTTCTTCATCTTCATCTTCGTCCTTGTCTTCATCCCATTCTTCATCATCAGCATCTTCATCCTCTTCTTCATCTTCGTCTTTATTCTCATCTCCGTGTCCATCTTCATCTCCTTCATCCTCATCGTCCTCACCTTCACCTTCATCCTCACCTTCCTCTTCCTCCTCCTGCCCCATCCCTTCCTCCCGTCACCCCAAACCTCCCCAAATCCACCCAAAATCCCCCAAATCCCCTTAAATCCTCAAAATCCTTCAAAATTCTCCCAAATCCCCAAAACTCCCCCCAAATCCTTCCAAAATCCCCTCAAATCCCCCCAAATCCCTCCAAATCCCCTTAAATCCCCAGAAATCCCCCCAAAATCCCCCAAATCCCCCCAAAATCCCCTTAAATGCCCCCAAATCCTCAGAATTCCCCCCAAATCCTTCCAAAATCCCCTCAAATCCCCCCAAATCCCCTTAAATCTCCAAAATTGTCCAAAATTCCCCCCAAATCCCCTTGAGTCCCCCAAATCCTCCAAAATTCCCCTCAAATCCCCTTGAATCCCCCAAATCCCCCCCAAACCGACCCCCCTTTCCCTCTCTCTCCCCTTCCAGGACCTGGCTGGACCCCCTGGCCGCCCGCCCCTCCCCCCACTTCCTGCGGGCAGTCCGGGCGCTGCCCCCCGAGTTCAGCCCGGCCACGGCCGCCGACTACGCCGAGCTGGTGGCCGCCTACGGCACGCACGTGGTGCGGGGGGCTCGGCTGGGCGGCCGCGTGCGGGCGCTGACCGCCGTGCGCCTCTGCCGCGCCGCCATGGCCGGCCTGGGCGCCCAGGAGGTGGCCGACTGCCTGCGGGCCGAGGCCACCTTCGGCGGGGTCAGCGCGGCCGCGGCCGCCTGCCGGGAGGCGCGGGAGGCCACCGAGGGCAACGTCAGCTTCAGCGAGTTCTTCGGCGAGCGGCTGCTGGAGGTGGAGGGCGGCGGCGGCCAGGAGGGCGACCTGGCCTTCGGCCGGCCCGAGGAGCTCTCGCGGTGGCTGCGCGGCGTCCCCGAGGCTCCGGCCATGGTGGAGGCCGACCTGTGGCCGCTGCACGCCCTGGTGCCCCGGCAGGACCCGCGGCGCCGGGCACTGCGGGCGGCCATCAGCAGCTACATCGCGGCGCGGGCCCTGAGGGTCAACTGCAGCTGCGCCGGCCCGGGGGGCCTGGGCGGGCAGCGGAGTGGTCAGTGGGGCGGCCGGAGTGGTCAGCGGGGCGGTCAAGGTCTTGGTCAGCCTGCAAGTCAACGTGGGGGTCAACGTGGTCATCGCAGTGGTCACGGTGGAAGTCAAGGTGTTGGCCAAGGTGTTGATCGGCTTGATGGTCATCCTGGTGGTCACCAAGGTGGCCAAGATGTCGGTCAGTGGGGCGGTCAGCACAGCAGTCAATACGATGGTCAGAACGGCGGCCAGCATGGTCATCATCACCGTGGCCAAGATGGCAGCCAGCCCAGCGGGCATCGCGATGGCCAGCGAGGTCTTCACGATGGTCTTGGTGGTCATCGCAGTGGCCAACGCAACCAACCCGGCGGTCAAGGTGGTCTCGGTGTTGGTCACCAAGCCCAATGGGGCGGCCAAGACGGCGCTGACCGCCCCAATGACCGCCTCGATGACCATCCCTATGACCACCCCAATGTCCACTCCAATGACCGCCTGGCCCCTCCCCCGCACCCCTGCCACTGCGCCTGCGCCGCCGCCCCTCCCCCCGTGGGCGGCTCCCCGTGCTGCCCCGCCCACCGCGGCCTCGCCCACCTGTCCGTGCTGGTCCTGGGCGGCCGCGGCTGGCGCGGGGACCCGCTGTCGGCCACCGACGCCTACGTCCAGGTGGCCTTTGGCCAGCGCCGCGCCCGCACGGCCACGGCGTGGAACAACGAGCGCCCGCGCTGGGGGCAGCGGCTGGACCTGGGCGAGGTCCGGCTGCACCCCGGGGCCGAGCTGGAGCTGCAGGTGTGGGACGAGGACCACGGCTGGGACGACGACGCGCTGGGCACGTGCCGGGAGCCGCTGGGCGCCGGCGGCCGCCGCCACCGCGTTTGCTTCCCCGGCGGCGGCCGCCTGGAGTTCGCGGTGGCCCTGAGCTGCGGCCCCGCGCTGGCCGGGCCCCTGTGCCACCGCTACGTGCCCCGGGCTCCCGAGGGCGGCGCCGGGCTCCAGGACGGGGCCCCGTGGCCACCGCAGGGCGCAGACTGGGGCCGCTTCGTGTGGGAGGACGAGGAGGAGGAGGAGGAGGAGGATGAAGATTTGGCCGGCACCCGCTTCTTGCACCGGTTTTGGGACCTTCCGGAAGGTTCCGAGGGCGGCCGAGAGGGAAATCCCGACCCGGAGCCGCTTCCGGAGTCGCCGTGGCCCCGGGGAGGGTCCCAGTTTGGCCCAGTTCGGTCCCAGTTTGAGGATGAGGATGATGATGAAGAAGAGCTCAGCGATGCCGAATTTCAGCAACTTTGGGACATTGCAAGCAATCCCAAAAACTCTGAATCCGACCCAAATTGGGCCGAGGGGAGCCCCCCGGGATTCTCCCAGTCCGGCCCAGTTTGGCCCCAGTTTGAGGATGACTATGATGATGATGATGAAGATGAAGAGCTCAGTGATGCCGAATTTCAGCAACTTTGGGACATTCCGGGCGAGCCCAGAAACCCCGAATCCGACGCAAACTGGGCCGAGGGGAGACCCCCGGGACTCTCCCAGTCCGGCCCAGTTTGGCCCCAGTTCGAGGATGAGGATGACGATGAAGGCTCCGAATTCAGGGGCTCCTAGGGCCCCACCCTGGGGGGGTCCCCAAAATTTTTTGGGGGGGTGGGGGAGGGGAATAAAAGTTTGAGCAGCAGCTCCCAAGTGTGACCGGGATGGACCAATGAGGAGGGCCGGGGGGATTTGGGGGAATTTGGGGGAATTTGGGGAATTTGGGGGAATTTGGGACCCCCCAAAACCTCGGGGAGGGGGAAGATTTAGGGGAGGGGGGAGGATTCCAGGGGGTTTTGGGGTCCCCGAGTGTTCTGGGGTTGGATTCGGGGATTTCGGGGCCCTCCCTGAGCTCCGGGCGGGGTTTTTGGGGTTTTGGGGGCGTTTTCGGGGTTTTCGGGGTTTTGGGGGCCCCGCCCCGGCAGCGCTTCCGGCCCCGCCGCGACTTCCGCCCGCGCCAACGGCCCCAGAGGTGCCCGGGGGGGTCCGGGGGGATTTCGGGGGGATTTCAGGAGATTCGAGGGATTATGGAGGACTTGGGGGAACTTGTGGGAATTTGGGGGGATTTTGGGGTGGTTTGGGGGGATTTGGGGGTGTTCGGGGAGGTTTTTGGGACGATTTAGGAGGGGTTTGGGGGAGTTCTGGGAATTTGGGGGGGTTTTGGGGACTTTTAGGAGGATTTTGAGAGGATTGAAGAGATCTTGGGGGGAATTTCGGGAATTTTGGGGGGTTCTGGTAATTTTGGAGCATTTGGGGGATTTTGGGAGTCCCTTGGTGCCGCTGACCCCTCCCCCCCCCAGGTCACCCCCCGGCCATGGGGCCCCTCCCCCCCCTGCCCGTGGCCCTCTGGATCCTCCTGGTGGCCACCACCCCCTGCCCGGGGGCCACCGAGGTCACCTCCGGCCACCGAGTGACCCCGGGGGCCACCACGAGCCCCTGGGGCCACCCCGGGCCATCGGCGGCCACCACGGGCCACCAAACGCCCCCGGCGGCCACCGAAGAGCCCCCGTCCACCCCGGGGGCCACCGAGGGCCACCAAGTGACCACCGAGGGCTACCAAGTGACCTCAGCGGCCGCCCAGAGCCACCCACCGACCTCGGGGACCACCCTGGGCTACCAAGCGACCACCCCTGGCCACCAATCCCTGGCGACCACCCCGGGCCACCGATTGACCTCGATGGCCACCGAGAGCCTCGCGCCGACTCCGACGGCCGCCCATGGCCACCAAACCACCTCGAGGGCCACCAAGGGCCACCAAACCTCTGCCGGGGCCACCGAGAGCCGCCCTCCCACCCCCACGCCCACCGTGGGCTACCAAACCTCCTCCGGGGGCCACCGAGCCCCGGGGACAACCGTGGGCCACCAAACCTCGCCGAGGGCCACTGAGGGCCACCAACAGCCTGCGGGGGCCACCGAGGGCCACCCAACGCCCAGCGCGGGCTACCAAGCCCCCGGCATGGGCTACCAAGGCCCCCCGGGCTGGCTGGTGGCCGCGGTGACCGCGGGGGCCGCGCTGGTGGCCACAGTGGCCGCGGTGGCCGCGGGGCTCCGATGGCGGCGGCGCCGGGTGGGGGAGGGGGCGCTGGGGGCGTGGGCGGGGCCGGTGCCCCCCCAGGTGGGGGAGGGGCCGGGGGCGGGGGAGGGGCCGGGGCAGCCGCTGGTGGCCACGGTGGCCACCGGGCAGGTGGGGGAGGGGCTGCGGACGTTCCGGGGGTCGCTGGGGGGGGGAGGGGAGGGGGGGGAGGCCAACGGGGACCCCCCCGGGGGGCCCCAGTGAAGGGTGGGGGAGGGGACCCGGGTTTGGGGGGATTTGGGGGGATTTGGGGAATTAAAGGAAAACGAAAAGAAAAAGAAAGGTTCGGGACCCAAAAAAACGGGAAAAGGGTAAAAAAAAAACCCAAAACACCCGGGGGGATGGGGACCCCCAAAAATGGGGAAAAAGGAGCAAAAAATGGGGAAAGAAACCCCAAAAATCGGGAAAGGGACCCTAAAAATGGGGAAAAAGACCCAAAAATGGGGGAAGAACCCAAAAATGGGAAAAGGGACCCCAAAATGGGACTGGGACCCCCAGAAATGAGAAAAGAAACCCAAAAATGGGGTCAGGATGTCCAAAAATGGGAACTGGGACCCCCGAACTGGGGAAAAAGAGCCTAAAATGGGGAAAAACTCCCAAAATCAGGACCGGGACCCCCAAGCCCCCCGCCCCTCCCCCCCCAATCACGACAGCACCAAATTCCCGGGGTTTTTTTTGTGGTATTTTTTTGGTTTGTTTTTTTCCTTTTTTCTTTCAAAATTACCCCAAAACGGGGGGTGGGGGGAGGGGCGGGGCGAGGCCGCCCCTCCCCCCTTGTAGTGTTTGTGTGGGGGAGGGGTCTCGTACCGGGGGGGGGAGGGGAGGGGTCAGTCGGGGGGTGGGGGAGGGGCGGGGGGCGGCGAGGGGGGGTCGGGGGGCTCCGGGGGGGTGGGGGAGGGGTCGGCGATGGTCCCGCGGCTCCCGGAGCGCCCTGGGGGGGGAGGGGAAAAGGGGGGGGAGGGGTTCAGTGAGACCCTCCCCCCTTCCCAAAAAAGTGGCCCCGCCCCCACCCGGGGACCCCCGAAATTCCACAAATCCCCCCCAAAATCCCCCCCGGGACCCCCAAAATCGCCCAAATCCCCTCCATAGAGCCCCCAGACCCCATTTAAGACACCAAATCCCCCACCCAGGGCCCCCAGACCCCATTTGGGATCCCCAAAACTCCCCTGGGACCCCTCAAACCTCCCCAAAACCCCTCGGGGACCCCCAGACCCCATTTGGGACCCCCCAGACCCAATTCAGAGTCCCCAGACCCCAAATCCCCCACTGAGACCCCTCAAACCTCCCCAAATCCCTTCTTTAGGGCCCCCAGACCCCATTTAAGACCCCCAAATCCCCTTTAGAACCCCCCAGACCCAATTCAGACCCCTCCTCACCGCAGGGCCGCTGCGGGGCCACCACGTAGCTGAGCAGGGTGAGCCCACTGGGACCCCCAGACCCAATTCAGAGCCCCCAGACCCAATTCAGAGCCCTCCTCACCACAAGGGCGCTGCGGGGCCACCACGTAGCTGAGCAGGGTGACGTCGCTGGGGCCGCCGGACTCGAGGGGGATCGGGTGCACTCGGAAATGCTCGAGCATGTCAAAGATGCTCTGGAACCAGAGGTGCTGCACCCGGCACTGCGCGGCCTCATTCAGCGACAGCCGCAGGTGCTGCACGAAAAACACCAAAAATGGGGGAAAAACACCAAAAATGGGAAAAGACCCCGGAAATACAGAGAGAAACCCTGAAAACAGGGAGAGAGAAACCCCGAAAATGAGGAGAGTGACCCCAAAAATGGCTTAAAGCACCGAACCCGAGAATTCCATCTCCAAAATCCCTGTTTCGCCATCAAACTCCCAAAATTCAGGGTTTTTCTGCCAAAATCCCAGGTTTTATCCCCCCAAATCCCATTTTACTTCCCAGAACTCAGGTTTTGCCTCCTAAAATCAACATTTCATGCTGTAAAATCCCCATTTTTCATCGTAAAATCCCCCTTCCTTGAAATAAAATTGTCATTTTTCTACCTCATGCCTCCATTTCTTGGCGCAAACTCGCTGTTTCCCAAAATACCCATTTTTTCCCCCAAAACCCAAACTTATGTCTCCTCAATCCCATTTCACTCCCTAAAACTCACACTTTTCCTCCTAAAATTGACATTTCGCCTTGTAAAATCCCTGATTTTCATTGCAAAATCCCTGTCTTTCGCCGCAAAATCCCCATTTGTTGATGTAAAATCGCCATTTTTTCACCGAAAACCTCCATTTTTTTTTTAAAAACCCCCGCTTTTTGGGCTCACCTTGGCCTTTCCCTGGAAGTTGAAGGTGAGCACGTACTCGCCGCGCCGCGTCTCGCTCTGGCGCACCAGGAAGACGCCGTGGCCGCCGTGGCCGCCCTGCAGCACGAGCTGCGCGGCGCGGAGCCGGGACAGCGTCCCGTGGAACCACGGGAACGGCGCCAGGGGGTGCCCGGGACCCCCCCCAAAAACCCCGCCGGGGTCCGGGGGCGGCGGGGGAGGGGCGGGCGGGGGAGGGGCGGCGGCGGCGGCCGAGGGGAAAGGGCCTGGAAGGGAGAGAGGGGCAGGGGTTGGGGGTTTGGGGGGGATTTTGGGGGTTTGGGGAGGGTTTTGGGAATTTGGGGAGGGGGTTTGGGGGATTTGGGGGGATTTCAGAGGAGAAATGGGAATTCGGGGGGATTTTGGGGAGGGAATTTGGGGGTTTGGAGGGGAATGGGAATTTGGGGGGATTTGGGGGAATTTGGTGAGGGGGTTTGGGGGGATTTGAGAGGGGAAACGGGTATTTGGAGGGATTTTGGGGAGATTGGGGGGGATTTGGGGTGTTTTGGGAGAATTTAGAGGGATTTTCGGGAGATGTAGAGGGAAATGGGAACTTGGGGAGGGGGTTTGGGGGGGTTGGGAATTTGGGGGGGGTTTGGGAGAATTTGGGAGGGATCTTGGAGAGATTTGGGGGGAAATGGAATTTAGGGAGCGGGTCTGGGGGGATTTGGGAGAGATTTGAGAGGAGAAGGGGGAATTTGGGGGGAATTTGGGGGTTTGGGAGAATTTGGGGGGAATTGGGGCACAGCGGGAAAGGTTTGGGGGGATTTGGAGGAGTTTTGGGGGGGAATGGGAATTTGGGGAAGGGGTTTGGGGGGATTTGGGGCAGGTTTGGGGTATTTTGAGGGGTATTTTGGGGAGAAATGGGAATTCGGGAGGATTTCGGGGAGATTCGGGGGTCCCAGAGACAAGCAGCCCCCACCACAAACCCAAATCCCCCAGAATTCAGGGGAAATCCCCAAAATTTGGGGTAAAATCCGCCAAACCCGAAAATAAATCCCCCCAACCCCCAAAATCTGGGATAAACACCCCAAGCCCTCCATAATTCAGGATAAATCCCCCAAAACCCAAATTAAACCCCCCAAAATCCGGGACAAACCTCCCCCAAGCCCCCAAATAAATCCCCCAAAACCCAAATTAAACCCCCCAAAATCTGGGACAAACCCCCCAAATCGGGATCCCGCCCCTCCCCCCGTACCTGGCGCCTCGGGGGGGTCTCCGGGGTGGGGGAGGGGCGGTGGGGGAGGGGCGCCGGGCCCGGGGGGCTCCTCCAGGGGCACGCGGGGGGGCAGCTCCGGGGGGGGGGGAGGGGGCGGCTCCGGGAGCCCCCCGTAAGCACCTGGGGGGGGGAGGGGAGGTCAGCGGGGGTCCGGGGGAAAATCGGGGGATTTGGGGGAATTTTTGAGGGTTTAGAGAGATTTTGCAGGGATTTGGGGGGAATTTGGGAAAATTTCAGGGATTTTTGAGGGAAATTCAAGGAGATTTTGGGGAAATTAACAGAGATCTCGGAAAAATTTGGAACGATTTTTGTGCAGTTGAATTCAGGAGAATTTCAAGTGATTTTGCATGATTTTGGGCAATTTCAGATGATTTTTGGGTTTTTAGCGGTTTTGGGGTGATCTTGCACTTTTTTCCAGTTTCTTGGGTGTTTTGGGAGTTTTTTAGGGTGATTTTGGGGTTTTAAGGGTGATTTTGGGGTGATTTTGGGCAGTTCAGGGTTTTTAGGGGGGTTTTGAGCGAGTTTTGGCAGCTTTGGAGTTTTCAGAGTGTTCTCAGGGCATTTCTGGGTATTTTTGGGTGGTTTTGTGATTTTTTGGGTGTCTTTGCGGTTTTTACAGTATTTTTGGGGTGTTTTGGGGGATATTTTGGGGGTTTTGGGGGTAATTTCGGGGGTTTTGGGTCACCTTGGCTCAGCAGCTCCGCGCTCTCCCCCCGGAACAGCTCCGAGTCCGAGGGGGGGTCGGGGTCGTCCCTGGGGAGGGAAAAAATTGGGATTTTGAGGGGAAAAAAAGAGAAAAATTAGGGAAAAACTGGGAAAAATGGGGAGAGGGGACAAGGGAAATGGGGGGAAGGCAAAAACGGGAGGAAAAGGGGGAAAAATGGGAAAAAGAAGAAGAATACAATAGAATAAAAATGAGATAAACAGAAAAAATGGAAAACCTGGAAAACGTCACCAAAGTCACAAAAATGGGGAAGAATTAGAAGAAAAATAGAACATAATTAAAATGTCGCAAGAAAAATTAGATGAAAGTGAGGGAAAAAATAATGAAAATGAGGGAATTAAAAAGAAACCAGGAAAAAAGGCGGGTGGACAGCAAAAAAAAGGGAAAAATGCAAAAAAAGAACGAAATTTATGGAAAAATTCGTGAAAATAAAAAAAACCAGATAAAAAAAATAACAAAATTAAAGGAAAAGACAAAAGGCATTGGAAAAATGAATGGAACAAAAAGAAACATGCAAAAACCAGAAATAAAAATGATAAAACTGAAGCAAAAAAACCGAAAATGAGAACAACGAAGCAACTGATGGAAGGAATGAAATAAGAATTAGAAAATTGGAGGAAAACGACAGAAAAATCGGGCAGAAAAAGGGAAAAGGGGGAGGGGGCGGGGATGGACTCGGGGGCTCACGGGGGGCTCGGCCACTCGCCCAGGTCCTGCAGCCAGAGCTGCCTCTGCCGCGGGTCCGGCGCCTCCAGCAGCAGCTCCAGCCCCGACTCCGTCTGGGAGCGGGGACGGGCGGGTCAGGGACCCCGAAACCCGGGAAAACCCACCCGAAAAACCCCAAACCCCACAGAAATCCACAAAATGCACCCCAAAATACCCCAAAACCCACCCAAAAACCACCCCGAGAACCCCAAATCCCAGCAAAATCCACCCAAAACACCCTCATCCTACAGCAATCTAAGTAACCCCCAAAACACCCCAAATTTCACCCAAAACCCACCTCGGGAACCCCAGAAAACATCAAAATCTCCTCAAAAAATCCCAAATCCCGCAGAAATCCAACAAACGAACCCCAAAATCCCTCAATTCCCACCCAAAGTTCGGGTCCCGGCCCCAGAACGAATCCCCCGAAAATCCCCTCAAAAATCGGAACAAATCCCCCAAAAATCGGAACAAATCCCCCAAATCCCGCCCGGATTTCGGCTCCCTCCCCAGCCCGAGTTCCCGAATTGCCCAAACCGCCGGGGATTCGCCCCAAACCGCCGGGGATTCGCACCAGGATGCGGAAGCTGCTCCCGCCGGGCCCCGCGGGGGTCGCGGCCAGCGCCGCGCAGGGGAGGCTCAGCCGCGGTTTGGGGGCCTGGGGGAGCCCAATTTGGGGTCAAATCCGCCCTTTTTGGGGCCGCCGCCACCCCAAAAACCCCCCAAAGCCCCTCCCCCCCCCCGCTTTTCCCGGCGTTTTCCCGTTTTGAGACAATTTGCGGTCCCCGAAACCAGCCCAGGACCACTCCAAATTCCCTTTTTCTCCCCGAAAACTCCCCCGATTTCCTCCCCCAAACCCTCCAAATGCCCCTTTTTCCCCAAAACCCCTCCAAATTCTCCCCCGAACCCCCTCGATTCCCTCCCAACCCCCCCAAATGTCCCCCAAATTCCCATTTTACCCCCAACCCCTCCTTTTTCTTCTCCCAAACCCCCCAACTCTCCCCAGTCCCCCCTAAACCCACCCCGATCCCTCCCAAATCCCCCTTTTCCCCCCAAATTCCCACCCAAATCCCCCCAATCCTCCCCAAAACACCCCCAATTTTCCCAAAACCCCACTAAATCCACACCGATTCCCCCTCAACTCCCACCCAAAGCCCCCCAAAACCCACCCCAATCCTCCCCAAACCCCCCGATCCTCCCCCAAACCCCCCAATTTCCCCCTCCAAGCCCCCCCGATCCCCTCCCAATTTCCCCATTTTCCCCCCCAATTTTCCCCCCTGCCCGTACCTTGGGGGGCAGGAACAGCTCCAGCGCCGCCCCCTCCCCGTCCCCGCGGATCCGGAGGCGGCAGCGCTGCCCCTCCCCCGCCCCGCCGCCCCTCCCCCTGCCCGGGAGCCCCCCCGGGACCCCCCCAAAGTCCTCGGGCAGCAGCAGCCGCAGCAGCCCCTCCCTGCGGGCCGGACCCCGGCCCAGCCGCAGCCGCTCCAGCCGGCCCCAGGGCCCGGCCGCCTCGGGGGGGTTCTGGGCCGCGTTTTGGGGCGGATTCCCGGCGTTTTGGGGCTCCGCGGCCGAGCGCCACTGCAGCATCCCCCGCACGCTGCGGCCGACGCTGCGCAGGGAGAAGCGCTTGCGGAGCTTCGGTTTTGGGGCGGTTTGGGGCGATTTCGGGGCCGCCTGGGGCCAGCTCGGCGCGTCCTGGGGCGACCTCGGTGGGGTCTGGGGCGACCTCGGCGGGGTTTGGGGCGACCTCGGCGGGGTTTGAGGCGATCTCGGCGGGTTTGGGGTTGGGCGTCCTGGGGCGACTTCAGGGCGTTCTGAGGCCATTTCAGGGCGTTTTCGGCCGATTTCGAGGCGTCTTGAGGCGACTTCGGGGCGTCTTGAGGCGACTTCAGGGCATTCTGAGGCCATTTCAGGGCGTCTTGAGGCGATTTCGGGGGGTTTTCAGGCCATTTCGAGGCGTTTTCGGGCCATTTCGCGCCGTTTTCGGGCGATTTCGGGGCGTTTTGGGGCCATTTCGCGCCGTTCTCGGGCGCTCCCCGCGCCGCCTCCTGAGGCGATTTCTGAGGCGAGGCCGGCGGCGAGGCGCCCCCCAGCGGCCCGCGGCCGCCGCCCCGAACCCCGCCGGTTTCGCCCCAAAAACGCGGCTCGCAGGGCGAGGCGGCGGCCGAGGAGGAGCCGGACTCGGAGCCGCAGCGCGGCAGCGGCGGCAGCGGGCTCAGCTCCGGCGGCGGCGGGGCCATCCTGGGCTCGCCCGCTCCCCTCTCGGCCGCCGCCCGCGACACCTCGGCCTCGAAGTGCTCGAGGAAGTTGCGCGCGAAGCGGCGCGAGAAGGCGGCGGCGGCTCCGGGGCCGCCCAACTGCGGCTGCGCCGCCACGAACTCGCGGTAGCGGCGCGCGAAATCGCGGGCGGCGGCGCGCGCCTGGCGCTGGCAGAAATCGCGCCAGCCCGGGGGGGGCGGGGCCGGGGCCGGGGCCGGGGCCGGGGGCGAGCTCTGGGGGTCCTGGGGCGAGTTCTGGGGGTCCTGGGGCGAGCTCTGGGGGTCCTGGGGCGAGTTCCGAGGGGGGTCCTGGGGCGAGCTCTGGGGGTCCTGGGGCGAGTTCCGGGGGTCCTGGCGCTCCCAGGCAGGGTTCTGGGACGGGTTCTGGGGGTTTTGGGGGGAGTTTTGGGGGTTCTGGGGGTTTTGGGGGGAGTTCGGGGAGGAGGAGGCGGGTCCGGAGCCCCCCCCCGAGGGGCCGCTCATGGCGCTGGGGGGGGGCGGGGGGGGCGCTGCTGGGAAAATGGGGAAAAAGGGGGAAAATGGGAAAAAGGCAGGAAAAGGGGAAAGAGAGGGAAAACGAGAAAGAAATGGGAAAAAGGTGCGGAAGGGACAAAAAGGAGAAAAACGGGGAAAAGCAGAAAAAAGGAGGAAAGAGGAAAAGGGGGAAAAAAGGGGAAGAAAAAGGGTGAAAAAGGGAAAAAGGAGGAAAACGGATGAAAAGGGGGAAAAAGAGAAAAAAGGAAAAAAAACCGAGAAAAAAGTGAGGGGGGAACCTCAAAAACCGAGGAAAGACCCCCCCGAATTCACCAAATCCCCCCACATTCACACAGGGCCCAATCCAGACCCCCCCTCCCCCCCCAGCACCCCAAATCCCCCCCGGGACCCCCCAAAACCAACCCTGACCCGACCCCGACCCCAAATCCGCCCCCAAAACCCCCAAATTCCCCCCCGGGACCCCAAATCCCCCCCAAATCCCAACCCGGACCCCGCGGGAGCCCCTCCCCCCCCCCCAGGACCCCCCCGGCTCCCCCCCCCGGGCCCCTCCGTCTGCCCCTCCCCCGCTGCTGCCGCCCCCCAAATCGCCCCCAAATCGCCCCCAAATCGCCCCCGAATTTCCCCCAAATCCCGCCCCGCTCCCCCCGCTCCGCTCCTCACCATGGCGGCCCCGCCCCTCCCCGGCTGCTCCCTCGCGGCCGCCGCTTGTCCCCAACGGGGCCCGGGACCTGGCGGGGACCCCCCGGGACCCCCCGGTTCTTCCTCCTCCTCCTCCTTCTCCTCCTCCTCCTCCTCCCTCGGCACCCCCCGCGCGCCGCTTCCGCTTCCGGGTTGGGGGCGCCGCTTCCGTTTCCGCTTCCGCCTCCCGCCTCCGTTAGTGCGCCCCCCGGCGGCTCGGAGGGGCGAGGGGCGGGCCGCTTTGTGGGGCCGCGGGCGCATGCGCGCCGCTGAGGGGTACGGGGACTATTTGGCGTCGCGGAGCGCCACGTTTTGGGTTAAAACCGGGCGATTTCGGCAACGCGATTAAAACTTTATGGGCAAACCAGGAGGGGAGGAGGCGGGAAAGGGAGTTTTGAGGGGAAAAAGCGCGGTTTGAGGGGGTTTGGGGCCGGCGGCGGAAGGATCCGCGGCTGGGTGGAGCCCCGAGGGCCGCGGCTCCGCGCGGATCCCTCCGCCCCCTCAGGGCTCCGGAGCGGCCTCGGGCCCCGCGCGCCCCCAACCCCCCCCAAAACCCCCCCAAAACCCCCCCGAAACCCCCCCGGATCCCCCCAAAACCCCCCCGGGACCCCCCCGGAGCCCCCCCGGCCATGCTGAAGCCGCTCCCGGCCCCGCCGCCCCCTCCCCCTCCCCGCAAGGCCCCGGCGTCGCCCCCTCCCCCCTCGGCCGCCCCTCCCCCCGGCGGGGGTGGGGGAGGGGCGGGGGAGGGGGCAGGGCCGGCGGGGGGGGGAGGGGCCGGGGGAGGGGGCGGCAGCGGCGGCAGGTGAGAGGGGGAGGGTCGGGGGGAGTTGGGGGGGAAATTTGGGGGGTCCTGGGGTGGATTTTTGGGGGGTTTCGAGTGGATCTGGGGGGGTTTTGGGGCTTCTTTCTGGGGGGGTCCCCGGGTTTTTGGGGGGAGGGGCCGTAGGGGGGTTTTGGGGTGTCCAGGGGGATTTGGGGGATTCTGGGGGGGATATGGGAGATTCTGGGGGGATTTGGGAGGTTTGGGCTGGATTTTTGGGGGGAATTTCAGCTCCTTTGGGGGGTCCTGGGGTCTGTTTGAGGGGGGGGGTCTCAGGTGTTGAGGGGGGTGCTGGGGGGGCGTTTTGGGAATCCCTGGGGGCTCCTCCCCAAATTTGGGACCCCCCCTTTAACCGCCCCCTCCCCCAATTCCTCCACAGGCCCCACCCCGTGGGAAAATCCCCGGTAAGAGACCCCCAAAAACCCCCAAAAAAACCCCAAAATCGGGGAGGAGGAGGGTCCCGGGGGGCTCCAGCCCCGCCTGACCCCCCCTGGCCCCCTAAAAAAAGGTTTTTGAGGGCGTTTACAACAATTCCCGGATGCTGCATGTGCTGACGGCCGGAGTGGTGAGGGGGGTTTGGGGTGAAATCAGGGGGTTTTGGGGGTCCTGGGGGTTTTGGGGTGAAATTGGGGGGGGTTTGGGGTGAGATCGGGGGGTTTTGGGGGTCCTGGGTCGGGGTTTGGGTGTCCTGGGGAGATTTGGGGGGTCCTGGGGGGTTTCTGGGGGGGCTGGGGGTCACTCAAGGGTCACAGAGGGCACTGAGGGGTTGTGGGGTCACTCAGGGGTCACTCAGGGGTCACTCGGTGGTTTTGGGGGTCCTGAGGTCACTCAGGGGTCACAGTGGGCAACGAAGGGGTCATTTAGGGGTCACTCAGGAGTCAGTGAGGGTCACTCAGGGGTCACTCGCTGTCAAGGAAGCCTCAGGGTCACTGGGGTCAGCTGGGGTCAGCTGGGGTCACTCAGGGGTCACTCGGGTCACTCAGGGGTCACTCGGGTCACTCTGGGTCACTCAGGGGTCACTGGGGTCACTCAGGGGTCACTCGGGGTTGGGTCACTCTGGGTCACTCAGGGCTCCACGGCCGAGGTCCGGGTCCGCAGCGGCTGCACCTTCGAGGGGATCTTCCGCACCCTCAGCGCCAAGGTGGGCCCTAATTAATTCCTGATTAAGAGGCATGAATTGCTGATTAATGGTAGTTAATATTAGTTTAGAGTTGAGTAATGTATGCATTTCCATTTGACACTTACTTAATGTTGCTGAGTTTCTAATTAGCGTTGGTTTGTAGTTACTGGATATTAACTTGTTTTGACATGTAGTGATTAGGGTGTGATGAATATTAAGTAGCCTTAAAAAGATTATTTTACGTTTAATTAACATTAATGTACTGTATTTGAACCTAGTTAATATCAATGAGGTTCATTTGAATATGTTCAATATTAATGAGCTTTATTTAATTTAGTTACTATAAATGAGCTGTATTTGCATTCTTTTTGTATTAATCAGTTTATTTGCATCTAATCAATATTGATAACTATCATGTGCATTTACCTAATATTAATGAGCTTTAATTATGAGTGTTAATGAGTATTATTTCCATATGATTAATATTGATCAGTATAGGTTACATTAATTGTTACTTAAATATGTGTAATGCTGCTTAACCGCTATTAATTAATTTTTAATTATTGATAGTTACGCGGTGTTAACGCTAATTAGAGCGTAGTTAATAGCAATTAATTTCTGTTAATGTAATTGAGCCCCGAGTTAATTCCTGGTGTTTCGTGGGGTTCCTGTGGGCTCAGAATTTCCCGTTTTTACCCCAAATTCCCGTTTTTTCCCCCGAATTCCTCCTTTTCCCCCCAAACTTTGCTGTGCCCCCCGAACCGCGGATTTCCCGCCCGGATTTTGCCGATTCCCCGCAGTTTGAGCTGGCGCTGGACGCGGTGCACCGCCGCCCCTCCCCCCGGCCCGGCTCGCCGCCCCTCCCCCGCCGCGAGGACATCGTGGACACGATGATTTTCCGGCCGCCGGACGTGGTGCTGCTGCGGCTGCGCGACGTCGACCTGGCCTTCGCCACCCGGGGTGCGGGGCTTGGGGGAATTCGGGGGGGTTTGGGCAAATTCAGGGGGTTTGGGGGAATTCGGGGGGGTTTGGGGAAATTCAGGGGGTTTGGGGGGAATTCAGGGGGTTTTGGGCAAATTCAGGGGGTTTGGGGGAATTCGGGGGGGTTTGGGGAAATTCAGGGGGTTTGGGGGGAATTCAGGGGGTTTTGGGCAAATTCAGGGGGGTTGGGGGAATTCAGGGGGGTTTGGGGAAATTCAGGGGGTTTGGGGGGAATTCAGGGGGTTTGGGGGGAATTCAGGGGGTCTGGGGGGAATTCTGGGGGTTTTGGGCAAATGCGGGGAATTTGGGGCAAGTCCTGGGGATTTTGGGGAGAGTTCTGAGGATTTGGGGTGGATTCCAGGGGGTTTGGGGCAAGTTCCGGGGGATTTGGGCAAATGCCGGGGGTTTGGGGATCATTCCAGGGATTTTGGGGCAAATCCCAGGGGTTTTGGGCAAATCCCGGGGGTTTGGGGTACTTTAGGGTGAGTTTTAGGGAGTTAGGGCAAATTCTGAGGGTTTTGGGGCATTGGAGTATTTTGAAATGATCTCCAGGGATTTTGGGGCGAATTTTGGGGATTTTGGGGTCGGTTTTTTTTGCGGCACTTCCCACCGAATTCTGGGTGTTCCGGGCGGGTCCCGCCGCCCCCTGAGCCCCGAAATCCCCCGAAATGGCCCCAAACGCAGACAAGTTCACGGACTCGGCCATCGCCGGGAGCCTGCGGCTGAACGGGGAGCACCGGGAGAAGGTTCTGGAGCGCTGGGACGGCGGCGAGGGCAGCGACGACTACGAGCTGGACTCGGACCTGGTACGGCCCCACACTGCCCCAAAATCGCCCGAAATCACCCCAAATCCTGCCCGAAATCATCCTAAATCGCCCAAATCCCACCCGAAATACCCCAGAGTGCCCCAAAATCACCCAGAATGTTCCAAAATCCTGCTCTAAATCACCCAAATCCCCCCCAAAATACCCCAGAATCACCCAAAATCATCTGAAATCACCCAGATCACCTAAATCCTGCCCAAAATACCCCGAAATCACCCAAAATCCCACCCAGAATCACCCAAAATCCTGCCTGAAATCACCCAAAATCCCACCCAAAGTCCCACCCAAAATCACTCAAAATCCTGCCCGAAATCACCCAAAATTTTGCCCGAAATCACCCAAAATCACCCAGATCCCACCCAAAACACACACAAAATCCCCTAAAATTCTCCAAAATCCTCTCAAATTCTCCCAAATCATTTTGAAATCCCCCTAAAATCCCCTGGAATTCCCCTGGAATCTCCCGAATCCTCCCAAAATCCTCCCAAAATTTCCCAAATCCCCCCAAAATCTCTTAAAATCCCCAAAATGCCCCGAAATCACCCAAACTTGCCCGATTCCCGCAGTCCAACGGGTGGGACCCCAACGAGATGTTTCGCTTCAACGAGGAGAATTACGGGGTCAAGACCACCTACGACGCCAGCCTGGCCGCCTACACGTGGGCCTGGGTTTGGGGCAGATCCGGGGCTTTTTGGGGCTTCGGGGGGCTCGGGCGTTCGGGGGGATTTTGGGAGGAAATTTGGGGGAATTTTGGGGAGATTTCAGGGGATTTGGGGGGGCTTTTGAGGGGATTTTGGGGGATTTTTGGGACACGGGTTTTGGTGTTTCTTGGGCTGTTTCTGAGTGGGGTTTTTTCGGGTTTTGGGGATTTTTTGAGTGAGAATTTTTGGGGGTTTTGGGCTGGTTTTGAGCAGGGTTTTTGGGGTGTTTTGGGTTACTTTTCAGCAGGGTTTTTTGGGTTTTTTTGAGCTGAGTTTTTGGGGGTTTTGGGCTGGTTTTGGGCGGGGTTTGGGGGGCTTTTTGGGCTGTTTATGAACGAGGTTTTTTGGGGTTTTTGCATTGTGTTTGGGCTATTTTAGAGCGGGGTTTTTTAGGGTTTTTGGGCTGTTTTTGAGTGTGTTTTTGTGGGTCTTTAGGCTGCTTTTGAGATGGGTTTTTTGGGATGTTTTAGAGTGGGGGTTTTTGGGGTTTTTTTGAGCGGGGTTTTGTGGGTTTTTGGGGTGTTTCAGAGTGGGGATTTTGGGTTTTTTTGTCTGTTTCAGAACGGGTATTTTGGGTTGTTCTGGGCCGTTTCAGAACGGGTATTTTGGGTTTTTAGGGTCGTTTCAGAGTGGGGTTTTTCAGGGTGTTCTGGCTGTTCTAGAGCAGGGATTTTGGGTCCTTTTGGGCTGTTTCGGAGCAGGTTTTTTTGGGTTTTTAGGGCCGTTTCAGAGCGGGGTTTTTTGGGATGTTCTGGCTATTCCAGAGCAGGTTTTTTTGGGTGCTTTTGGGCGGTTTCCGACCCTTCCTCCCCGTTTGCGTCCCCAGGGTGCCCCTGGCGCGCGAGGACAGCGCGAGCTGGCGGCAGCGGCTGGCGCGGGCGGCGGCGCTGGCGCGGGAGATCGAGGCCTGTCCCGGGCATCGCCTGCGGGCGGCGCTGGAGGAGGAGGAGGGCGGCGACGGGGGGCGGGGCCACCTCCCGGCCACGCCCTCTCCGGCCACGCCCGCGCCGGCCACGCCCGGACCCGGCCACGCCCCTTCCGGCAGGGATAGCCCAGCAGGGGGCGCCGCGCACAGGTGGGGAACGGCCCCAAAATGCCCGAAATTCACCCAAAATCCGCTCGGGATCTGCACCGAATTAATCCTGAAATTCACCACAAATTGGGTGTAAAATTAATGTAAAAGTTCGTCCTGAAATCTGCCTGAAATTCACCCAAAATTCACCCGAAATTCACGCAAAATCCACTTAGAATCTGGCCCGAATTTGTCCTGAAATTGACCCTAGATTTGTTACGAAATTCAGCTGAAAGTTTGTCCTGAAATCTGCCCTAAATTCACCCAAAACTCACCCCAGAATGAACTCAGAGTCTGCCCAAAATTTATCAGAAATTCACCCCAAATTCATCCCAAAACTCATGCAAGAACTCACCCCGAAATCTGCCCAAAACTGACCCCAAAACTCACCCCAAATTCATCCAGAAATTGACCCAAAATTCACCCAAAATGTACTCGAAATTTGCCCAAAATCCGCTCTGAAATTCAGCCAAAATCCGCCCCCAAATCTGTTCCAAATTCGTGCAAAATTTACCCAAAACTTCACCCCAAATCCCCTGAAATTCCACCCAAAATCCGCTCCAAATCGCCTGAAATTTCACCCACAATCCGCCCCAAATCCCCCCAAAACCTCTGGAACTCCCCTCGCCCCTTCCCCCTGACCTCTCTCTGCCCCTCCCCCACAGGGAGAAGCCGCCGCCCCTCCCCCAGCGGGGGCGGGGCCTGGGGGGGTCCCTGCGCTGCCCCCGGGGTGGGGGAGGGGCGGGGGGGCGGCCCGGGGGGGGGGGAGGGGCGGGCCTGGCCCTGCCCCCCCCCACCCGCGGGGTCCCGCCCCACCCCCACCCCCACCCGGAGCCCGGCCTGAATGGAGGTGAGGGGGGAGGGGCCTTGGGGGAGGGGCTCAGGGGATGGGGGAGGGGCTGAGGGTGGAGGAGGGGCTTTGCTGTGGGGGAGGGGCTTAGGGTGGGGGAGGGGCTTTGCTGTAGGGCGAGGGGCTTTGCTGTGGGGGGAGGGGCTCTGCTGACGGCGCCCCTCCCCCCAGGCCCCCCCCGGATGTCCCCCAAGGCCCAGCGGCCCCTGCGGGGGGGGAGGGGCTCGGCCGGTGGGGGAGGGGCCCCCGCGACCCCCCCAGGTGAGCGAAAAACGGGGGGGTGGGGGAGGGGCGTGGGGGGGGGGGCGGGGCGGCAGAGCCTCCCCTGATCCCACCCCCTCTCCCCTCCCCTCCCCCCCAGGTGGGCGCCCGTTCCCGCCCCGCCCCTCCCCCAAAGCTGCGGAGCCGCCGGGGGGGGAGGGGCAGAGCCCCCCCTCCCCTCCCCCACCCAAGACCCCCAAGGAGCCGCCGCCCGCCTGCCCCTCCCCCACCCCGCCAGGGGGAGCCGCCCCTCCCCCCACCCCGGAGCCGCCCGAGACCCCCCGCAAAGGTGAGGGGTGGGGGAGGGGCAGAGAGAGACCCCCAAAAAACCCTCCCCCTCCCCAAATCCCCTCCCCCCCCGCCCTCGGTGAGCGGGGGAGGGGCGCGGGTGCCCCTCTCCCCTCTGCTGACACCGCCCCTCCCCCACAGGAGGAGCCCGGCCCCGGGAGGAGCTGCGGGCGCTGGGGGGGCCCTGCAAGGTGGGGGAGGGGCCGGGGGCGGTTTTGGGGTCACTGGGTCATTTTGGGGAGGTTTGGGGTCGTTCTGGGTCGTTCCTGGGTTGCTTGGGGTCGCGTTGGGTAATTTCGGGTAATTTGGGGTGGTTTTGGGTAATTTGGGGTGGTTTTCGGTAGTTTTGAGTTGTTTTGGGTCGTTTTGGGGTTGGTTTTTGGGTTGGTTTTGGGGCCTTTTTGGAGTCATTTTGGGGATGGTTTTGGGGTCAATTCAGGGTTATTTTGGGGTTGTTTTGGGTCGTTTCTGGGTCATTTCCGGGCCACTCTGGGTCACTGGATCAGGTTGGGCAGTTTCGGGTTGTTTTGGGTTGTTTTGCTCATTCCTGGCTGTTTTGGGGCCGTTTCGGGGCAATTCCGGCTCCTTTCGGTGTCTCTGACCTCCCCTCCCCCCCCCCAGCTCCCCCCCGCCGCCCCCCCGGAGCCGCCGCCGCCCCTCCCCCCCCCGCGGGGCCCCCCCTCCCCCCCCGGCGGCAAAGCGGGGGTGGGGGAGGGGCCGGGAGGGGGCGGGGCCACCGCGACCCCCCCGGGGACCCCCCCGGGCGTGGGGGAGGGGAAGGAGGAGGCGCCGGTGTCCGAGTGAGTGGGGGAGGGGCCGAATGGGGGGTGGGGGAGGGGCTGGAAGGCTGAGGGTGGGGGAGGGGAGGATCTCGATGGGGGAGGGGGAAATTTGGGGTTGAGGGAGAGGCTTGGAGGTGGGGGAGGGGTGGATTTGCCACCCCTCCCCCTCTCTGTTCTGGGGGGATTTTCACGGGGGGGGGCGTGGCCTCGCTGGGGGCGCCCCCGCCCCTCCCCCACCCCCGCTGACCCCTGCCCCCGCCCCTCCCCCAGGCAGGTGAAGCGCTCCACCCTGAACCCCCACGCCAAGGAGTTCAGCCCCGGCCGCCCGCTGGTGAGGGGGCGGGGCCGGGGGCGGGGCCTCGCTCTGGGGGCGGGGCCTCGCTCGGGGGGCGGGGCCTGCGGAATTGTGGGGGGTGGGGGGCTCCAGCCCCTCTCCCCCTGACCCCTCCCCCCCTTTTTTTGTTCCTCTCCAGGCCAAGGCCCCGCCCGGCGCTGCCCCCTCCCCCACGCCCCGCCCCTCCCCCGCGCTGGGGGTGCTGCCGGCAGGGGGGGGAGGGGCGGCGGGCGGCACTGGGGGAGGGGCGGCGGCGGCGGGGGCGGGGCTGTTCCCGGCCCCTCCCCCCCACTACATCTCCTACATCCCCCAGCTCCACGTGGGCCCCGCCCCCGTCCAGGTGAGGCCCCTCCCCCACCCTGCGGCTCACGGGGGGAGGGGAGGGGGTGCGTGTGGGGGAGGGGCCGCGCTGACCCCTCCCCCCCATCTGTGCCCCTCCCCCACCCCCAGGCCCCGCAGATTTTCCCTTTTCCCGTTTCCGGCTCCGCTTCCGGGAAGTTCCGGGGGGCCAAAGGTGAGTCCCGCCCCTCCCCCATCCCCTCAGCCCCTCCCCCACCCCCCAGGGGCTCCCCTCCCCCATTACTGAGGGGAAGGGTCTCTCGGCCCCTCCCCCACACGGATTTTGTCCCCCCCAGGCTCGCCCCTCCCCCCCCGGAGCGACCCCCACCCCCCCAGCTCGGCTCCGCCCCCGCTGGTGGCCGCCCCTCCCCCCCCCTACTCCTCCTTCATCTCCTACGGCCCCCAGAGCTTCGGGGGGGGGCAGCCCCCGCCCCCCCTGGTGCCGCCCCTCCCCCACTACGCCCAGCAGGTACCGGGGGGGGGAGGGGCGGCTTTGGGGTGGGGGAGGGGCCTTGGGGTAGGGTAGGGGCGGCTTTGGGTCTTGGGGGGGGAGGGGGGAGGTGAAGGTGGGGGAGGGGCCGGAAGTGGGCAGGGGAGGGGCGTATATTAAAGGTGGGGGAGGGGTTTGTGAACTGGGGGAGGGACCTGTGGGGGGAGGGGCTTGGTGTGGGGGAGGGGATTTGGAACTGGGGGCAGGGCTGGGGTGGGGGAGGGGCCGTGAGCCCCTGTGGGGGGGTCTCAGGCCCCTCCCCCCGCTGACCCCGCCCCCCCGTGCCCCTCCCCCAGCCCGTGTTCGCCCCGATGCTCCCGGGGAGCCCCCGGCTCCTCCCCTCGGGCAGCCACCCCTCCCCCACCCTGGTGGGCGGGGCCGCCCCGCCCCCATTCGCCCCGCCCCCCCCGGACCCGCCCCCGCAGCCGCTCTACGGTGAGAGCCGCCCCTCCCCCACCCCTGACCCCACTTTTGGGGCCGTTTCCCCGATTTTGGGGCTCGGCCCCTGTCCCTGGGGGGGTCTCCCCTTTCCGGAGGGGGGTCTCCCCTCCCCCTCCCCCCGCGCTGACCGCGCCCCTCCCCCCGCAGCCGCCGTGCACCAGCCCTTCCCCCCCCCCCAGCTGCACCCCCCGGGCCCCTCCCCCACCCCCGGCGGGGGCTCCAACCCCCCCCCCACGGCCTCGCCCGCCCAGGTAAGGAGGAGGAGGGGCGGGGGAGGGGAGGGGGAGGGGAGGGGCGGCCCCTCCCCCTTCTGACCCTTCCCCCACCCCCTCTGGTCTCTTGCAGCACCAAGGAGCCGCCCCCGCCCCTCCCCCCCCCACCCCGGGGCTGTTCCTGGGCGCTGCCCCTCCCCCCCCCGCTGCCGCCGCCCCTCCCCCACCCCCGGCCCCTCCCCCTCCTCCTCCCCCTCCCGCCGCCGCCGCCCCTCCCCCTCCCGGAGCCCCCTCCCCCCAGAGCAGCTTCGCTGCCCCTCCCCCGCCCCCGCCCCCCCCGCAGCCCCCCCAGCCCCCCCCGGCCGCCGGCCCGCTCCCCCCCCGCCGCCGTCTACGCCCTTCACCATCACCATGGATACGGCGTGGCCCAGGTGGGGGAGGGGCGCGGCTGGGGTGGGGGAGGGGCGCGGCTGGGGTGGGGGAGGGGGATGGGGGCTGCAAATGGAAGGGGAGGGGGAGGGGCGCGGTGGGGGAGGGGCGCAATGGCGGAGAGGCTTCACCCCTTACCGGGGTGGGGGAGGGGCGCTCGGGGTCACCCCGAGGTCACTGACCCCTCCCCCCTTTCTCTCTCTCTCCCCTCCCCCAGCCCCACGTGCAGCCCCCCGCCCATCCCCCCCCCCAGGTGATGCTGCTGCACCCCCCGCCCCCCCCCCAGGGCCCCCCCCAGCCCGGGGGGGTCCCGCAGGCCGGGGTGGGGGTGGGGCCGCTGCCCGCCTCCAGCCCCTCCCCCTACGGCTACATGGGCCACGCCCCAGGTGAGGGGGAGGGGCCGGGGGGTGGGGGAGGGGCGGAGAGGGGCACTCGGGGGTCCCGGGGTGGATTTGGGGGGGGCTGGGGGTGGGAATTTGGGGGCTCCAGGAGGGAAAACTCGGGTTGGGGGAGGGGCAGGGCCTCAGGGGTCACTGAGGGGTCACTCGGGGGCCGCCCCGCCCTGACCCCTCCCCCTCTCCCCTCCCCCCCAGTTCAGTCCCAGCAGCTCCAGTTTCACCCCCCCGGGAACTGACGGCGCCCACAGTGGGGGAGGGGCGGCCCCCGCGGAGTGGGGGAGGGGCTCCTCCTCCCTTCCCCTCCCCCTTCTCCCCCAAAGTCCGCGTGGGGCAGGGGCCGGACCCGCCCCTCCCCCACCCCCTGGGGGTCGTTTTGTATTAATTTATAGTGGGGGAGGGGCCGGGGGAGGGGGAAGCGAATTTGGGGCAGAAACGGCCAAAAAACAGGAAATGGTCCCCAAAATAAGATTAAAAAAAAAAAATCCAGAACTGGAATAAAAATGAAAAAAAAACCGCAACGAAGTCGAGCCTTTATTGGGGGGGGAGGGGCCAATGTGGGGCTGCCCCACAGCAGAACCCCTTGGGGAGGGGCTGCCTCCCCCTGCCCCACCCCCACCCCACGCCTGGGGCGGTGCCCCCCAAGCGCCGCCCCTCCCCCACCCCCCAAGGGTCAGAACCATCCCCAACCCCCCCCCAAACTCCCCCCGACCCCATTTCTGCCCCACAGCGCGTGGGGGAGGGGCTCCGCCGCCCCATAGAGAGTGGGGGAGGAGTCAGCCCCACAGAGGGAGGGCTCAGGCTCAGCCCCACAGCCGCGGATCAGGCTCAGCCCAAGCTGAGCTCAGTGGGGTCGGGCTCAGCCCCACAGCAGGTCAGGCTCAGCCCCATAGCAATGGGTCAGGCTCAGCCCCACAGCAGGTCAGGCTCAGCCCCATAGCAATGGGTCAGGCTCAGCCCCACAGCAATGGCTCAGGCTCAGCCCCACGCGATGTCGCGGTCCGCGGGCTCCAGCGGCAGCAGCCGGGACACGACGCCGGTGCCGATGGTGCGGGAGCCGTCGCGGAGGGTGAAGCGCTGGCCCTGCTCCAGCACCATCGGCTGCCGCAGCAGCAGCACCAGCGCCGCGTCCTCGCCCGGCATCACCAGCTCCTGGGGGGGAAATGTGGGGTGAGACCCACGGAGAGACGCGGAGCCCCTCCGTCCCCCCGATCCTGACCCACAGAGCCCCCGGCCCCACAGATCCCCCAATCCTACCCCATGGATCCACCTTGCCCCACAGATCCCCTGGCCCCACAGACCCCCCTGATCCTGCCCCACGGATCCCCCCGGCCCCACAGACCTTGCCGGGGGGCAGCAGCACCCTGCAGGCGATGTCCCAGGTGTGCGAGAACATCACGGGCGAGTAGTGGCTCACAAAGGGCTTGTGGCGTCCCCCCTCCTGCGGGGACAGCACGTACACCTGCGAGAGAGCGACCCACAGCTCGAGGGGCTGCCCCACACAGCCCCATATCCCACCCCACACAGCCCCACACAGCCCCACATCCCACCCCAGTCACCTCCCACTCCCCTCCCTCCTGACCCACGTCCTGACCCCCCCCATCCTGCCCCCCATGGAACTCAATCCTGCCCCACGTCCTGCCCCAATCCTGCCCCACACCCACCTGTGCCTCCACCTTCTGCTGGGGCTGCAGCGTCCCCGGCTGAGCCACGACCATTCCCCGCCTCACGTCCTCACGCTTCAGCCCCCGCAGCAGCGCCCCGAGGTTGTCCCCGGCCTCGGCACACTCCAGGCTCTTGTGGAACATCTCAATCCCTGCAGGACGTGGGGTCAGTGGGGCTCCATGGGGGTCAGTGGGGCTCTGTGGGGGTCTGTGGGGGTCTGTGGGGCTCCGTGGGGGTCTGTGGGGCTCCATGGGGGTCCGTGGGGCGGGGTGTGGGGCTCCATGGGGCTCCCTTGGGCAGGGTAGGGGGTGCTATAGGGCAATTATGGGTTACTTTAGGTCATCTGCCATTTTTGGGTCACTCAGAGTCGTTCTGAGTTAGTTAATGGTCACTCAGGGTCAGGTAAGGGTCACTAAAGGTCAGTTAAGGGTCACTAAAGGTCAGTTAACGGTCATCAGAGATCCCCCAAGGGTCACCCAGGGTGAGCCGAGCTCACCCAGGGGTCACCGGGCACTCACCGGTCACCACTGACCGCAGCTGGCGGCCGTAGCCCAGCAGCTCCACCTCGTCCCCTTTCCGGAGGGTTCCGCGCTCCAAAGTCCCGGTGACCACGGTGCCGCGGCCTGGGGGAGGGGACACGGGGGGACGGGGTGGGACACAGATGCAGTACAGGTGTGGTACAGGTGTTGCAAATGTGCTACAGATGTGTTACAGATGTGCTACAGGTGTGTTACAGGTGTGTTACAGGTGTGTTACAGGTAACCTCACCTGGGATGCAGTGCACGGCCTCGATGGGCAGCAGGCAGGGACAGGGTGGGGCAGTACAGGAGTGATGCGGGTGTGGTGCAGGTGGCACAGATGCAGTACAGGTGTGTTACAGATATGTTACAGGTGTAATACAGGCGTGTTACAGATGTTACAGGTGTGACACACATAACATTACCTGGGATGGAGTGCACGGCCTCGATGGGCAGCAGGCAGGGCCGCTCCAGGTCCCGCGGGGGCTGGGGGATGTGCGAGTCCACGGCCTCGAGCAGCTTCAGCACCGACTGCAGCCCCAGCTCGGGCTCACGGTCCTGGGGGCACAGGGGTCACTGCTGGTCACTCACTGGTCGGTTATTGATCGGTTATTGGTCGGTTATTGATCTCTGCTCACACAGGTGTGCCCAGGTGTGCCTGGCTGTGCCCAGCTGTGCCCAGCTGTGCCTCACCTGCAGGGCGCACAGGGCTGACCCCACCACCACCGGGGTGTTCTCCCCGTCGAAGCCGAACTCCGTCAGCAGCTCCCGCACCTCGAGCTCCACCAGCGGCAGCAGCTCCGGGTCCGGCACCGCGTCCGCCTTGTTCAGGTAAACGACGACGTGCCGGACGCCCACCTGGCCGGGAGGGGTCAGCGGGGGTCAGCAGGGGTCATCAGGGCCAGGGGGACACCCCCAAACCCCAAATCCCTGTGTCCACCTTGCTCAGGTAGCCTCCCCCATACTGGACGCTCTCCTGGCCAGGTGAGCTCGGGTGGGGCCAGGTGAGGCTGGGGCCACGCCCCTGCCACGGCCACGCCCCTTCCCACCACAGGAAACGCCCCCCTAGGCTGCAATGGCCAATGTGAGGGGGTGGAGCTACTTTGGCCACACCCCCTTTACCTGTCCGGCCACGAGCAAACACCAACCCTCACCTGGCCACGCCCCTCTGAACCGGCCACGCCCCTCTGAACCGGCCACGCCCCTCTCACCTGCCTGGCCAGCAGCAGGTGCTCCCTGGTCTGGGGCATTTGCCCGTCGGTCGCGGCCACCACGAGGATGACACCGTCCAGGGGGGCGGTGCCCGTGATCATGTTCTGGGGGCAAACACCACGATTTTGGGTCAGGGGGGATTTTTGGGCTCCCTGCGCAGGATTCCGGGCGGGAATCGGGCACTTTTGGGGTCTCTGGGGGGGATTTTTGGGGATCTCCCTTGGGGCTCCCCCTGCAGCCCCCCCACAAAAACCTCCTTTTCCTGCCCGTTTTTCCCGGCGGCTTTTTGGGAACCGCGGGGTTTTCCCCGGGACCCCGGGGCTTTGGGGCCACCTTGACGTAGTCGGCGTGGCCGGGGCAGTCGGTGTGGGCGTAGTGGCGCCGGGCCGTGCTGTACTCCACGTGCGCCGCGTTGATGGTGATGCCCCGCGCCTTCTCCTCGGGGGCGCTGTCGATGTCCTCGTAGGGCCGGAACTGCGCCCCGCCCCCGGCCGACAGCACTGCGGGCCCCAAAAACTGTCACTGACCCCCCTGAAACTGCCACTGACCCCCCTGAAACCGCCACTGACCCCCCTAAACCATCACTGACCCCCGGAACTGCGCCCCGCCCCCGGCCGACAGCACTGCGGGGCCCAAAAACTGTCACTGACCCCCCCGAATGGTCACTGACCACCCCTAAACCACCACTGACCCTCCCGAAACCACCACTGACCCCCCCGAATGGTCACTGACCCCCCCAAACGGTCACCCTCCTCTGGGGGCAATCCTGACACCAAAAATCCCGAAAATCCCCCCAAAAATCAGCCCAAACTCAGCCCTGATCCCCCCAAACACCATCGTCCCCCTCCAGAGACCCTCCTGACACCGAAAACCACAAAAACCAGCCCCAACTCAGCCCCTCCCACCGGGAGAAGCCCTCGGAGGCCCCAAAATTCGGGATCTGAGAGACCCCCAGGGACTGGGAGGGGATTGGGGCCTCCCTGGAGATTTCTCCTCTTTTTCCACTGTTTTCTCCCATTTCTCCCTCATATTTCCCCTTCCCCCTCACATTCCCACACCCCCTCCTCACTTTCTGGGATTCCCGGGAATTTAGGGTCCCCTCAGAGCTTTTCCTCCCTTTTCTAACCCATTTCCCCCCCCTTTCACTCCATTTTTCACTGATTTACTCCATTCTAACCCCGTTTCTTCCCATTTTTCCCCCACATCTCCCAGTCCCTCCCTGTTTTTGGACATTCCCAGGAATTTGGGGTCCCCTCAGGGCTTTTCCCCATTTTTTACCCCACTTCCCCTCCTTTTCACCCAATTTTATCACTGCTTTACCCCATTTTTTTCCTGTTTTTCCGTTTTCCCCCCACATCTTCCAGCCCCTCCCGGCTTTTTGGGCATTCCCGGGATTTTGCCCCGGGCTCACCCCGGGTGATGGCCGCGGTCAGCGTGGTCTTGCCGTGGTCCACGTGTCCGATGGTGCCCACGTTCAGGTGCGGTTTGTCCCTGACGAAGGCGGCCTTGGTGCGGGGGGGGGCCTGGGGCAAGTGGGGAGGGGGCGGGAGGGGGGGCGTCAGGGCCGGGACCCCCCGAAATCCCAAAAAAAATCCCCCCAAAAATCCCAAAAAAAACCCGCCCAAAAATCCACCCAAATCCCCCCCAAAAAGTCCGCCCAAATCCCCCTGAAAAATCCGCGCCAGGAAACGTCGAATCGGCCGAAAATTGACCCAAAATTCCACCCCGGGCCCCCCCCCAAACCCTCCCAGAGTCCCCCAAAATCCCAATCGGACTCTCCAGGCCCCCAAAATTCCCCCAAATCCCCCCAAAGTTCCCCCAAATTCCCCCAATCCCCCTCTCACCGTGCTCAGGACTCGGAGGCCACGGCCACGAAGAGCTGCGGGGGGAAAAGAAAGGAATTTTGGGGGGATTTGAGGGGATTTTGGGGCGATTTGGGGGGATTTTGGGGGTCCCGGAGGAGCCGGGACGACCCCGGCGGCCCCGCCCCCCCATGACCTTCACCGCTCTCCCCCTCCCCCGCCCCCTCCCACGCTCCAGACTCCCGCCCCCCCAGACTCCATAATCCCCCCCAAAACCCCCAAACCCCCCAAATTTTCCTCAAATTTCGCCGCACCCCCAAGGGCCCCGCGGAGCAGCACCGCGGGCACCGCCATCTTCCTCCTGCCGCGCCGGAAGTGCCCCTCAGGCGGCTTCCGGGGCGCTCCGCCCGCTCGGCGCCGTTCCCACCGGTGCAGCTCTATGGTTTCCCGCCGCGCCGCTCTGGCCGCGCCCGCGCTCTCGGTGGTGCTGGAGGAGCCCGAAAGCGCGCGAGCCGCTCTGGGCGCCCCGGAGGACTTGACTCGGTGGTGCTGGAGGACTCAAAGTGGGGGGCACCAAAAGGAGCCCCCCGGGACCCCCCAAAACGCCCCAAACCGCCCCAAAATGATCCCCCCACCCCAAAGAGGCGCCCCAAGGCCCCTTCTTCTCCGCCAGGCCCTGCAGGTCCCCCCAGTTCCCCCTAAAGTCCCCCCGTGACACCCCCGGACCCCCTGAACCCCCCAAATCCTCCCCCTCCCCCACAAACCCCTCCCCCAACCCCCCACCCCCCCCTTCCCCCCCCGCTCTCAATTCCTTCTCCCCCAGGAAACCGCCCCTCCCCCCCGACGCCAAATCCCCCCAAAAATCCCCGTGGGGGGAGGGGCAGAGCAGCCCCCCCAGATGTGGGGGAGGGTCCCAGTGGGGGGGGGAGGGCCGCAAGGAGGGGGAGGGGCTGTTTTTGGGGAGCCCCCCCGATTTTCGGGGTGGGGGAGGGGAGGCCGTCACGCTTGGGGGGTCCCCGCGGAGGTGACGTCACGTCCTGGGGCCGGGGTGGGGGAGGGGCGGATGGCGGCGTTTTGGGGGGTCCTGGCGGCGCTGCTGGCGCTGGGGGGGGGCCGGGGGGGGCCCCCCGAGGTGACCCCGGGACTCGGCAGGGGGGCGACCCCGAATTTCGGGGAGGGGGCGACCCCCAGGAGCGAGAACGGGAGCGGCTGGGGGGGGGGAGGGGCCGGAGCCCCCCCGCAGGGAGGTGAGGGAGGGGCTGGGGGGGCGGGGGGGGGTTGGGGTGGGATTTTGGGGGGTTTGGGGGAGTTTAGGGTGGGATTTTGGGGGGTTTGGGGGAGTTCAGGGTGGGACTTTGGGGGGTTTGGGGGGGTGGGGCGGGGGTCCCGAGGGTGACCCCGGGCTGACCCCGCCCCTCCCCCCAGGGCTCGGGGGGTCGCTCTGGGGGTCCCTGGGGGCTTTGGCCGCCGCCTACGTGGGGCTGGGGGGGGCCGTGCTCGTGGGGCTGCACCGGAGACACCGAGGTGAGACCCCAAAACTGGGGGGGGGGCGGGGGCGGATTTGGGGGGCTGGGGCCCGAACTGGGGGGAGGAGAACCCGAATTTGGGGTGGTGGGTTCTTTTCGGATTTCGTTTTCTACCGATTTCTACCGATTCGACCTGGGGGGGGTCAGAACCAAATTTGGGGGGAGGGGGACCCGAATTGGGGGGGGTGGGAACCACAGTGGGGGAGGGGGGAGCCAAACTTGGGGGGTCCTGGCCCAAAATTGGGGGCGTGGGAGCCGAATTTGGGGGGAGGGTCGGACACCTTGGGGGGTGGGGGAGGCCCAGCCCCTCCCCCACCGCCCCGCTCTCCCCTCCCCCCCCCAGCCCTGCAGAGCCGGAAGCGCCGGAGGATCCAGAGGGGCCCGGCCTGGAGGTGGGGGAGGGGCTGGGGTGGGGGAGGGGCTTCTGAGGGGGGAGGGGCCTCTGGGGCGAGGGGCGGGGGGGTCTCTGGGGTGGGGGAAGGGTCAGTGGGGAGGGGGAGGGGCCAGTGAGGGGGGGAGAGGCTCTGTGGGGGGGAGGGGCCTCTGGGGGGCAGGGGGGGTCTGTGGGGGAGGGGCGGCTTCGGGACCCTCTCCCCAAACGCTGCCCCTCCCCCACTTCCCCCCCCCAGGTTTTTTCGGGCGTCGCCCCCGGAGCCCCCAAATCCCTACGGGAACGTCCCGGGACCCCGTGAGTGACCCCGGACCCCCCAAACCGCCCCAAAATCTCCCCAGAATCCCACAAATCCCCTAAATCCCCCCAAATCCTCCCAAAATCCTGTAAATGCCCCCAACCCCCCCCCAAACTTCTCAAATCCCCCCAAAATCCTCCCAAAATCTCTCCAAAATCCCACAAATCCCCCCAAACCCCGAAATCCTCCCCAAACCCTTTCAGGAGCCCCATATCTGCCCCAGCCCCCCAAGCCCCTCCCCCCACTGACCCCACCTAATGCCGCCCCTCCCCCCAGGCCCCTCCCACCCCGCGCCCCCCCCCCAGCTGCCGCAGGAGGAGGAGGAGGAGGGAGAGGGGGATGAAGGCTACGAGAACCCCGAGAGCGGTGAGTGGGGGAGGGGCGGGGGGGGAGGGGCGCTGGGACCCCCCCACTGCGCCCCTCCTCCCACACTGACCCCTCCCCCCCCCAGGGAGCTACGAGAACGCCCCGGGAGCGCTGGGGGGAGGGGCAGGTAAAGGGCGGGGAAGGGGCGGGGGGGCAGCTTCGCCCCTCCCCCACTCCCCGCCCCCACCCGAGGCTGACGCCCCTCCCCCCCCAGGGTGGCCCTACGAGGTGATGGCGGCGGGGGAGGGGCTGCGGGAGCCCCCCTGGAGGGGGAGGGGCGGCGAAGAGGGTGAGGAGGGGGGGAGGGGCAGGGGGAGGGGCGGGGGAAGGGGCGGTTTGGGGCACCTGGAGGGGGGGAGGGGGATTGGGGGGGTGAAGTTGGGGTGGGGGAGGGGTCGCTTGAGGGGGGAGGGGCTGGCTGGGGGCTGCTGGGGGGAGGGGCTAATTGAGGTGGGGGAGGGGTGAACTGAGGTGGGGAGGGGCGAACTGAGGTGGGGGAGGGGTGAACTGAGGTGGGGGTGGGGCGAATTGAGGTGGGGGAGGGGTGAACTGAGGTGGGGGAGGGTGCCCCCGCTGATGCCCCTCCCCCATCCCGCCCCTCCCCCACAGATGCCGCCTCCTACGAGAACATGGAGGGGCCTTTGGGATGAGCCCCTCCCCCACCCCCAGACCCCCTCCCCCACCCCAACAACAACAGGAAAACATCAATTTTTGTTTTTTGTACAAAAACCGTGTTTGTATCAAAGTGGGAGCGCCGGGGGGTCCTGGAGGGTCCCGGGGGGGTCCCGGGGGGCTCAGGTGAAGCTCAGCGAGAACGCCCGGTAGCCCAGGTTGGTGAAAACGTCGATTTTGGGGCTGTTCCCGGCCACCGTCAGCACCTGGGGGGGAGGGGCTGGGTCAGGCCGTGCCCACAGAGGCCACACCCTTTAAAAACCCCGCCCACTGCTCGTAAGCACCTCCCCTCTGAGCCACGCCCTGACCATGCCCACCCAACCCCACCTCTTTAAGCCCCACCCATTCACTGCTAAGCCACACCCCCTTGCTGTGAAGCCACACCCTGACCACACCCAACCCTGGCCCCACCCACTCGCCCCTGCCCAATCCACGGTAAGCCACTCCCATTTATGCCCCGCCCCCTTGGCCACACCTAAAGGCACGCCCAGGCCAGGCCACGCCCACCTGGCCACGCCCAGGTTTGCCCTGGAGGGGGTGGGGGAGGGGCACGATGGTCGAAGCCCCACCCCTGCAGCAGCCCCGCCCCCAGAGAAACCCCCGCCCCTTTCCAAGCCCCGCCCCCTGGCTCCGCCCCACCTGGTGCTCGGGTGAGCGCGGGTGCAGGCAGAGGGGATTTTGGGTTATTTTGGGGGGATTTTGGGTTATTTTGGGGGGATTTTGGGTTATTTTGGGTTGTTTTTGCCCTTACCTGGTGCTCGGGGGACCGCGGGTGCAGGCAGAGGCTGCGCAGGGCCGCGGGCGACACCGGGACCCTCCCCCGCACGTCCCCGCTGAGCTGCAGCAGGTGCAGGGCGGGGCCGACCCCCCCCGAGAGCACCTGCGGGGAACTGGGTGAACTGGGAGCACTGGGAGGGCATTTGGGGCAGATCTGAGGGCATTTGGGGCAGATCTGGGGGGACTGGGAGGGACTGAGGGGGGATTTGGGGAAGTTCCGGGGTTTTTAGGGAGGTTTGGGGGGACTGGGAGGGACTGGGGTGAACTGGGAGCACTGGGAAGGCATTTGGGGCAGATCTGGGGGGACTGGGAGCACTGGGAAGGGACCGGTAGGGGATGGGGGGAAGTTTGGGGGGATTTGGGGAAGTTCCGGGGATTTTGGGGAAGGTTTGGGGGGACTGGGGGAGGATTTTGGGGGGAACTGGAACCACCCCGGTCCCGAACTGGGAATGGGACAGGGAAACGCACAGACTGGGGTTAAACTGGTCTAAATTGGTCTGTACTGGTTTATCCCAGTCCATACTGGCCTACACTGGTTTGTACTGGTCTACACTGGTTTATAGTGGTTTATCACAGTCCATACTGGTCTGTACTGGTCCGTACTGGGACTCACCAGGTCCTGGTGGAAGAGGGCGTGGTGCTGGGGCGGGGGCAGGGGGAACACCGTGGTCGGGGTCACCGAGCGCAGGTGCCACAGGGTGAGGGCGGGGCCGCCCCCGCACACCTGGGGGTCAAAGGTCAGAGGTCACGGGGGGTCACAGCAGTCCCACCCCCCGGCCCCTCCCCCTCCCCTTGAGCCCCTCCCCCTTTGTTCCGTCCCCTCCCCCTCCCCCTCCCCCTTTTTTACCCCAACTGGGGCCCCTCCCCCATTGGCCCCTCCCCCTCCCCTTTGGCCCCTCCCATCTCTTCAGCCCCTCCCCCGCACCATCCAGTCGCTCTCGGTGGCCAAACACCGGATCCACTTGCCCAGCTGGGGGCGGCTGCACTCCTGCGACCAGTACGGACCAGTGTGAACCAGTTTGGACCAGTACAGACCAGCACAAACCAGTACAAGCCCCTCCCAGTCCCTCCCAGCTCATCCCAGTCCCCTCCCAGTTTGTCCCAGTCCCTCCCAGTCCCTCCAATCCCCTCCAAGTCCATCCCAGTTTATCCCAATCCCCTCCCAGTCTCCCCCAGTCGCTCCCATTTTGTCCCAATCCCCTCCAAGTTTGTCCCAGTTCATCCCAGTCCCCCTCAATCCCCTCCCAGTCCATCCCAGTTCCTCCCAATCCCCTCCCAGTCCCCCTCAATCCCCTCCCAGTCCATCCCAGTCCGTCCCAGTTCCCCCAGTCCTCACCTGGTATTTGTGCACCTCAATCAGCTGCACCTGGGAGCCCGTCCGGAGATCTACGGGGGATTTTGGGACATTTTGGGGGGATTTTGGGACATTTTGGGGGGATTTGGGGTGATGGGGGGGGAAGGCTCACAGTGCGGGGGCTGAGAGCAGCTTTTGGGGTGATTTTGGGGCGATTTTGGGGTGATCAGGAGATTTTGGGGGAGGTCTCAACCCAGAGCTGCACAGGAGGGGTTTGGGGGTGGATTTTGGGGGATTTTTGGGGGATTCAGGGGCGTCTCTCCCCCCAGAGCTGCATGAGGTGGATTTTGTGATAGTTTGGGGTATTTTTGGGGCGGTTTCGGGGGATTTTGGGGCGTCTCTCACCCCAGAGCCGCACGGTGCCGTCCTCCCCCCCCGACAGCACCTGTGGGAGCTGCTCCCGAAGGGCCACGACGTGAACGAGGTCCTGGTGCCCCCGCAGCTCGTGCTGGCCAGGAGAGCCCAAAATCACCCCAGAATCACCCCAAAACCCCCCCAAACCACCCCAAAAACCCCCGGCATCCCCAGAGCCCCAACACCCCCAAAACTGCCCCAAAAATCCCCAAATCCTCCCTTTCCTACGGGGTCCTGGTGCCCCCGCAGCTCGTGCTGGGCAGGAGACCCCAAAATCACCCCAAAATTCCCCCCAAAAACCCCCAAAATCACCCCCGGGACCCCCAAAATCACCCCCAACCCTCCCCCCAAACCGCCCCATTCACCCTGACCCCAAATCCCCCCAAACCTCCCCAAAACTCCCCTTCAGGACCCTCCCGGGACCCCAAACCTCCCCAGGACCTCCCAGAATCCCCCAAAATCTCCCCAGAATCCCCAAACCTCCCCCAAATCACCCAAAGCCCCCCCAGATCTCCACCCGGGACCCCCCAGCCCCCCCGGCGCGCCCCACACCCGCACTCACCGTGAAGGTGCCGCTCTCCAGGTCCAGCACCCGCACGGCGCCGTCGCCCCCCGCCAGGGCCACCCACTGATCCTGGGGGGGATTTGGGGTCGGGGGGGTCCCCAAGAAACGGGGGGGCCAAATTCCCCCCCCCCACACCCCCCGGGGGTTTTTTGGGGAGGATTTGGGGGGTTCTGGGGGACATTCGGGGGATCCCAGAGGGATTTTGGGCATTTTTGGGGAGGTTTGAGGGGAATTTGGAGTTTTGGGGGATGGGGAGGTTTGGGGGGGGTCCTAGAGATTTTGGGGGGGGGGCTTGGACAATTTTGGGGAGGTTTGGGGGATTTTGGGGAGGTTTTGGGGGGGATTTGGGGTTCTTGCAGAGGACATTTTGGGGTTTCTTGGGGAGGTTTTCTAGGAGATTTTGAGGAGGATTTTTGGGGTAATTTTGGGGGTTTTGGGGGGCATATTTTGGGGAAGGTTTTGAGGCTTTTTTGAGGATTTTGGAAGATATTTTTGGGATGATTTTGGAGCATTTGGGGGACGGTTTTGGGGAGAATCTTTGGGTTTTTTCGGGTGGAGTTGGGGAGAATTTTCAGAATATTTCAGAGGATTTTTTGGGAGGTTTTGGGGTTGATTCGGGGGATTTTGGAGGCCCCAAGGAGCCCCCCCCTCACCCTCTGGTTCACTTCCAGCCCGTTGATCTCCGGCACTTCCAGGCTGCTCCTGGAGAGGGCAGATTTTGGGGGAATTTGGGGGGAATTTGGGACCCCCCCAACCCCCCTGAACCCCCCTCTCCCTCGGGGTCCCCGAGCTCGGGGGGACCCCAAAATTCCCTCAAAGTTTGGGATTTACCTGCAGGGGGGGCGGCGGGTCCAGAGCTCCCGACAGCCCTGGGTGGGGAGGGGAGGGGGCATCAGGGGGGGACCCCAAAAACCCTCGGGGGTTTTCTGAGGTATTTTGGGACATTTTGGGGCAGATTTGGGGGGGATTTTGGGACACTTTGGGGTGGATTTGGGGTTCCCGGGGTCCCACCTTGCGGCCCAGCTCGGCCCAGCTCCAGCCCCGAATTTCGCCGTCGCTGCCGCTCAGGAGGAGTCGCTCGGTGGAGGCCAGGGAGTACACGGGGCCCGAGTGCGCTGCCGGGGCAGGCCGGTACGGACCAGTTCAGACCAGTATGGACCAGTATGGACCAGTTCAGACCAGCACAGAGCAGTGCAGAGGGGCCCGGGCTGGGCCAGGGCAGCCCCGGGGGGCTCCCAGGACGCTCTGGGGGGGTCCTGGTTCGGTTCCGTCCGTCCCAGCACGGCCCAGGCAGCTCCCGGTACCGCCCGGGGCCCTCCCAGTCCATCCCAGTTCCTCCCAGTTCCCTCCCCGTCCCTCCCAGTTCCCTCCCAGTCCATCCCAGTCCTTCCCAGTTCCCTCCCAGTCCCCTGTTTTGTTTGTTTGTGTGTCCCAGTCTCACCCCTGAACACGTTCACGGGTCTCCGGTTTTCCTCCTTGGCCTCAGCGCTGAGCGCGGCCGAGAGCCTGGGGGGGAGGGGACCCCGATTTATCCCCGCTTTTCCCGGCCCATCCCGAGGGTTTATCCCGGTTTTTATCCCGCTGTTCACCCCGGTAATTCCCGAGTCTTTCCCGCTTCTTTTCCCCGCCATTCCCGGAGTTATTCCCGCCGTTTATCCCCGCTTTCCCCGGTTTTATTCCCGGGTTTCATCCTGCCGTTTGTCCCGGTTGATCCCGGTATTTTTCCGGTGCTTTTCCCGGTTGATCCCAGGAGTTTATCCCCGGTATTTTCCTGGCGTTATCCCCGCCGTTATCCCGGTTTTTCCCCCGTTGATCCCAGGGGTTTATCCCGCTATTTTCCCGCCGTTATCCCGCTGTTTTCCCGCCGTTATCCCGCTGTTTTCTCGCCGTTATCCCGGTATTTTTCCCGCCGTTATCCCGCTGTTTTTCCCGCCGTTATCCCGCTCTTTTCCCGCCGGTATCCCGGCGTTTTCCCGCCGTCCCTGTCGCGACAGTACCCGAAGATCGCGATCTCGCCGAAGTCGTTGGCGGCCGCCAGGAAGCGCCCGCACGGGGCCGCGCTCTGCGCCAGCACCGAGACGTGCAGGAGCTGCCGCGCCCGCCGCACCCCGCCCGGCACCGGGCCCGGCGACGACATGACGTCACAACCTCTCCGGTGACGTCACTGCCTCTCCCGGTGACGTCACACGCCGGGAATTCTCCGCTCCCGGTGCCCGGTACCGGCAAATGGGAGACGGAGACGCGCGGTGATGACGTAAGCGAGAAGGCGACGAGGCGCGCTGTTGGTGACGTAAAACTTCCGCTTCCTGTCCCGAGGAGCACGCCGGGAGTTGTGGTCCCGCCCCTGCCGGAAGTGCCCGGATGGAGCCGGCGCGAGGCGGCGGTGGGGGGTGAGGGGGGAATTTGGGGGATTTTGGGGAATTTGGGGGGCCCCGGGGAGGGTCCGGATCCCTCCTGACCCCCCCGTGACTCCCCCAGGGCTCCCCCCCGGCCTCCCGCGCCTGGCGAGAAACGGAGACCCCCCCAGTGCGAGGGGTGAGCGGGGAACTGGGGGGGACTGGGGGAGACTGGGAGGGAATTAGGAGGGACTGGGAGGGAACTGGGAGGAACTGGGAGGGACTGGGAGGGACTGAGAGGGAGTGGGAGGGACTGGGCGGGACTGGGAGGGTCTGGGCGGGACTGGGAGGGACTGGGAGGGACTGGGAGGGACTGGGATGGATTTGGGAGGGAGTGGGAGGGACTGGGAGGGATTGGGAGGGACTGGGAGGGATTGGGAGGGGTCCATACCGGTTTATACTGGTTTTTAGCAGTTTGTGCTGGTTTGTACTGGTGTGGGTTGGGTTATACTGGTCCGTACTGGTCTGAACTGGTCCCTGCCGGCCCCAGGCCGCGGCTGCCCAAGCAGGGCCTGTCCGAGGCGGCGGCGGCCGCGCGGCTCCGGGCGCTGCCGGCCCAGCACGACCACGGCTACAGCGGGAACGGGCTCCGGTACCGGGGCAAAACCGGGGCAAAACGGGAAAAATGGGGGGAAATGGGAATGGGGGAGGGGCTGCAGCGGCTCCGGTACCGGGAAATGGGGGGAAACGGGGAAATCCCGGAAAAAAAAGGGAAAAGTTGGGAAAATCTCGGGGAAAAGGAGAAATGGGGGCGGGGCTAAGATGGGCGGGGTTTGGGTGGGGCAAAGGGGCGGGGCAAAGATGGGGTGGTTTGGGTGGGGCAAAGGGGCGGGGCTAAATGGGGTTGGTTTGGGTGGGGCAAAGGGGCGGGGCTCAGCAGGGCGGGGCAAAACCACCTGGGACTGGGTGGGGCAGAGGGGGCGGGGCCTGACGGGACCTGGGTGGGGCTGATGGAAATGAGGGGTGGAGCAGGGGGCGGGGCAAACGGGAGGTGGGCGGGGCCAGGGGTTGGGGTCACTTTTGGGGGGTCTGGGGGCATTTTTGGGGCCCGGCCCCGCCCCCACCCCTCCTTTCCCCTCCCCGCAGGCTCCCCCCGCCCTGAGGCCGCGCCCGCCCCTCCCCCACTGCTGACAGAGAGGGGGAGGGGCCGCCCCTCCCTCAATAAACACAGCAACCCCTCCCCCACTGCTGCGTCTGTTCTTCAGGGACGGGGGAGGGGCAAGCACCAAAAATCCTATCAAAGTTTGGGGTAAAATCCCTTTTATTGCCCTCCGTGGCCCCCCCAGGCTCCGGGGGGTTTTGGGGGGGTTTTTGGGGGGGTTTCGGGGGCTTTTGGGGGGTTTTTGGGCGGTTCCGGGCGCTCTCAGGTGTAGAGCTGGAAATCGACGCGGCCGCAGTCGTAGAAGGGCCCGGGGGGGTTCACGCGCCGGCAGCGCGCCCCTCCCCCCCCCGCGAAGTACCCCTGGGCCGCCCATTCCTGGGGGGAGGGAGGGGTCAGGGGGGGCCCCGGCTCGGCCACGCCCCCAAGTTCCCCCCAATCTGCCCCCCCCCCCCAATTTTTGGGTTCCCGTCCCTCAATTTGGGCCCCTCCCCCCCCGATTTTGGGGTCTTGCCCCCAAATTCGAGTTCCCCCTAACCCCCCCAAAATCGCCCCTCCCCCACCCCTTTTAGCCCCTCCCCCACCTGCATCTGGGCGCTGCTGAAGGGGCCGAACAGGGGGGCGTCCCCATCCCCCTCCCCCCCCCAGTGATACTCCCAGAGAACCTCCGGCAGCGGCTCTGGGGGGGGAGGGGAGAGAGGGGGGAGGGGTTAGCGAAATCCCCCCACCAAGGACCCCCAAATTCCCACACAAGAGCTCCAAAACTCCTCAGAATTGCTCCAAAAACACTCCCAGGACCCCCAAAACCCCCCCGGGACCCCCAACCCCCCTCCAGGCCCCCCCAGACCCCTCCCAAACCCCTCCCCCATCTCCCAGACCCCCCAATTTCCCCCAGGATCCCCCAAACCCCCCCAAACCCTTCCCGGGACTCCCAATCCCCCCCTGAGTCCTCTCCAATCGCCCCTCCCCCACCCAAGCCCCCCAAAACCCCCCATTTGCCCCTCGCCCCTCCCCCACTCACCCTGCTGCCCCTCCCCCTCCTCTGGGGGGGCGAACATGTCCAGGGCCGGGGGTCTCTGCCCCTCCCCCTCTTCCTTCCCTTCCTCCTCCTCCTCCTTGCCCCTCCCCCTCCTGCCCGGGTGTGGGGGAGGGGCCGCCCCTCCCCCCCAGCTCGCGGAGGCGCCGCTGGAGCCGCTCCCGGCTCTCCCCGAAGACCCCGAGCACCCCCCTGGCCACCAACGCGTCCGCCAGGGCCACCAGGGCCTCCAGCTCGGGGGGGGGAGGGGCGCGGGCCCTGCCGCGGCCCCTCCCCCCCCCGCGGGGCCGCCCCTCCCCCCCCCAGCGCCTCAGCGCCCCCCCCACGGTCTCCCCCGGCCGCAGCAGCTCCAGAACCTCCCGCAGCAGCTGGGGGAGGGGCGGCGGCGAGGGGGGGGAGGGGGGCGGCTCCTGGGGGGGGAGGGGCCGGGGCTTGATGGGCATCTGTGGGAAATAGGGGGAGGGGTGGGGTGGGGTGAGCCCCTCCCCCACTCACCTGAGCCCCTCCCCCCTCCCCTGAGCCCCTCCCCCTCACCCGAGCCCCTCCCCCTCACCTGAGCCCCTCCCCTGAGCCCCTCCCCCTCCCCTGAGCCCCTCCCCCTCACCCGAGCCCCTCCCCCTCCCCTGAGCCCCTCCCCATTCTAAGCCACTCCCCCAACCGTACCCCTCCCCCACCCCTTCAAGCCCCTCCCCCATCCCCAAGCCCCTCCCCCTCACCCCCTCGATGGTCTCCAGCCAGGGGTCGGGGGGCTCCCGCTGGGGGAGGGGCCGGAAGTGCCCGTGGGGGTCGAAGCGCCCCTCCCCCAGCTCCTCCTCCAGGTTGAAGGGGGTGAAGGGCACCGGCCCCTCCCCCACCCCCGGGGCGGGGCCCGGCTCCTGGCCTGGGGGGTGGGGCGGGGAGGGAGAGGTCAGAAACCGCCCCGAGACCCCAAATCCCCAAAACTGCCCCAAAATACCCAAAAACGCCCCCAAACCCCCAAATCCGCCCCAAATCTGCCCCCAAACCCACAAAGAGATTCCAAACCCACCCCAAAATCCACCCAGAATCCCCCAAAACCCTCACGGGTGCCCAACCCCCCCGGAACCGCCCCAGGCCACCCCAAAACGCACCCCAAAATCTCCTGAAACACCCCCAAAATTGCCCAAAGCCCCTCACCCTCCACGGGGGGGCCCTCGGGCCTCTCCTCTTCCTCCTCCTCCTCCTCCTCCTCCTCGTCGCTGTCCAGCGACGGCTGCGCCGGGAAGCGGCTGCCAGGACCCCCCACGGCCACGGCCTGGGGACCCCCAAAAACCCCACAAATTCACCCCAAATATCCCAAACCTGACCTCAAAATCACCACAAAATGCCCCAGAAGTGTCCCTTGTAACAGGCCCCCAAAACGCCCCAAATAACCCCAAAATAGCTCAGAAATAACCCAAAGCTGCGACCCAAAATAATTTCAAATAGCAACCCAAAATAATCCCCCCAAAACGCCAAAATAAACCCCAAAATAAACCCAGATAATGACCCAAAATAACCCCTGATAACGGCCCAAAATAACCCCCAAAGCCCCACAAAATTCCTCAGAAACATCCTCCCGATCCCCAAAATTAACCCAAAATTGTCCTTAAAACCTCTACATTTCCCCCACGCCCCACAGATGGCCCAAAATGACCCCGTGACCCCAAAATGACCCCAAATGACCCCAAGTGACCCTGAAATGACCCCAGAATGACCCCAAGTGACCCGGAAATGACCCCAAGTGACCCCACATGACCCCAAGTGACCCCAGAATGACCCCAAGTGACCCCAGAATGACCCCAAGTGACCCCAAAGTGACCCTGAAGGGCCCCGCCCCTCCCCCTCACCCGTTTGCGGGGGGGCCCCGCCGGCCCCTCCCCCTCCCCCGGGGGCTCCTCGAAGGTCACCTTGCGCTTGGCCATGGCTGCAATTAACGCACCTCAATTAGCGACAGCAGCAGTAATTAACCCCAGGAACGCTGATGAACAACGCCCCCCTCATTAACCTCAATTAACCCCCAATTAGCCCTAATTAACCCCCAAATTCCCTGTTAGGGGCCTCTGATTCATCTAATTTGAGTAGCGCCTCAATTAGCGGCCTGAGTGCTAATTAACCTGATTAACGGCCCCTGACGCTTCCCTCAGCACTAACCTCTATCAACCCCCAGTAGCCCCTAATTAACCCGCCCAATTAATTATTAATTTCCCCATCAACGTCTCTCTATTAGTGCTAATTATTACCTAGTTAACGGCCCCATTGAACTCCTACAACTGCATTAGCGGGCAGTTATTAGCCCTAATTAGCCCCCTAATTAACCCTTTTATTGGTTCTTATTAAGATCCTAATGCTGCTGTCGTGCTACCCCCCACTGAGAACCCCAATTAATCCCTAATTAAGCCCCCGATTGCTCCATAACAAACTCTTGTTTACTCTAATTGACCCTCCTCATTAACCACCCCAATTAACGCCCCTAATTAGCTCCCCCCAACCTTCATTAGCATCCTTAATTAACCGAAGTTACTGCGGGGATCGCCCCCTTTGCCCCAGAACGGCCCCGCCCCCCCGGACCCCAATTAATGGGCCAATTAAACACCCCCGGCCCTTATTAACCCATCCCTCATTTGCATATGCAAATGAAACCCTGCACGCGCTACCGGACCCGGCGGCGGCGGCACGGCTCGGAGTGACGGAAGTGACGTCACTGAACGGCGACACCGCTCGCACAACGTGACGTCACACCCATCCCGCCTCTTAAAGGCGCCGCTCCCCGATTTCCAAGAAGCCGACTCGGAGCGCCGATTTTGGCCTTTTTTAAACCAAAATTGCAAAAGAAGGGAGGGGGCGGAGCTCCGTCGTTCGGTGAACTCGCACCAAGCGTTAAAGGGACGCGGTCCCAGCCGGGGGGGCGCGGCCAAAAGGCGCAAACGCCCGCGGGGAGAGGCGGTAACGGCACCGCGCGTGCGCACTGCGAGCCCCGCGCCCGGCCCTCACGGCCCCCGGCAGCAGATTCGTCACGTCCCGCCTTCGGTAGAAAACGAAATCCGAAAAAAAAACCCCAGCCCGAGCGGCGCTGAAATCCGCCTTAAAAGTGTGAAGACTAAAGCGAAGAAATGTGTTGGAAATGAGGGAAAATGAGGGAAAGAGCGAGGAAAGGCGATGTAGCGAAACTGCGGGCCGTCCGTAACGGCGGCAGATTCGCCACGGCTCGCGCGCCTCTCTTCCTTCGTCGCCCTTCGCGTGAAAAATTTCATCCCGATATATTCGTTTCATGTTTTTTATCGCGTTTTGGGGCCGTTTCGAGCTGTTTTCGCCGCGGGGGAGAGAAGGGGGAGCGCGTGTGGAAAGTGCGGCGCGGCCGTTAAGATCTCGCGAGAGCCGCGCGGACGCGACTTCCGGCGTTGGCACCGCCCCCTCCCCCCCAGCCCCGACCGGCGGCGGCTCCGGGACCCCCAAAAAACCCCAAAAAATCCCCCAAACCTCCAAAATCTCCCCCAAAAACCCCCGGGGCCTCCTCGGTGAGCAGGAACCCCCCCCTGCGGCTCTCCCGGCCCGCGGAGGGGGCGGCAGCGGGAGCGGGAGGTGAGAGGGGGGCGGGGGAGGCGTGAGGGGCAATTGGGGGGGTCCTGAGTGGGAGATCTGGGGGGGGCGGCAGGGGGGGACGGGGGGAGAGGAGGGGGCGATTGCGGGGAAACCCGGGGGGATTTGGGGGGGGGTCTGAGGGGAATTGAAGGGATTTTGGGGGGTCTGAGGGGAATTGGGGGGGCCGGGAGAGGCTGAGGGCTTGGGAGGGGGGTTTTGAGGGAGATCTGGGGGGGCTTTGAGCGGGGATTTGAGGGGGAGTTCGGGAGTCTCTGAGCAGGAGTTTGGGGGCGATTTGAGGGGTTTTGGGGGGCACTTGGAGGGAGGGCTTGGGGGTGGGTTTGGGGGTGGCCCGGGGGGGTTCTGGGGGTCACCGCGTGCCCCCCGCCGTCGCAGGGTCAATGAGTCGGGGGGATGGAGCCCGAGCCGGGGGGTGATGCCCCCAGGACCCCCAGTGTCCCCTGGCGCAGCTACAAACTGGTGCTGGACCCCGCCCTGCGCCGGGGGGGGCAGAAGCTCTACAGATACGATGGCGTCCACTTCAGCATCCCTGTGAGTGACCCCAAAGCCGCCCCAAAATCGCCCCAAAGCTGGCCCAAAATCACCCCAGAACCGCCCCAAAACCACCCCAAATCCACCCTCAAAACCACCCCCAGAATCACTCCAGAACCGCCCCAAAACCACCCCAAATCCACCCCCAAAGCTGGCCCAAAATCACCCCAAATCCACCCCCAAAACCGCCCCCAAAACCGCCTCAAAACCACCCCCAAAATCACCCCAGAACCGCCCCAAAACCACCCCAAATCCACCCCCAAAACTGCCCCAAAACTGCCGCGAAAGCACCCCCAAACCCGCCCCAAAACCGCCCCAAAACCACCCCAAAAAATAGCCTAAAACGTTTCTAGAGATGCTCTCGAATACAGCCCTAAAAAATCCCAGAGCTGCCCCAAAGCCACCCCGAAAACGCCCCCAAGAGCACTGCAAAAACAACCCCGCAGAATCACCCCAAAACCACCCAAAAATCACCCCGAGAGGTTCCCCAGAATCGCTCCAAGGGCGGTCTGAAAACCCCCAAAATCACCCCAAAGTGGCCCCCAAACCACGCCAGGGCCAACGCGAGGGATTTGGGGGTGGTTTTGGAGGGTGTTGGGGTATTTCAGGCATTTTTGGATGTTCTGGAGTTTTCTAGTTCCTTATCCTGTGTTTTGGGGTGGTTTGGGGGGATTTTAAGCCATTTCCGTGGTTGTTTCAGGGTTTCGCACCTCGCTCTTGCCCCTCTCTGGATTTTGGGGAGTTTTTTGGGGTTTTGGGGTCTCTGACTCTGTTTTTGGGGTGCAGGACTCGGGGTTCCCCCCGGCCGGGCCCGTGCAGGACCCGCGGCCCCGAAGGATCTGGGCCAAGCACCGGGACCTGTCCCTGCCCGTGCCCAAGTTCAAGGTGAGGGGATTTGGGGTTTGGGGGCAGATTTGGGATTTGGGGTTGGGCTGTGGGGTTTGGGGATTTACGGGTGGATTTGGCAACTCAGGGTTGGTTTTTGGAGGTCCACGGAGGGATTTGGGGTTGTGCGATGGTTTCGGGAATAGGTTTAGGATTTCCGGGGTGGATTTGGGATTTCAGAAATCGATCCCAGGCTGCATTTGGGGTTTTGGTGGGATGTTAACGATGGGTTCGGGATTTTTCTGGGATCGCAGCCGGACAAGTTCTGTGTCAGGCAAATCCCGCTGAAGGAGCTTTGGGGCTGGATTTGGGGTGCAAGGCTGCATTGGGGATTTCAGTGGAGTTTCAGTGGGATCTGAGGGGGGTTTCAGTGGGGTCTCAGTGGGATTTCAGTGCGATGTCTGTGACTAACTTGGGGTTTTGTTGGGCCATTGGTGGCATATGAGGCAGTAGTTTGGGATTTTTTTGGGACTTCAGCCTCACTGTTTTTGGGGTTTTATTGGGGTTTCAGTGGGACACCCCCAGCTAATTCAGGATGTTTTTTGGGGCTAGCTGGACGAGTTCTACGTGGGGCAGGTGCCGCTGAAGGAGGTGACGTTCGCGCGCCTCAACGACAACATCCGGGAGGGTTTCCTGCGGGAGATGTGCCGCAAGTTCGGCGAGGTGGAGGAGGTGGAGGTGCTGCTGCACCCCAAAACCCGCAAGCACCTGGGGCTGGCCCGCGTCACCTTCGGCACCTCCCGCGGGGCCCGCGACACCGTGCGGCACCTGCACAACGCCACCGTCATGGGCACGGCCATCCACGCCCAGCTGGACGTCAGGGGTCAGCTCCTGCGGGGCTCGGGCCTTCGGGGTCGTTCGTGGGTGTTTGTCGTGGGTTTAGGGCATTTGTAGGGCTGTTGAGGGGTTTGGAGAGAATTTGGGGAAGGTTGTAGATAGTTTAGGGGGATTTCAGCGGATTTAGGATGAGTTTGGGGTGGATTTGCGATGACTTAGAGTGATTTAGGAGGATTTATGGAAGCTTGTGGTGACTTTGGGATGATTTTGGGTGTTTTAGGGCGGATTTGGGCCGACTGCCGCATTTGGGCTCTCGAGCGGGGTTAGGATTCGCTGCTGGGAGTGGAACGCCATTGAACCCCCGTTTTTGGGGTGGAAATACCCAGAATGGCAGTTTTCAGGGTCACATCATAGTTTTCGGGGCCACACCGCAGTTTTCGGGGTCACGCCATAGTTTTCGGGGCCACACCGCGGTTTTTGGGGTCACACCACAGTTTTTGGGGCCACACCATGGTTTTTGGGGTCACAGCCGGGTGTTTGGGGTCACACCGCAGTTTTTGGGGCCACACCGCGATTTTTGGGGTCACAGCCAGGTGTTTGGGGTCACACCACAGTTATTGGGGCCACACCGTGGTTTTTGGGGTCACAGCCAGGTGTTTGGGGTGTTTCAGGGCAGCAGAGGATGAAGCTGTACGAGCTGATTGTGAACGGCTCCTACACCCCCCAGACGGTGCCCACAGGGGGGGGCAAAGCCTCGGGGGACCGGGGGGACACGGTAAGGGGGGCCGTGGGCTTTGGGGGTGCTGGGGGTGTCTTGGGGGGTCCTGGGGGGGGTTGGGGTGGTTTTGGGAGGCAGGGGGATTTGGGGGGGTTTGGGTACCAGGGCTGATTGTCTGGGGGGGTTCAGGGAGGATTTTGGAGGGTTGGGAGGAGGTTTGGCGGATATTTAGGGGCTCTGGGAGCAAATTTGGGGGGTTTGGGGCAGATTGGGGGGGATTTGGGGTCCTTTTGGGGAGGTTAGGGGGGGATTTAGGTTTTGGGGTGGTCTTGGGGGGATTTGGGGGTGGTTTTGGGGTCTCCAGTGGGTTTCTGGGGTGTCCTGTCAGGTTTTGGGGGTTCCTGTGGGGTTTTGAAGTGTCCGGGGGGGGGGGGTTTGGGGTGTCCCGGACCTCCCCGACACCCCCCGTTTCCCCCCAGCCGCCCCCCCCGGCCGAGCCCCTCCGGCGCCGCCCCTCGGCCGACGGCTTCGCCCCTCCCCCACCCCCGGGAGCCCCCCCCGGGAACGGGACCCCCCAGGACGGGGGAGGGGCGGGGGCGGGGGGCTTCGGCCCCTTCGCCCCTCCCCCCCCTCCCCCGGGACCCCCCTTCGGCCCCTTCGCTGATGGGACCCCCTCCCCCTACGGGGGCAGGTGAGCGGGGGGGCAGTGGGGTTTGGGGGGAAAATGGGGCTTTGGGGGGGAACCGAATTTGGGGGGCAGTCCTGGATTTCTGGGATGCTGAATTTGGGGTGGAAAATACTGGGGGGTGGGGAGGAGAGAGGAGAATTTTAATGGCGGGGAAATCGGGAATCTGGGGGGATAAGGGGTTTTTGGGGGGAAATCCTGAATTTTTGGGAGTTCAAATTTGGGGTGGAAGTTTGGGGGGGAATGGAATTTCAGAGAGGGGGGGCAGTCCCGTATTTTGGGGAAGGGGAGGTGTGGATACTTGGGGGGGAAGAACAAAAGATTTATTTTTGGGGGTCTCCCCCATTTTTGGGGGCTTTCCCCCATTTTTTGGGGTGGGGGGGTTACTGACTCCCCTCCCCCCCTTTTTCCATTCCAGGCTCCCCTTCCCCACTGAGCCCTTCCCCTCCCCCCGCCGCCCCCCCGACGGGGGTGGGGGAGGGTCCGGGGGGGGCTTCCCCCCCTCCTCCCGCCGCCACCCTCCCCCCCCGCCCCCTCCCCCCCCCGCCGCCCCCACCCCCTCCCCCCTCGGGGGGCTCCTCCTTCCTCCCCTTCCCCTTCGAGACCCCCGGCCGCTTCCCACCCCTCCCGCCCCCTTCCTCCTCCACCCCCTCCCCCACCCCCGCTCCCGCCCCCCCCTCCCGCCGCCGCCCCCGCCCCCCCCGCGACGACGACCCCCTCCCCAAATCCTCCTCCCCTCCCCCTTCCCCCTTCTTCTCCCCTCCTCCCTCCTCCTCCTCCCTCCCCCCTCCCCCGCCCCGAGGGGGCTCCCCCGGCCCCGCCCCGCCCCGGGGAGGGTCTCCGGTGCCCCGGGGGGGTTCCCCGGCCCCCGAGGGGACCCCCGAGAGCGTCCCCTTCGCGCAGCACAGCAGCCTGGACTCGCGCATCGAGGCCCTGCTCAAGGAGCAGCGCGCCCACTTCTTCCTGCCCCCCCCCGAGGAGGAGGAGGAAGGGGGCGCCCAGACCCCCCCCAAGCCCCCCCCGCGCCCCCAGACCCCCCCCAGCCCCCCCCCGGGCGATGGCGGCCGTGGGACCCCCGCGGTGGGGGAGGGGGGGGAGCCCCAAGCGCAGCCCCAGGAGGGGCCCGGGGGTCCCGGGGGGGCTCCGGAGGAGGAGGAGGAGCGGGAGGAGGGGGGGGCAGGGGGAGAGGAAGGAGCCCCCCGGTCCCCCCAGGCCAACGGGCAGGAGAGGGTGAGTGGCGGGGGCTTTTGGGGGGAGGTTGGGGGGGATTTTGGGTCTTTTTGGGGCGGTCTGGGGAATCTGGGAGGAGATTTGGGGGGTTTGGGGCAAATTGAGGGTGAGTTGGGTGGTCTTAGGGAAGGTTTGGGGGGTGGGAGGGGTTTTGTGAGGGATTTGGGGTCTTTTGGGGGCGGTTGGGGGGTTTTGGGGAGGATTTGGGCTGATTTGGCAATCAGGGCGGGAGGTTTGGGGGATGATTCGGGTTTTTTTGGGAAGGCTGGGGGGATTTGGGTACTGGGATTGAAGGTTTGGGGGCAGTTTGGGCGGTGTAGGAGGGGATTTGGGGAGTTCGGGGCAGATTTCAGGGTTTTTGGGGCAGACTGGGGGGGATTTGGGGTGACTGGAGAGCCATGGTTGGGGTTTGGGGGGGATTTGGGCGCGGTGGTCTCAGATTGGGGGTGGTCTCGGGGGGTACCTGGGACTTTAGGGGGTCTGTGCACTCTCTGGGCCTCTCTTGGGGCGCCCCCAGACCCATTTTGGGTCCATTTGTGCCGTTCCAGGTGTCCTCGGGGGAGGACATGGAAATCTCCTCGGACGACGCCGACGCCCCCGGCGCCCCGCCGCCGCTGCCCCCCTCCCCCTTCCCCGAGCCCCCCCCTCCCCCCTCCTTCCCGCCCCCTCCCCCCCAGCCTCTCATGGCTGTCACCCTCCCCCCCCCGCGCCCCATCCCCGACTTCGGGGCATCCCCCCCGGCCCTTTACGACCTTTTGGGGCGCCTGGGGGTTGGGGGCTCCCGCTGGGGGGGGGTCCCGGCCTCGTTCCAGCTGCAGACCCAGCTGCTGAGCCGGCTCCGGGCCTCGGCCGCGGCGGGGGGCGGCTCCAAGGCCGCTTTTGGGGTGCCTCCTTACGGCCCCCACCACCCGCCCCACTTCACTCCTCCCCCCCCGCCCCATTTCCCAGCATTTTCGCCCCAATTCGTGGAGGAGAGACCCCCCGGCACCGATCCCGCCCCGCCCCCGCTGCCCCCGCCGCCCCCCCCGGAGCCCCCCGGGACGGCCCCGCCCGGGGTTTTGGGGTCCCCCGGGCTCGGGGGGGGTCCCGTGGAGGGGGTGCTGGCGGCGCTGGTGCAGGAGATGAAGGCGACGATGCAGCGAGACCTGAACAGGAAAATGGTGGAAAACGTGGCTTTTCGGGCTTTCGACGCTTGGTGGGAGCGGAAGGAGGAGCAGGTCAAGGTGGGACAGACCCCGAATCCCCAGATCCCGCCCCAAAACCGTCCCGGATCCTGCAAATCGCCCCCGAGTCCCTCAATGCCCCTGAGTCCCCGCAGCCACCCCAAATCCTGTTTCAAATTCCTCCCAAATCTCCCCATTTTCCTCCCAAATCCCGCTACTTCACCCCCAGGTCCCCCCGCTGCTGACCCCCCCATTTTTGCCCCCCCAGCCGTTCCAGTCGGGGCGGGGCCGGGAGGAGGCCCCGGAGCGGGCGAGGCCGAAGGAGCCGCCCCCCGCCCTCCTCTCCCTCGTGGACTGGGCCCGGGGCGGGGGCTCGGGGCTGCGGGGGGCCCTCCGGCTCCCCTCCTTCAAGGTACCGGTTCAGGGGGGATTTGGGGGTCCTTGGGGGGTATCCGGGGTAGTCTTGATATTGCTCTTAAAAAGAATCCCAACTTCGGGGTTTTTTGAGTGTTCTTTCTTTCAAGGTCCCCAATTTAGGCGATCTTAACGATAGGGATTTTTAAGGTATCCCTATTTTTGGAGGCATTTGGGGTGCTGGGTATCAGTTTTTGGCTGGTGTTGGGGTTTTTAGGGGTTTTTGGGTTCGTTTTAGTTTTGTCTTCTCAGTTTTTCTCCCCGTTTTTTTCTCTTTTTTCCCATTTTCCTGCATTTTGCATTTTTCCCGCAGGTGAAACGGAAAGAGCCCTCGGAGCTGGGCGAGGGGGGGGAGGAGAAGCGACCCCGGCCCCCCACCCCCCCCGAGGAGGATGAGGATGGTGAGCCCCCTCTCAAACCCGCCCTAAACCCCTCCTTAAACTCCTCAAAACCTCTAAAAACCCCCAAATTCCACCCCAGACAAGGAGCCCCCCCGTGCCGAAGCCCCTGGGAAGCGCCGGAAGCTTTTCCGGCTGGACAGCGAGGGCGAGGAGGCGTCCGAGGAATCGTCCTCAGCCAAGGTAGGACCCCCCCCGTGCCCCCCAAACCTCGGGGACCCCCCCGGGCTCCCACTGACCCCCCCTGTGCCCCCCACCCCAAAAGGAGGAGGAAGAGGAGGAGGAGAACGAGGCCGAGGCAGCGGCGCAGAGGAGGAGGAGGAGGAGGGGGAAGGGGGAGCCGCCCCCACCCCATTCCCGCAGGGACGGGGACAGACGGGGACCCCCCCGGCGGGGACAGGGTGAGGGGGCTTGGGGGAAGTGGGATGGGGGGGTTTGGGGATGCTGGGGGCATTTGGGAGGCATTGGGGACAGGGGGGGACGTTGGGGGGATGAGGGCATTGGGGTCACTGAGGGCAGTGGGGACGTTTGCGAGGGACCAGGGACACGGGGGGGATGTTGGGGGGATTTGGGGACAAGGGGAGGGATGTGGGGGGACTGTGGGGGTCTCAGGGCGGAGGTGGAGGGGGCCCAGGATGGGTGACCTTGCTGATGTCATCTCATGTCTGCGTAGAAGAGCAAGAGGAAGAGGAGGAGGAAGAGGACGAGGAGGAGGAAGGGGACGAGGCCGAAGCCGCCAGCGAAGGCTCCTCCAAGTTCTCACCGTACGAGGGGGGCGGGGGCAGCGCCTCCAGCAGCTCCTCCTCGGCCCCCCCGTCCTCCTCTTCCTCATCCTCGTCCTCTTCCTCCTCTTCTTCTTCCTCTTCCTCCTCTTCCTCTTCTGAAGATGAGGCCGAGGAGCCCCCAGAGCCCCCACGGCCGCCTTCGCCCAAAGCGAGTAAGTGCCGCCCCTATGCCGCTCATTTTGGGGAGTATCCCCTGATTTTGGGGGTGTCCCCCAATTTCGGGGTTCCCCACGCACTGACCCTCCCCCCCTCTCTTCCCGCAGCCCCTCCCCCCCCGGCGCGCCCCTCGTCGCCCATCCCGCTGCTGCCCCCCCCCAAAAAGCGCCGCAAGACCGAGGAGCCCCCCCCGGCCCCGCCGCCCCCCCCAAGCCCCCCGACCCCTCCCCCGGTCCTCCCTGCCCTGCCTGCTCCCCCCGCCAAGCCCCCCGTGCCCCCCCCTCGCCGCAGAGACCCCCCCAGGCCGCCCCCGCTTCCCCCCAGGCCAGTGTCCAACCTCCCGGCCGACCACGCCTCGCTGGTCAAGAGCTGGGCCGGGGACGACTTCGGGGGCATCCCCGGAGGTCCCTCCCGCCGCCCCCCGCCCCGCCGCCCCCCCCGCGCCCCCGCCGAGCACTTGGGGGCCTCGTCGCTGCTGGAACTGGCCCGGGGACCCCAAAGCGGCCCTCAGAGCTGTGCCCAGAGCGGGGGGGACCTGGCGGTGCTGGCGGCCATCGCCCTCACGCGGGGCAGCAGCGATGGCGACGACGCCGACGATTCCGAGGACGCTGCCGAAGACGTCCCCCTGCCCCCCGCGGCCCCCCGGGACCCCCCTGTGCTGCTGGAGCACAACTACGCCATGCCGGCGCGGGCGGGGCCCCCCAAAACGCCGCTGGCCACGCCCACCGGCCCCGCCCTGTGCCTGGAGGCCTCGGCCGCCGAGGTGCTGGAGGCCCCCGAGGAGGTGGTGGCCGAGCTGCCTCCGCCCGGTGTCACCGAGAGGGATGCGGGGACCCCCCCGGCCCCGCCGCCGCCGCCCCCGCGGCGCAAACGCCACCGGCCGCCCCCGCCCTCGTCCTCGAGCGACAGCGAGGATGACGACGACGACGACTACGACGACAGCAGCAGCGACGACGACGACGCCGGCGGTGCCCGGCGCTGGCTGCGCCCCCGCGGGGTCCCCCCGCCGTCCCCGCCGGCCGCGTTTGCGCCCCGCAGCGAGTTCGAGCAGATGACCATCCTGTACGACATCTGGAGCGCGGGGCTGGACGCCGAGGACGCGCGGTTCCTGCGCCTCACCTACGAGCGGCTGCTGCAGCAGGACGGCGCCGCGCACTGGCTGAACGACACCCACTGGGTGCACCACACCGATATCCTGGAGGGGTGCGGGGACCGGCAGCGGGGTCGCGAGGGTGAGGAGGGCCAGGGTCGGGGGCACAGGGATGGGTGCTGGGAACACGGGAACGGACACTGGGGTTGTGGGGGCGAGGTGGGTTGGCATCAGGGACACAGGGACGGGCACTGGGGACGAGCCACGTAGATTCCTTGGGATCGTGGAAGCGGACACTGGCGAGGTCAAGGAGAGGCCCCTCACATCCCCTCGTTGGCCGTTGTCCCCTTGACCGTTGTCCCTCACTGACGAGGACGAGCAGCCCTCGCCGCCGGCGCCGGTGGCCGGAGTGCCGGGAGCACCGGACGGGTAGCGCCCGCAGTGAGGGCTACTACCCCATCAGCCGGCGCGAGAAGGCGCGGTACCTGCGGCCCTGCCCTGCGCCCCGCCCCGACCCCGACGTGCCGGACACCCAGGTGAGCTCACGGGTGCGACCGTGGGGACCCCACTCCACCGTCCCCGCCCCGTCCCCACCGCGGCGTCCCCCTCGTCCACAGGGTCCCAACCGGGTGCTGTCGGAGCGACGCTCGGAGCAGCGGCGGCTGCTCAGTGCCATCGGCTCGGCCGCGCTGCCGGACAGCGACCTGCTCAAGCTCAATCAGCTCAAGGTGGGACACGCTGGGGGGCGCAGGGTCACTCGGTGTCCCTGGGATCATCCCAATGTCACTCCAGTGTCTTCCGTATCCTCGTTGTTCCTCGTGCCGTTTCCGTTTCCATGTCCTGTGCAGCAGAGTTGTGTTCTCCACGTCCCCGTTGTCACATCTCCATTGTCCTCCTCAATGACGTGTTCCCCTGCGTTTCCCTGGGTTGTCCCCGCCCCCCAATGAGGCATTCCCGTGTCCTTCCCCCAGTTCCGGAAGAAGCGGCTCCGGTTCGGCCGCAGCCGGATCCACGAGTGGGGCCTGTTCGCCATGGAGCCGATTGCGGCCGACGAGATGGTCATCGAGTATGTGGGGCAGAACATCCGCCAGGTCCGTGTTCCCAGACCCCCCTCGATGTCCCCAAACCCCTCTCAGGAACCCCACAACCGCCACAGGAACCCCACAACTGCCACAGGGATCCGTCCCACTTTCCGGTCGCCACCATCAGGTCACCTCCCAGGCCCCTCTGGTGACCCCCATGGTGACCTTGCACCACTGACCCATCGAGCATTCCGTGGCCTGTGGCTGCCATCCTTGGTGGCCCTTGAGTGGCCCATGGTCACCTTCTGTCTGCCTCAGGGGCCTCATGGTGACTACCACAGTTGAGTTTTGGCCACTGTGGCTGACGTTTGGCTTCCCCAGTTGACATTTGGCTTCCAAGAGTTGATTTTTGGCCACCACAGTTGACTTCCAACTACGGAAGTTGATTTTTGCCCACCATGGTTGACTTGAGGGCCCCCCACCCCCACCAGAAGGACCCCAGGGTCGCTTTCTGGCCGCACTGACCCCACGGTGCCCTGCAGGTGGTGGCCGACATGCGGGAGAAGCGCTACGCCCAGGAGGGCATCGGCAGCAGTTACCTGTTCCGCGTCGACCACGATACCATCATCGACGCCACCAAGTGCGGCAACCTGGCGCGGTTCATCAACCACTGCTGCACGGTGAGCCCGGGCGGTCCCCGAAGCCCGGTGGGGGAGGGGACACCTGGGAATCCCGCTGACCCCTCGTGCCTCCCCCCAGCCCAACTGCTACGCCAAGGTCATCACCATCGAGGCGCAGAAGAAGATCGTCATCTACTCGAAGCAGGCGATCGGCGTCAACGAGGAGATCACCTACGACTACAAGTTCCCCATCGAAGACACCAAGATCCCCTGCCTGTGCCGCACCGAGAGCTGCCGCGGCACCCTCAACTAGCGGGGGTCGGCCGGGCGCCGGGTCCAGGCCGCACCGGGGAGGGGCGTTTGGGTGCCGTGGTTGGGTTTGGGTCACCGAGGTTGACTTTGGCTGTCCGCAGTTGACTCTGGGCTGCTGTGGTCGGTGTCTTGCTTCCACGCTTGACATTTGACCACCAGGGTTGACTTTTGGCCACCGGGGTTGACCCGAGGGGCCGCCACTGACACAAGGACACCCGGAGTTGACATTCGGCCACCACGGTCGATGTGCGGCCATCACCGTTGACACGAGGACGCTGCGGGTGGCCAGAGAGGCCACCGTGGGTGACCTTTGGCCGCGGCTGTCGGCCACTATTGATGACGCGATGACATCATTGACGTTTGGCCGCCGTTGATGTGTGGCCGCCGCTGATGCGACGCTGCGCTGGCCGTTACGTCACCACCATCAAACTCCCCCGATGGCCGTGACATTGCTGCCCCTCCCCCACCTCGCAGTGCCCGTGATGACATCACCACGATGTCACCGCCCCCCCCCCTCGAAAAAGGTTCTTTTTCTCCCTTTTTTTTGGCTGTTTCTTGTAGAAACTCGGGGCGTGTCCAGGGGGGTGGGGCTGGGACCCTGCTCAGGGGAGAGGTGGGATGTGAGGGGGGTCTGCCCCTCCCCCCGCCCCCACCCCCGGGGCCCCCCCTCCCCCCGGCTCTGTAAATACCCCCGGGGGGAGTGTAAATACCTGTACATGCCCCTCCCCTTGTACATATGTTGATACGGGGGGGCCCCCGGGCCCCCCCTTTTTATAAAGTGGCCTCTGAGCTTTGGCACCGCCTCGGCCTCATTTTTTCAGGGGGGGCGATGGAAGGGTTGGGTTGCTGGGGGGGCTGGAAGGAAGGGAAGGGGCGCGGTCTGAGGGCAGTGGGTGTGTCCCCACAGTGGCCGCCTTCCAGCTCCCACACCCGCTCCACTGCGGCCACAGCTGGACCCTGAGCCAAGGCAGCACAGAGGGCAGGGCCGCCTCTCCCCCCACTGCCAACCCCTGAGGGATTCCCCCGTTTTCCCCCAAAAAATTCACCCGGAGCACTCTGTGACCCCTGGGACCTCTCAAAACCCTCTGGGACCCACCTTGAAAGCTCCAGGCCCCCCTAAATGACCCCCGGGAACGCCCAAGACCCCCTGAGTGATCCCCTGGGACACCCCAGGACACCCTGGGACACCCTAATGACACCCAGGACCCCCCACGTCCCTCCCCACGCCCCCGCCAAAATCTCCAGGATCCTCACGGGCTCCTGACACTGGCAATAAAGGGTCAAAGCAGCGACAGAACCACTCGCACCATGTGTCCAGTAACTGCAGTGGGCAGGACACTGGGAGGGACACCGGAAGGACGGGGATGCAGAGAGGGTTAGGGTTCGGTTTGGGGTTAGGATTCGGTTTGGGGTTAAGGGTTAGGGCTGGCAAATTTGCCTCAGTTCTGAAGTCTTTGCACTTTTTATCAATCAGTTTCATTATGCCGGTCTGAAGGAAACACTAAATAATAGAGGTGTCTTACCTTTCCTTTTAAGTCCTGTAGAGTGAGGACAAACTGAATTGTACTTTCGATTCATCTTTTTTGTGTGCTTCACTGTTCAAAAGATGAAATCCAGATTTATCAGCACAACTCCCCAGCAGCCAGTGGTGACAAATGTTTATCTCTACTTTTTCTCTATTTCTCTTACTCTACTTTTCTCTTTCTCCCTTTCTCTTTTCTTTAACTCTTCTTTCTCCATTTCTCTTTCCTTTCTCCTCTACTTTTCTTTCTCTCTAACTTTATTTCTAACATAAAAACATATTTTTATTTATAGCTTAAAATAAAAAAAGCAGCAGTAGGATTTTTCAGGCTCCCTGGGCGTAAAGAAAATCCCTGACATGTGAGACCCTCACCTGATCTGAGACCTGACAGTGTAATCTGGTCCCTGCAGTAAAAACAAAACAAAAAAAAAGAAAAAAAGTGTGCTTGTCACACCCCCTACCCACAACACAGATCCCTGCTTCTGGCACCACCCCCACGCACGTCACATGTCCCCGCCCCCAGCTCCGCCCCCTGCGCGCGTCACGCGGTCCCGCCCCGGCCCCGCCCCCCGCACGCGTCACGCGGTCCCGCCCCCAGCTCCGCCCCCTGCACGCGTCACGCGCCCCCGCCCCTGGCCCCGCCCCTGCACGCGTCACACGGCCCCGCCCCGAGCCCCGCCCCATCACACGCGTCACGCGGCTCCGCCCCTCTCCCCGCACCGCCCCTGTTCCGCCCCTCGCCCCGCCTCCCGCCCCGCCTCCCGCCCCGCCCATGTCCCACCTCCGTGCCGCCGTCGCACCGCCCCGGCCCCGCCCCCTAGCCCGGCACGACTCCTCCCCGCGCACGCGCGCAACGGCGCCCCGCCCCTCGCTCCGCCTCCGGCACCGCCCCTCGCTCCGCCCCAGCCCCTCCCCTCGCCCCTCACGGATTTTGCCGCCGGCGGGAAAAGTTCCTGCCAGTCCCACCCCCGCCGCCGCCGAGAGCAGACCTCTGGCACGGACTCCAGCACCCACCGCCGCCCGGAGCCACTCACCCGCTGGCTCCACACCGGTTCCAGGTAAGCCACCACCCGGAGTCGCCCCCCCGCCGTCCCCGACCCACAGCCCCGCCGGCCCCGGGCCGGTCCGGCGCCGGTCCGCTGCCCCCCCACACCCCCCGCTGTCCGCGGCCCGCCCCCCCTCCATTTCACGGCCCCTCAAGGCACCACCGGCCCCACCCGCCCTCACGGCACCCCCCCCGCTGTCCGCGGCCCCCCCCCTTCCATTTCACGGCACCCCCCCCGCCGCCCGCGGCTTCCCCCGCCCGCCATTTCACGGCCCCTCAAGGCACCCGCGGACCCCCCGCCCTCACGGCACCCCCCCCCGCTGCCCGCGGCTTCCCCCGCCCGCCATTTCACGGCCCCTCAAGGCACCCCCGGCCCCACCTGCCCTCACGGCACCCCCCCGCCACCCGCGGCTCCCCTTCCCGCCATTTTGCATCCCCTCAAGGCAGCCCGCACCCCATGCCGCCCTCCCCCCATCGCCTGCTGCCCCGGCCCCCCTCTTCCCGCCATTTTGCACCCCCTCAGGGCACCTCACGCCCCGCACCGCCTCAGGGGAGCCCCCTGCCGCCCACGGCCCCCCCTTCCCGCCATTTTGCACTGCCTCAGGGCACCCCCCCTTACCGCCATTTTGCACCACCCCACAGCACCCCTCAGATCACCATTTTCACACCCACAGCTGCAGCCGGCAGACATCCCAGGAGCAGGAGGACACCAGAGCCCCCACAGAAGGATAACACCCGGACAAAAAAAGTCAGGAAAACATCCAAAGACATCGGGGTGCCACGCAGAGCCTAGCAGCCAGAGGTAAGCCACAGGGGGGCACACAGAGGGTGGGAGCCAAGGGAGGAGACCCCACAGGGACACAATAAAGGCCAAGAGCCCAGGGAGGAGACCCCACAGGGGACAATAAAGGCCAAGAGCACACAGGGGCAGCTACAGGGGGGCACACAGAAGTGGCAGCCAAGGGAGGAGACCCCACAGGGGCACAATAAAGGCCAAGAGGCCAGGGAGGTGGCTGCAGGGGAACACACAGGAGGTAGCAGTCCAGGAGGGAGACCCTACAGGGACACAATAAAGGCTGACAGCCCAGGGAGGAGTCAACAGGGACACACAGAGGGTGGGAGCCAAGGGAGAAGACCCCACAGGGACATAATAAAGGCCAAGAGCCCACAGGGGCAGCTACACGGGGACACACAGAGGGCGGAAGCCAAGGGAGAAGACCCCACAGGGACACAATAAAAGCCAAGAGCCCACAGGGGCAGCCACAGGGGGACACACACAGAGGGTGGGAGCTAAGAAGAAAGACTCCACAGGGACATAATAAAGGCCAAGAGCCATGGGGAAGCTCAGGGGATAAACACAGAGGGTCAGAGAATCAGACACTACACAGCACATACAAAGGGCACAACACACAAGTTAGGTTACAGACTCACAGGCTCTATCCCCTGACCCTAACCCTAACCAGCACCCCTAACAAGACCCCTTTCCCCCTAAAAGCAGCCACAAGGCAGCAAGCCTCCCCACAGCCGGAGGCCACAATCCCAAATGCCGAGCCAATGCCAGCAGCCTCCCCACAGAGAGGCAACGACCCCAATACCAAGGCAAGGCCACCACCCTCCCCACACCCACAAGTAATAGCTATAGCGCCAAGACAAGGCCAGAACCACCACAATACCACAAGCCTACCACCAGGACAGCTCCAGATACCCGCAACAAGAGGGACAACGTACACGGGCCAGAGACCGACAGGTAAGGTTCAGGGGCAAAGCGGCACACAGCAGGACCCGGGGGCCACAAACAACAGCAGCAGTTAGGGCGCAGGGGGCCAAGGAACAGGAGCAGAGGGGCAGGGGTCGGGACCATAGAGGCATAGGGCCAGGGCTCAGGAATCGGGAGCAGGCGCCAGGGGCCAGCACCACACGTCAGGGTAGGCACCAGGCAGCAGCGCCAGAAGTAGGGGTCAGATGCCAAGAGCAACAGGGCAGCGTCAGCCATCAGGGCAGGCGTCTGGTGCCAGCGTCAAGGACCAGGGGTCAGTCGGCAACGGCACGCACCAGGTCCCAGGGGCCAGGTGTCAGTGTCAGGTCCCAGGTGTCAGGTGTCACAGGTAGGTGTTAGGTGTCAGGGATCAGGTGACAGGCGTAGGTGTCAGGTTGCAGGGATCAGATTACAGTGTCACGTGTCAGGTCAGGTGACAGTCTCAGGGGTCAGGTGTCACAGGTAGGTGTCAGGTTGCAGGGATCAGGTGACAGCGGTAGGTGTCAGGTTGCAGGGATCAGATTACAGTGTCAGGTTTCAGGTCAGGTGACCAGCGGAGGTATCAGGTGTCAGGCCCCGCCCCTCACACCACACCTTGCCACACCCTCAGCCACACCCCCGCCACACCTGCAGCTCCGCCCCCTACGCCCAGGGCCGCGCACACCCCCTCCACGCAGCGTTTCGCGGCCATCCAGGTGGGGCTTTCCAAGGTTCCTATGGGGCTCAGGTGCCCAGATCAGGGTCCAGGGCCCACCCCCAGGTCCAGGGGCAGCGCCCAGGGTCAGGGCCCGGGGTAGGGGTCCGGGGCCCACGCCCGGGTCTGGGGGTGGCACCCAGGGTCCACACCTGGGGTCAGGGGTCCAGGGCCCACGCCCAGGTCCGGGGGCAGCGCCCAGGGTCAGGGCCCAGAGTGGGGGTCCAGGGCCCACACCCGGATCTGGGGGCGGCGCCCAGGGTCACGGCCCAGGGTGGGGGTCAGGGCCCACGCCCGGGTCTGGGGGCGGCACCCAGGGCCTGCACCCAGGGTCAGGGGTCCAGGGCCCACGCCCGGGT